>CM053626.1:147041559-147053935 GCA_028646595.1 Phalanger gymnotis | reverse complement strand
AGGATATATAGGCAACGGGGTATAGAAATCTACCTTGCCCTACAGGAAAATAGAAGGGAAAGGGATGGGGTGCAGGGTGATAAAAGGGAAGTACAGATTAGAGGAAGGTGTAATCAGAATGCAAGCTATCTTAGGTGGGGGTAGGGAAGAGATGGGGAGAAAATTCAGAATTCAAAATCTTGTGGAAGTGAATGTTGAAAACTGAAAATAAATTTAATTTACAAAAAACAGTGAATGTGAATGTGCACTAAGTGATACAGCATCCTCTTAGAGGAGAAATTAAGTGAGTTACAAGAAGAAATAGACAGCAAAATTAGTGGGGGACCTCAACTTCCCTCTCACAGAACTAGATAAATCCCCCCCACTTAATAGTATTTTATTTTTTCCAATTATATGTAAAGATAATTTTCAGCATTCACTTTTTTATAAGATTTTGAGTTCAATTTGTTTTTCCTCTCCTACTCCTCAAGACAGCATGCAATCTGATGTAGGCTATTCATGTAAAATCATATTAAGCATATTTCCACATTGGTCATGTTGTTAAAAAAGAATCAGAACAAAAGGGAAAAAACCAAGAGAAAGAAAAAAGAAAGAAAATAGCATCATTCAATCAGATTTCACATGCCGTAGTTCTTTCTCTGGATGTGAACAGCATTTTCCATCATGATTGTTTTGGAATTGTCTTAGATCGTTATATTGCTGAGAAGACCTAAAGTCTACCAAAGTTGATGCTCTTACTGTATACAACGTTCAACAGGTTCTGCTCACTTCACTCAGCATCAGTTCTTGTAAGTCTTCCAAAGTTATTTTTTCCTTGAAATCTGCTTAGATTTCTTAGAGCAAAATAGTACTCCATTACATTCATATGCTACAATTCATATACTGCAACTTCTTTAGCTATTCCCCAGTCGATGGGCATTCTCTCAAATTCTGTTTTTTCCACAAAAAAAGAGCCATGATAAATATATTTTTTTTTACTTGTGGATCCTTTTCCATTTTTATGATCTTTTTGAGATATATAACTTGTGGTGGTATTACTGGATCAAAGGGTATGCAGGGTTTTGTAGTCCTTTGGGAATAAGAATTAGACAAACCTAACTACAAAATAGAAAAGAAAGAAGTTACTCTGGTGAAAAGAATTTTAGAAAAGTTAGATGCGATAGCCCTCTTGAGAAAGCTGGATGGGGATAGAAAGGAATATACCTTTATCTCATTGGTACATGGCACCTACACAAAAACTGACCATATACTACGGCATAAAAATCTCACAATTGGAGCTGTGGGAATTAACAGACTTCTCAGCCCACAAACAACAAAGACCATAGATCAGGTTAGTAGGAAAACTACTGGATCAGTGAGAGAGTCATCCGGCCTCAGCTACAGAGGTGGTGCTGCTGTGGCAGCAGCAGGAGGAAGCTCCTGCAGCTGCTTCCAGAGCTCCAGCTGTGGCTGCTTTTAGAGTCCCTAGCTCATAGGGAGGGAGGAATCAAGCAGCAGATCAGAGATGGAGTGCAAGAAGTGCTTTGCTAGCACAGAGGCAGGTTCTCTTGCTTTGCCCTACTTGGATCAAAGTCCTGGTTGGTGGAGGAGGAGAACTGCTGTGATAGAGCTTGTGGTGAAGTAGCTCTGAAAACAGTAGTGCAGCCCCTAAAGTTTGGGACAAAGTACTCTCTACAAGAAGTCATATCCTGAAAACAAGCTCAAGGGTCAAGTACTTGACTGGAAACATGAACAGTCAGTGAAAATAGACTCAGACTATAGAATCTATTTGGTGACAAAGAAGATCAAACCATACAGCCAGAAGTCAACGAAGTCAAAGAGGCTACATCAAAAGCCTCCAAGAAAAATATGAATTTGTCTCAGGCCATGGAAGAGCTCAAAAAGCATTTGGAAAAGCAAGTAAGAGAAGTAGAGGAAAAATTGGAAAGAGAAATGAGGGTGATGCAAGAAAACCATGAAAAACAACTCCAAGACTTCCTAAAGGAGACCCAAAAATACTGACGAAAATAACATCTTAAAAATAGACTAACCCAAATGGCAAAAGAGCTCCAAAAAGCCAGTGAGGAGAAGAATGCCTTGAAAAGGCAGAATTGGCCAAATGGAAAAAGTGGTCCAAAAGGCCACTGAAGAAAATACTACCTTAAAAATTAGATTGGAGCAAGTGGAAGGTAGTGAATATATAAGAAATCAAAATATTATAAAACAGAACCAAAGGAATGAAAAAAATGGAAGACAATGTGAAATATTTCATTGGAAAAACCACTGACCTGGAGAATAGATCCAGGAGAGATAATTTAAAAATTATTGGACTTCGTGAAAGCCATGATCAAAAAAAGAGCCTAGACATCATTTTTGAAGAAATTATCAAGGAAAACTGACCTGATCTTCTAGAACCAGAGGGTAAAATAGAAATTGAAAGAATCCACTGAAGGCCTCTTGAAAAAGATCCCAAAAGGAAAATTCCTAGGAATATTGTCACCAAATTCCAATGTTCCCAGGTCAAGGAGAAAATATGGCAAGCAGCCAGTAAGAAACAATTTTAGTATTGTGAAAACACAATCAGGATAACACAAGATCAAGAAGCTTCTACATTAACAGATTGATGGGCTTGAAATGTGATATTCCCGAGGTCAAAAGAGCTAGGATTAAAAGCAAGAATCACCAACACAGAAAAACTGAGTATCATGCTCCAAGGCAAAATATGGATATCAATAAAATACAGGATTTTCAAGCTTTCTCAATGAAAAGACCAGAGCTGAATAAAAAAATTGACTTTCAAATACAAGAATCAAGAGAAGCATGAAAAGGTAAAAAAGAAATAGAAATCCTAAGGGACTTAACTAAAGTCAAACTGTTTTGTTTACATCCCTACATGGAAAGATAATGTGTGTTATTCATGAGACCTTCTCAGTATTAGGGTAGTTGGAAGGAATATACACATATATAGACAGAGGGCACAGGGTAAGTTGAATATGAAGGGATGATATCTAAAAAAAGAAAAAAAAATTAACGGGAGAGAGAGGGATATATTGAGAGAGAGAAAAAGGGAGAGATAGAATGGGGTAAATTATCTCACATAAAAGTGAGAAGAAAAAGCAGTTCTGTTGGAAGGGAAGATTGGGAAGGTGAGGAGGAATGGCTGAATCTTCCTTTCATTGGATTTGGCCTGAGGAGAGAATAACACACACCCTCAATTGGGCATCTTACCCAACAGGAAAGTAGGGGGAAGGGATAAAAAGGGGGGATGATAGAAGGTAGAGCAGATAGGGGAAGGAGGTAATCAAAAGCAAACACTTTTGAAAAGGGACAAGGTCAAGGGAGAAAACTGAATAAAGGGGGACAGGATAGAATGGAGGGAAATATAGTTAGTCTTTTGCAACGTGACTATTTATGGGAGTGTTTTACATAATGATACATCTGTGACCTATGTTTAATTGCTTGCCCTCTTAGGGAGGGTGGGTGGGAATGGAAGAGGGGAGAGAATTTGGAATTCAAAGTTTTAAAGACAAATGCTTGAAAAAAAAGTTGTTTTGCCTGCAACTGGAAAGTAAGATATATAGGGAATGGAGCATAGAAATCAAACTTGCCCTACAAGAAAGTAAGGGGAAAGGGGATCAGAGGGGGAGTGAGGTGACAGAAAGGAGGACTGACTGGTGGATAGGGTAATCAGAATATATACCATCATGGAGTGGGGGGGAGTTTAGAAATGGGGAGAAAATCTGTAACTCAAATCTTATGGAAATCAATGTTGAAAACTAAAATATTAAATAACAAAATATGAAAAATATAAAAATAAATAAAAATAAATAAATAAAAATCTCATAATCAAATGCAGGAAGGCAGAAATAGTAAATGCACACTTTTCAGATTATGCTGCAATAAAAATTATTTGTAATAAAGGGCCTTGAAAAGACAGGCTAAAACCAATTGCAAAGTAAATGATTGTTTCAATAATCTAGTTAGCAGCTTTTTTGGGGGTATAAGATCCACCAACAGCCAGAACCCAGAAAGCTGCCAGCATGCTGCAAAAGCACAGGTTCTTTTGATCTGCTTAACTAAGGAAAGCAAGGTTAAGGGGTTGACAAGCTTACTTTAATTAAGCATATAGACACAATTCACTTAGTTCAGAGGAAAAAGCCAGCACCCTGAACTTCGGAACAAATACAAATAAATTACAAACATCAACAGACAGACCTTGTCTGATTCAAATCCCAATACATAGTTACCAGAGTTAACAAAGTCTAGGCATCTGGGTTTACGAGCTGGAGGGCTCCTTAGCTACAGCTGCCCCGAGTCTCTTCATCAGCACCATCATGAATGAGAGCCCCAAACAAATTACAAACAGACAGACCCAATACAATTCATAGTTACCAACATCTAAGTTCAGCCCGGGAGCTCATAATGTAGGCTGGCCCAGAGTCACACGAGCCACCACTGCTGTGGGAAAGAGCTCCAAAAAAGAGAAGGCCAACCCCTGGTTTTACATCTTTTTCAGCGTCAGGAGTGAGTCACACATGTGCCTCACCCACATGACCTAAAATCATCACAAAGAGGCAGACTTAAACCCACATGGTCTAAGAGCCTCTGATGTCCCAAACCTATCACTCAAACTCATTTGTAAACTAGGACCTCCCCTGAGTTAGCCCCACCTTGGGCCCCACCTCAGTTACCAATCCACACCCACACAGGTTTTACACCTAATAGGGGTTTGGGCCTGGGGCTTAGCACCTAGTAAGGCTCAATGAAATACAATGAATTACTCAAAGGAAACAAACCAAACTCTTCAAGGGCAATTGTTCAACTAAGTGCTAAGAGCCCATTTTGCTTACCAACACAATGATCTAATCCTAAAGAATGAGTGGATCAAACAACAAATCATAGAAACAATCAAGAATTTCTTCCAAGAGAATGACATTAATGAGACTAGGATGCAGCCAAACAGCTCTTAGAGGAAATTTTATATCTCTAAATAATTACACGAATAAAATAGAGAAACAAAAGTTCAATGAATGGGGCATGCAACTAAAAAAAGCTAGAAAATGAACGAATTTAAAATCCTCAATTAAACACAACATTAGAAATTCTGAAAATCAAAGGAGAGATCAATAAAATTGAAAGTAAAAAAATATTGAGCAGGGGGGAAGAGCCAAGATGGCAGCTGGAAAGCAGGGACTTGTGTGAGCTCCCTGCCAGGTCCCTCCAAAAGCCTATAAAAAATGGCTATGAACAAATTCTAGAACTGCAGAACCCACAAAATAGCAGAGGGAAGCAGGGATCCCCCCAAGACAGCCTGGATGGTCACTGGTCGAGGTCTATTGCACACAGAGTGGAGGGGAACAGAGCTCAGCATGGGTGGTGGCAGGACCAACCAGACAGGGAGGTGGGTGGAACAGGCCCTAGCATCCTGAATCAGTTTGCTGTGGCAGTTACCAGACTTCTCAACCCACAAACACCAAAGACAACAGAGAAGGTTAGTGGGAAAAGCTGCGGGGACACAGTTACCAGTTTGGCTACCACCCCAGGAGCAGTAGGAGAGGTGTAGCCACAGAACTATAGCTGCAGTTGCTTCTGGCCCCAGGCCCGCCTGGTAGGAGGAATGAAGTGGTGGATCAGAGCAGGAGTGCAGAGCCTGCTTAAGATTTCCATCAAGTCCAGGTTGGTGGTTCTTGGGGAAGGAGGAATGTTGGTGTGGCAGAGCTGGCACATCCCCCCAAGCTTGGAACGTAAGTTCTCTTTACAAGCAGTCATACCCCGCTGAAAAACGCAAGGGTCAAGTGAGTTGGCTGGGAACATGGCCAGGCAGTGAAAACACACCCAGATTCAGTCTCAGACTTTGGAATCTTTCTTTGGTGACAAAGAAGAACAAAACATATAGCCAGAAGAAGTCAATAAAGTCAAAGAGCCTACAACGAAAGCCTCCAAAAAAAAAAAACATGAACTGGTCTCAGGCCATGGAAGAGCTCAAAAAGGATTTGGAAAAGCAAGTTAGAGAAGTAGAAGAAAAATTGGGAAGAGAAATGAGAAGGAGGCAAGAAAACCATGAAAAACAAGTCAATGACTTGCTAAAGGAGACCCAAAAAACACTGAAAAATATACTGAAGAAAAAAAGAAAAAACATCTTAAAAAATAGACTAACTCAAATGGCAAAAGAGCTCCAAAAAGCCAAACAGGAGAAGAATGCTTTGAATTAGCCAAATGGAAAAGGAGGTCCAAAAGACACATATGTGTATTCCCTTCAGCTACCCTAATACTTAGCTCTCATGAATTATACAGATAGTCTTTCCATGTATGAATGTAAACAAAACAGTTCAACTTTAGTAAGTCCCTTGTGATTTCTTTTTCTTGTTTACCTTTTTGTGTTTCTCTTGATTCTTGTGCTTGAAAGTCAAATTTTCTATTCAGCTCTGGTCTTTTCATTGAGAAAGCTTGAAAGTCCTCTATTTTATTGAAAATCCATATTTTGCCTTGGAGCATGATACTCAGTTTTGCTGGTAGGTGATTCTTGGTTTTAATCCTAGCTCCACTGACATACGGAATATCATATTCCAAGCCCTTCAATCCCTTAATGTAGAAGATGCTAGATCTTAGGTTATTCTGATTATGTTTCCACAATACTCAAATTGTTTCTTTCTGGCTCCTTGCCATATTTTCTCCTTAACCTGGGAACTTTGGAATTTGGCGACAATATTCCTAGTTTCCTTTTTGGGATCTTTTTCAGGAGGTTGTTGGTGGATTCTTCCAATTTCTATTTTACCCTCTGGCTCTAGAATATCAGGACTGTTCCCTTTGATAATTTCTTGAAAGATGATATCTAGGCTCTTTTTTTGATCATCGCTTTCAGGTAGTCCAATAATTTTTAAATTATCTCTCTTGGATCTATTTTCCAGTTCAGTGGTTTTT
Source organism: Phalanger gymnotis (assembly GCA_028646595.1). NCBI lineage: Eukaryota > Metazoa > Chordata > Mammalia > Diprotodontia > Phalangeridae > Phalanger > Phalanger gymnotis. Next base: position 147,047,035 of record CM053626.1, on the reverse strand, counting down.
CCAATGAAGTATTTCACATTGTCTTCCATTTTTCCATTCCTTTGGTTCTGTTTTATTATATCTTGATTTCTTATAACATCACTAGCTTCCACTTGCTCCAATCTAATTTTTAAGGTAGTATTTCCTTCAGTGGTCTTTTGGACCTCCTTTTCCATTTGGCTAATTCTTCCTTTCAAGGCATTCTTCTCCTCATTGGCATTTTGGAGCTCTTTTGCCATTTGAATTAGTCTATTTTTTAAGGTGTTATTTTCTTCAGTATTTTTTTGGGTCTCCTTTAGCAGGTCATTGACTTGTTTTTCATGGTTTTCTCACATCACTCTCATTTCTCTTCCCAATTTTTCCTCTACTTCTCTAACTTGCTTTTCTAAATCCTTTCTGAGATCTTCCATGACCTGAAGCCAGTTCATGTTTTTCTTGGAGGCTTTTGATGTAGGCTCTTTGACTTTGTTGACTTCTTCTGGCTATATGTTTTGGTCTTCTTTGTCACCAAGGAAAGATTCGAAAGTCTGAGTCTGAATGTGAGTGCGTTTTCACTGCTTGACCATGTTCCCAGCCAACTACTTGACCCTTGAGTTTTTTGTCAGGGTGTGCCTGCTTGTAGAGTACAGAGTACTTTGTCCCAAGCTTGAGGGGTTGCACTGTTGTTTTCAGAACTATTTCTACACAGCCAACTCTGTCATACCAGTGCTTCTCCTCCTCCAATAACCACTAACCCTGACCAGACTCAGATCTTAAGCAGGCTCTGCACTCCTGCTCTGATCCACCACTTAATTTCTCTCACTGGGTGTGCTTGGAGCTGGAAGCACCTGCAGCTGTAGTTCTATCCTCAGAGCTGCACCACCTCTGCTGTTCCCGGGGGTGGTGGCCAAAACCGCAAAAGCTTTTCACTCCCCGCAGCTTTTCCCACTAACCTTCTCTGTAGTCTTTGGTGTTTATGAGTTGAGAAGTCTGGTAACTGCCACAAATCACTGATTCAGGGCACTAGGGCCTGTTTTTCCTGCTCATGGTCTGGTTGGACCTGGTGTAGCCCACACTGGGCTCTGCTCCACTCCACTGCCAGCTGTGTGTGATAGACCCTTCCCAGCAACCATCCAGGCTGTCCTGGGCTGGAGCCCTGTTTACCTCTGCTATTCCATGGGTTCTTCAGCTCTAGAATTTGTTCAGAGCCATTTCTTCTAGGTTTTTGGAGGGACCTGAGGGGAAGCTCATGCAAGTCCCTGCTTTCCAGCTGCCATCTTTTCTCCGTCCCACTCTGCAATTATTTTACCCTATCTTATCGCTGTCTAAACACTGGCATGATGATTCCATACTCCAAGAAAACCACAATTCTTACATTGAATGGGAGATATGAATTTGGTGCACAAAATATTATTATTTATCATTTAGATATGGAATTAATGGCATATCACTATAGTACTAGATTGGATTGAGTTACTCTGACCATGTAAGACTATTTTAGAATTTGGGCTGACTAAATTTGAAAGAAAAAAAAATCATTGAATAGTTTGAAGTTTAGTAGAAAAAGAAAATAAAGTAATAAAAACATTTCATACAATACCAGGAGTGACAAAAAAAACAGAAAAAAATTAATTCAGCAATGGGAGGTTAAAGCTGAAAATAAACTACCAATATGTTATTAAGAACAAAGCTCATACAACACTTGAGTATGCACTATTGACAACACTGATGTTTTTGCAGCACAAAAAAAAACCAGAAGAATCATCCTTTTACTCTGGAAAAGATCTGGAAACATTTTCCTTCTACATTTAAAGACTTTAAGGGTATTCAGTTTGAGGAGCCACAATCACAGAATTTAAGATATGGAAGGATTCTTAGTAACTATCTTGTCCAACCTTTAGAAAAAGGAATCCCCATAATATCATACCCAACAATTGGTAGTCTAACAACTGTTTGAAGATCTCCAAGAAGTGGGTAACCTACCATCTCTGATGAGATCGAATTTTTAGGAAGGTTTTTGACCCTGACATGAGGTTTACATTGCTGTTTTTACAAAATCTCCCTATTGTTCCTGATTCAGACAGCAAGTTTAATCCCTCAGGAATATGATAGCCTTTCAAATACCTGAAGACAAATTTAATCCCCCTTTGATTAGCCTTCTCTTCACACTAAAAATATCTTTTTCCTTCAAGTGATATTCATATAACATGTACCCAAAGGCCTTCACTACTAGTGAATACTGCCCTCAGTATTTGCTATGTTTTAGTAAAGAACACAGAAAAGATGGAAAACAGGTCAAAAGAAAAATGATATGACCAGTTGTGGAGGGACATGATAACCTAGTTGACTTTTTGTATGGATGTTTTTAGTGGATAGACTTGTATGACATAAGTTTAATCTAATTCTGATTAAGCCCTCCCTAATGGTGTAGATTAAGGTTTCTTCAACTTTTTCCACTCACCACCCCTTTAGCACTTCTTAAACTTTGGGTCGCAACCCCCATATGTAGATTACTTTATGGTATATTCTCTTCTTCTACATTTTTGGTGGCAAAGGAGCTTAAACACATGAATAAGTTTAAAAGGAGCATTTTTATGTATTCATCTGTAGTGACCTTGTGGAAGAGGGTACCAACTTGCATCCTGCTTTATTAAGGCACAATCAAACCTAAAGGAGTCATATTGGAAAGCATCTTGATTATATTTCAGCATTACATCCTACAATTTCAAAATGGTGTAAGGCGTACTCACATTCTTCATTATAAGGATGAGCACAAACCACAAGTTTGCTCTTAGTACTTTTATGATCAGTAGTGAGAAAGGATGGTACAATGCAAATGTTATGGTGCTGCATTTAAGAATCAGAGGATCTGGCTTTGAATCCTATTGTGAAAATGAGAGACTAGAAGTAGAGGACCTAAAACTAACCTTTAAGCTATAAGTCTGTAGTCCTTAATTACTAAATTTGAGCTTTCTAATATACTGAAGTCCCTTGATTTTTTTCCCTCTTCCTCCATATTTTATCACTATCAACAGATAATGAAATTTTAGTATTCATTTTTCCAAGCACTGGTCCACTGATCTTGGGAAAGCTATTGAAAGGTTCGAAGAATCAAATAATCTCAAAGTAAAATAACGCATTTAAAAATTAATACTACTGCATAATATTTGCATTGATGTTTTGCACCCCTTAGCAGGCTTACTTCTTGTTAAAGTTCTGGCTAGCTTCAAGAATGAGAATCAATGCTGTCAGAACAATGAGATTGGGTCTGTTTGTTTTTTTTTTCCCATTTACAATGGTTTCATTTTTTCATTAAGGCATGAAATTCATTTTGCCAAATTAAATTACCATGAATCAATTGGCTTTAAGAGTAAACTTAGTCTTTGAGAGGTAGATTTAAGATTTGCCTAAGGAAAAGAAACTTATTAAAAATTAGAGTTATCAGAAAGTAGAATAGGAGAATGTTAACACTCAGTGAAAGACTTTAAGCAAAGCTAGATGACCACATATTTGCAATGTTGCAGAAGGAATTATTGATGAGGTATGGATTGGACTAATTGACATCTGAGGTCTCTTTTAACTGACATTCTAGTTCAATTTGAATAGTTTTTCATATATCTTTAATAACCATTTCCAACAATTCAGTTCAAATGTAGATATTTTAAAATATTTAAAATAGTCTTTGTTAAATTTTAAAATCTATATGACTACATCAATTTTTTTTAAAAGGCAGGTTACGCTTATGTAATAAGTGTATAAATATGTATAAACAGAATTTATATTAAGTTTGTGTATTACCTGTTTTTATTTTCATTATATTTCCTCTTCACTTAATAAATCATGGGACAATTGTCATTTTTCCACCTGGTTTATACTTGGCTTAGGTGAAAATAGGCTAGAGTTAGATAAAAACTAGATATGTCCTTGTTGTATATGATAATTACTTGATCAACACTTGAAAATTAGGTTTTGAGCTGCTTTTCTAGCAGTGGTTGTATGAATGCTTTGGCTCATCTATACTATCTCTTCTGGTCACCCTTGTGATGATTAGTAGGTATTTGTGAGACAGTTAACTGAGGTCAGGATTTAACATATTTCTCCATGTGAAGCTATGACTTTCATAATGATTAATTTTTAGACGTGATTTTAACTGTCCTAGTATTCTATGAAAAGAATGGTGAAGAGGAATACATTTGGGTTTCTGAAAACTCAAGCCATACGTCCCCTGAGTCTAATAGTTATTATGCCCACCCATTTGCCTTTCCACACATTCATACTTTCTGCTTAGTCAAACTATAATACAAAATCCCCACCATTCAGCCAATTCTTGCACAGGAGTTTACTTTGGTGCAGTAGAAAGGCTGAAAAGAAAAAGCTGAATTCCTCAAGCAGTTGCCAAAGAAAGAATTGGCTCAGAGAATTCATCCTTCTAAGTGTTGCTCTCCAACTCACACATTCTCTATGGTCCTATGTGGAGGAATATTTCATAGTGAAATAATTCTGTGAAAATCCATGTTAAAACCACTTTATCACTATTTAATAAACTCGATAAAACAATCACAATCCTTAAGCAAGGTCAAATATGTAACATCTAACATGAATATTTAGAAGGTTCATGACAGATTGAGACCTGATCAATTTCCCAATTAACTTGAAAAAATGCAGCAAGTTTCTCTGATAAAAGTCTCATTTCTAAGTTACATAAGACACTAATTCAAATTTAAAAGACTAAGAAATATTTCCTAATTGATAAATGATCAAAAGATATAATGACAATTTTCTTTTTCTTTTTTTTTATTTTTATTGTTTATTTATTTTTTTATAAATTTTATTTAATATATTTAGTTTTGAGCATTGATTTTCACAGGAGTTTGAATTATAAATTTTCCCCCATTTCTACCCTTCCCCCCCACTCCAAGATGGCATATATTCTGGTTGCCCTGTTCCCCAGTCTACCCTCCCATCTGTCACCCAACTACCTTCCCATCCCCTTTTCCCTTCCTTTCTTGTAGTGAAAGATAAATTTCTATGTCCCATTGTCTGTATATCTTATTTTCTTGTTGCCTGCAAAAATTTTTTGTTTTTGAACATCTATTTTTTAAAACTTTGAGTTCCAAATTCTCTCCCCTCTTCCCTTCCCACTTACCCTCCCTAAGAAGTCCAGCAATTCAACATGGGCCACATGAGTATCATTACGTATAACCCTTCCACAATACTCATGTTGTGAAAGACCAACTAAATTTTGCTTCTTCCTCACCTATCCTCCTTTATTGAATTTTCTCCCTTGACCCTGTCTCTTTTTGAAAGTGTTTGTTTTTTATTACCTCCACCCCCATCTGCACTCCCTTCTATCATCCCCCTTTTTTTTTTATCTTCTTCCTCCTTCTTTCCTGTGGGGTAAGATGCCCAACTGAGTATGTATGGTATTCCCTTTTCAGGTCAAATCTGATGAGGGCAAGATTCACTCATTGCCCCTCACCTGCCTTCTCTTCTCTTCCTACAGAACTGCTTTTTCTTG
>CM053626.1:146996010-147041059 GCA_028646595.1 Phalanger gymnotis | reverse complement strand
TAGGAGATTTCTTTTTGGGATCTCTTTGAGGAGGCGATCGATGGATTCTTTCAATTTCTTTTTTTGCCCTGTGGCTCTAGAATATCAGAGCAGTTCTCCTTGATAATTTCTTGAAAGATGATATCTAGGCTCTTTTTTGATCATGGCTTTCAGGTAGTCCAATAATTTTTAAATTATCTGTACTGGATCTATTTTCCAGGTCAGTGGTTTTTCCAATGAGATATTTCACATTGTCTTCCACTTTTTCATTCCTTTGGTTCTGTTTTATAATATCTTGATTTCTTATAACATCACTAGCTTCCACTTGCTCTAATCTAATTTTTAAGGCAGTATTTTCTTCAGTGTTTTTTTGGACCTCCTTTTCCATTTGGCTAATTCTGCCTTTCAAGGCATTTTTGTCCTCATTGGCTTTTTGGAGCTCTTGTACCATTTGAGTTAGTCTATTTCTTAAGGTGTTGTGTTCTCCAGTATATTTTTCAGTATTTTTGGGGGTCTCCTTTAGCAAGTCATTGACTTGTTTTTCATGGTTTTCTCACATCACTCTCATTTCTCTTCCCAATTTTTCCTCTACTTCTCTAACTTTCTCTTTCCAAATCCTTTTTGAGCTCTTCCATGGCCTCAGAACAGTTCATGTTTTTCTTGGAGGCTTATGATGTAGGATCTTTGACTTTGTTGACTTCTTCTGGCTGTATGTTTTGTTCTTCTTTGTCACCAAAGAAGGATTCCAAAGTCTGAGACAGAATCTGGGTGCGTTTTCGCTGCCTGGTCATGTTCCCAGACAACTTACTTGGCCTTTGAGTTTTTCAGTGGGGTATGACTGCTTGTAGACTAAAGAGTTCTATGTTCCACGCTTGGGGAGATGTGCCAGCTCTGCCTCACCAGCACTCCTCCTTCCCAAAGAACCCACAGCCAGCACTGGACTTAGATCTTCAGCAGGCTCTTCACTTCTGCTCTGATCCACCACTTAATTCCTCCCACCAGGTGGGCCTGGGGCCAGGAAACAACTGCAACTGTAGTTCTGAAGCTGCTCCAGCTCAGCTGCCCCTGGGGCAGTGGCCAAACCACAAACACCCTGTCCGCAGCAGCTTTTCCCACTAACCTACTGTGTTGTCTTTGGTGTTTGTAGGTTGAGAAATCTGGTAACTGCTGCAGCTCACTGATTCAGGGCCCTAGGGCACCTGGCTCTTGGTCTCGTTGGTCCCTGCTGCCCACGCTGGGCTGTGTTCTGCTCAGCTCCACTCCCCTCTGCTCCCAGATCCATGTGGAACAAACCTTACCCAGAGGCTATCCAGGCTATCTTGGTCTAGAGCCCTGCTTCCCTCTGCTACCCTGTGGGTTCTGCAGTTCTAGAATTTGTTCAAAGCCTTTTTTTATAGGTTTTTGGAGGGACTTGGTGGGGAGTTCACGCTAGTCCCTGCTTTCCAGCCACCATCTTGGTTCCTCCCCCCTCGAAGACAATTTTCAAAGGAAGAAATCCACATTATCTATATCCATGTAAAAAAAAAAAAGATGCTCCAGATGACTAATAGAGAAAATAAAATGAAGGTAACTCTGGGATTCCACCTTGCTGCATTAAGATTGCAGTTGATTTAAAAAATATAAACAGATATTGAAGGGGCTACTGGAAAACAGGCGCAATTGATGCACTATTAGTAGAGCTGTTAATCACAACTATTATGAAAAACCGGTTGTAACTATGCCCCTAAAGTTGCTAAACTCTGCATACCCTTTGACCCAATTATACTACTACTAGGCTTATGCCTTAAGGATTTTTTTTAAACCTAGAAATGTCCAATATGTACAAAAACTGTCTTTCTTTTTGTAATGGTAAAGAACTAAAAACTAAGGGATCATCCATCAATTGGGAAAGGCTGAACAATTATGGTATAAGAATGGAATTGGATACTACTTTGTCATAAGAAGTGATGAAGGGGGCAGTTTTCTATGATACCTTGAAAGACTTCTACATCTGATGCAAACCGAAGTGAGAATAGGAAAACAATTTAACAAAAGATTTTATAAAAATGAACAATTTTGAAAAATAACTCAATGATTAACCACAACTCTGAGGTAAGAAGAAGAATACTACCTACTTCCTGACATTAAGGTAATGGAGTAAATAACCAGAATAAGAAACACTGTTGGTAGATACAAACAACATAGAGATTTATTTTGCTATATTGTTTGATATATATATGTATATATATGTGTGTGTATATATATATATACGTATATATATATGTATATATACTTAAAAGTCCAGTTTTCAAAAGAGTAAAAGCATCCTCAAGTTACAAAAGACTACCCTTAATATAGAATATTACCAGGTCCTCTTTTAAAGTCTTAAAATTTTGCTATATGAATTTTTACTAAGTTTTGGGGAGAAAGATAGCGACCAGAAAAACGATAAGTATTGTTTGTGGGTTTATCTGTTTGTTCGTTTCTTTGTTTGTTTTGGTAAGACATGTTTTGAGGCTGAAATAGGTGACGCCAAGACCCCAAACACAAAGTAAGAAGGTCCTCTACATTGACCCTGCCTTTCCATTCATCCTTTGTCTATTTGTCAGTTTCTATTTTTCAGCCAAAGTAGACAGTATTTTTTAATAGCTCAACTAACTAGACATGGTTTGATGCTTTTCAAAATTTCTCCTCTCTATGTATCAGTTCCTCCAACTAAGATCTGACCACATTGGAATCCTGCAAATGAAATACGTCTGAAAATATAAATAACTGCAATAACCCAGATAATTCTTGCTAGTTGGCCTAGTATTTGTATAAGCATTTTTATTTTCCTGTTTTTTTTTCCGGCTCCTATTTATGTAAGAGATAGATAGAGAGATAGATAGATAGATAGATAGATAGATAGATAGATAGATAGATAGATAGATAGATAGATGGATAGAGATATATGTAGGAAATCAACTGTCTTCCCTTAAAGTCACTGCCGGCTACCTTCACTAACGCCTATCCAGGGCCACATATTACATAAATTTCAAAGCCATTAAACCAAAACCATTCTCATCTGGGGGAAATCGATCCAAACATTCCCTCCAACTTTTACTTCAACCCTTCTGAGGTTCTTGCAGAACCGTAGGTCTACTGTAACCAATACTCGTCATCTCCCATCCTTTATTCCCCTGTGCGTTTCGTAGTCTCATAGTCTATACTGCCCCCGCAGCTGATGAGAGGGTAGGTGCTGACACCATCTGCTCTAGGAACCCAAATGTGTGCAGAAGCTTCGCACCCAAGACCTTGCCGGCTGCTGCAGATTCCAGAACCTGGTGAGGACAAGACGAACCCCGCCCTCTCGCGGTGGCGATTGGCTGGACCCTCCCCTAGTGCGCAACTCTGATTAGTCAGAGTGGCTTTCCCTCATCCAGCTGGAGGGCGGCCTGTTTCTGCAGAAGGGAAGTTGAGAGTCAGGCGAGGTAGGGGGCCACCGGGTTGGGGTAGAGGGGAAGGCTTTGGTGTCTTCTCGCCCGAAGGGTCCTTGAGACGCCTGTTTGTTTTTCCCGGCGCCTGGCTCCACCCACCCAGCCCACTTATTGGTCAAATTTTGTGGTTGGGTGGGTTCCTATTGGCTAGGGGGCGGTGTCTATCCTGAGCAAGGGTGGGGGCGGGGCCTCCTCGGCGCTGTGCTTGCCCTTGTGTCTGGTGCTGAAGAGAGAGAGGGAGAGAGAGAGAAGAGAGAGAGAGAGAGAGAGATTGAGGGAGAGAGAGAGAGAGAGGGACAGAGAGCGAGAGAGAGAGAGAGCTGCTACCGCTGCTGCTGCCGCTGCCGCTATTGCTGGAGCCTGAGCATCGACCAAGCTGCTGCTGCTGCTGCTGCTGCTGTTGCTGCCGCCGCCGCCACCACCACCACCGCCACCGCCACCGCCACCGCCGCCGCCGCCGCCGCCACCACCACCACAATCACCAGCCCCACTGCCGCCTCCCTGCAGCGACCCGGGGACAGAGCCAGCGGCAGCGGCGGGAGGCTTCTGGCTTTCTGCTGCTTCTCTCCTGTGCCCCTTTACCGACTCCTTGCAGCCCTAACCCTCATCTTCCCCCACACCCCGGAATCCGTGCACCACCTGCTCTGGCAGCCCCAGCGCTGGGACTTCCCCTGCACCCCAGGTGGAAAGGAAACACTGAACCCCTGCTTGAAAAGAGGCGCTATTGAGGCTGCACCATCAGGAGGAGGTGGAGGAGGAAGAGGAGAAGAAACTATTTCACCCACCGAAATCCCCATCCTGCTGGTGCTTCGCTGCTGCTGCTGTTGCTGCTGCTGCTGCTGCTGCTGCTCCTTTCCCCGGGGTTCAAGCACTGCAGCGGCGGTGGCGGCGAGTCCTGTACTGGGAGAAGGGAACCAGCCCAGCCATTCACTTTTGTGTCCCCTTCACCAGTACCTCCTGTCCCCCCCTTTCCCCATCCTAAGCCCTTTAGAGAGGGGACCATGATTTGGAAACGAAGCGCCGTTCTCCGCTTCTACAGTGTCTGCGGGCTCCTGCTACAAGGTAATCCCCGCCCCACCGCGGGGAGCATCAACTTCACTTCCATTCCCCATCATCCCCACTTCACTCCACCCTGCATTTCCACTCTCCCCCTCCACTCCGCGGCTTCCTCCATCCTCCACTACACGCCCCCACCCCACCCTATAAACTCCCTTGTGCAGCAGGGGGCAGTGGCAGTTTGCACCAGTACCTCCCCTAGACAACCTAATCTCAGACCTTCCCTCCCTCCCAGCAGTGTGCTCCTTACTCTCTGCACCTTTCCCCCTTTCATTCACCTGAGCCTTCCTCTTACTCTTCCACCCCTCCCCTTCCTCGAACCCCTGGGCTTTTTGGCTAGAAACTTCTCCTTCTCACTGACCTCCCTACCTCCCTTCCTCCCTACAGTCTCCCACACTACCTCACATATCAACATTCTGACTTCCCCTCTCCACCTCCTGTCATCTCCTTTAACCTCCCCCCTTTTCAGCTGCCTTTGCCATCTTCCTCCCTCTTTCTGCCCACCATCATATCAGTGTGTCTTTTAAAAGTGTGTGAGCCTGGGTGAGAGCGACCGAGACGGCGAGAACAGCAGCAGCAGCACGGTGTGCATTGCAATAACATCCCCGGGGGGAAAATGTGTTGTAAGACGTGTCATTCACCTAGGAACAGAAAGGAGACTGTGATTTCTTTTTTTTTTAAAGGGGGGGGGGGTTTACAAAGACCACCCAAACCTACTTTACCAACAAGATGACTTTTCTTTCTTTTTTTTTTTTCCTTTTTTAATCATTCTATGTCGATTCCATTTTTGAAGAAATAGAAATATGCTTCAGAGCAGTTACTTTGCTGTCCAGGGATTTTCGCGTGGATTCCCTACCTCTTGGTCCCCTAGTCGCTATCTTCTTCCTTAATTAATATTATCTTTTCTAGTGAAATGTAACCACCACTGCGGCTGTAGTGGAAAGAACTGCACAAAATGCTGTTATTATGCAAATCACTGGATTTGGATGTGGGGTGACCAGGGAATTGTGATGCACTCTCCCCAGACCTTTTTTTGAAGAGGGGAGGGGCATTGAGTAGGGGAAAGAAGTGCTGATTATAAAATAAATGACCATGCATAGAGGAGTAGTCCATTGAGAGAGGGCGCTTTTGGGGGGGGGGAGGGGCTGTAATGGGGATGAGGTGGTTCTGTGAGGGTAGTGTAGGGATGTGGCTTTAGTGTACGGTATAGAGAGGGTGGAGGTGAAAGGGTGGTGGTTGGAAATCTTTCCAGCTATGTTACCCGAGATTTCTTGGTGAATCTTCAGCCACCACTGTACCCTCTGCCTATTTTGTATGGATGCGGAAAGAGAGAAGTTGACTGAATTTATTTGCCCCTGGGTAAAGGAATTTGAAAGTAAGACACACAAACGCACGGATTGGCAAAACCCAGCGGCCTTTGGAAGATTTAAATGAGGTCAATGAACCATCATTCACCAAGTTCTTTGAATGCATTCCACCCATCCACCCCCACCCCCACCCCTACACACACACACAGAAAGAGAGAGGAGATAAGAATCATATTTCATTTATAAATATTTTTGGATGTAGACAGTATCTAACTGAATTAAGTAATTGCCCTTGTCGAGATTTCTTACAGTATTTTGTTTGAAGTATATTTTATGCCGTAGTTGTATTTCACATGTATCACGTGCTTCTGCCCCAGAAACGGTGGAAAATTCCCCAATTGCCCCCATCCTTAGGTGAAGTAACCACAGTGGCTTATACATTCACTTGGGTTTCTAATACGTGTCAAAAAAAAAAAAAAAACCATGCACATAGAGACCCTACTTCATCTCTCAGTAAGTTGCATTTCTCAGATCTCTTATGTGTGTGTATGTGTGTGTGTGCATGTGTGTGTGTGCGCGCGCCAGCGCTTGTATTGGGCAGGGGGAGTAAGTGGGGAAATCAGTTAATTTGGTGATTGCGATGAAATTTTACACTGCTGAATATGTTTTGCCTGCCAATCTGTGTGTGCTGGCCCCCGTACGTCATTGCGAAGGAGCTGCTGCTGTGCTGGTGCGAGAAGATTATTTATTATAAGGCATGTGTGCAGTGGACTGCACCTGGGGGTCGCCTCCTCTCTGCCTTCTACATTTCCCCGTGAATTGTCTATTCTGTGCGCTGCAAAATAATCTCTCTCTCTCTCTCTCTCTCTCTCTCTCTCTCTCTCTCTCTCTCTCTCTCTCTCTCTCTCTCTCTCTTTCTCTCTCTCTCTCTTTCTCTCTCTCTCTCTCTCCCTCTCTCTCTCTCTCCTTCTTGCCTGCCAACCTCCACCCCCCCCGCCCCCCCACCCCCGTCTCTCAGGCAAAAGGAGGATTTACTCTCTCCACCCAGAGATTTGATCAGCAGTATTCAGGATATTGGTGTCTCCTATTTTAAGTGTGTATAAACCAATGATTAAAACAGTGATAGTGCTTTTCATGGTACTTGTGAGGAGAATTAAATGGGGGGGGGGGGTTATGCTAATGAAAATACACCACTGCAAAGAACAGCATCAGGTTTAAATAAATAAAGAAAAATATTATATAGCACAAGCAAAAGGGCGAGAACCAAACTGAGTATGTGGACCTAGTAGTGCCTTAGATCAGGCCAGTACTGATACACAAAAAAAGAGGGGAAAGAAATAAATAAACCCAAAGCACCATTGGACTGTCTTCTCACGTTTATGGCTGCCTCACATTTATCAAGCGCTGCTCCATAGCCACATCACACTTTGTTGATATTGTCAGTTCTTGCTCAAACAAATTGCTCATGCTTTTCCGTTATCTCAGCCTCGGTTGAGAGCATTGCTTCAGGGCTCAGGCTTTCCCCCTTAGGAACAAGGCTTTATTAGGACAGCATTAAATTAATGAAAGCTTTATTTCCTGGACACAGATCCAGGAGTTTTCAGCCCTTTCCTTTCTGTGTCCAGGGAATGAAAGGTGGAAAGGGGAAACTATCAACATCTTATTTTTCCTTAGAGAATTTACTCTTCAAGTAATAGTTATGACTAGGAAAATGCAATGTTCTATGAAGAGGACCTTATTTTAATGCTTGATCAGCCTTCAATTTTTTTGTTTGGTTTTACCATTAAACTAGAGATAACAATTTATTATTTGCTAGAATTACTATTCCTTTTGTATGTTTTTAAGTCCACACTTCTTCACAAGGAGACTTCTTCTCCTTATTTGAGCTTCACCATCACTATTTTTTACCTCTTTACTCAATTACTTTTTTTTTTTCTAGTCAGGAGCAAAATTGGCTTTTTGGCCCATTAATAGATGAAGTGGTAAGCTAGTGTTGGGAAACAGACTACTGATAGGATGAGAAAAGAAGTTTTATATTAACAGCTGGACATTACAAAACAGACTTATGTTCTGAGAATGCCATTAGGGTTGAATTCATTAAGTAGAGAATGAAGTATGTCTTTAGCTCAAAGAATAATATCCAATCCACCCTACTTTCAAATTATCCAACTCAGTTTAAAGATTCAGGGCAGATTTCCTTTTCTCTGGTCATGAGGGGAGACAAAATAAAAGACAAGGATTTAAAAGTTAGAAGAACCTTTACAATGGAGAAGCTCAAAGCCATTCTGTCACCAAAACTCAAATATTAAAAATATTTTATTGGGAGCAGTAGGAAGATATGTAATGTCTCTTTAGATTAATGAACATTTCAAAGCAGGTCAAAGTGACTTAAGGAAAAAAAAAGAACAAAGATAATAATAAAAGGGAATTTGAAATCTAAAAGTATACATACACACACACACATACATATAGTATCTCTACTGAGGTTACTCTTAAAGAGACTTTCTCACTGGGTGAGTGGTATACACATATACACTTAAGACCAGTTTTAATTTCAAATCTACTTTGGAACAAATCTAGATACACAATTAAACTAATTGGAAGTAAACTTCTCTAGGTTGAAGATTATTCATCCAAAATCAAAGTTACCCAAATGTTAGTGATTCTCAAAAAAACCTAACCATTCCAGGACCCACTAATAATGCCTTTTCCCCACTTATCACCTCCAGGATAATAACCTTGCCCTCTCTCTTTTTTGTTTCTTATGTTGAATTCTTGAACACATATCTTTCCTCCTTCCTGTCATGACCTGTCAGTTTTTAAAATTTAGTGGCATCTACACGTTCAGGAGTTTAACTATAATTGTACAAAGCAACTAGGAGGAAAGAAAACTTACCTTGATGATTAATTTGTCAACTAATTTGTAGCTCGTATGTGGATATTTACTCTTACTTCTCCTAACTCTTATTGTCCTCCTGTCTTATTGCTACTTTGATTCTATATATCTCTAAAGTAGTAGTGGATGTAAGATGACAAAAATCCGAGTAGCTGCTCAGGTTCAGGGCCAATACATTCTACTTGTTCTAGAAGACCAGATACATGAAATGCCGTATACCAAGTATTTTTTTTTCACCAAAAGGGAGAAAAGTATGGAGACAGCATACAGTAATGAAAAGACTGATATACTGAGTATTAGGAAATATGAGCCTTAATCCTTCCTCTCATTAACTAGTTGAATAACTTGGGTGAAGTGTCTTAACCTCCCTGGACCAGTTTCCCCTTCTTGAAAATTAGGGAATCAGATAAGTGGTTTCTAGATATTCTTCCTGTATTAAAATTCCATGATGATGGAGATTTGAAATAAAGAAATTTATTATATCTACTCATATATTTAGAGGTGGTTGAGGATTAATATTGAAATATAAGTTTGATTATTTGTAATATTAGAATAGGTAATGATAAGACCTACTTACACAACTGAACTATTTGGGGAATTAATAAGATACGGAGTTTTAATTTTTTTAACCTTGTAAATGATTTGGATCATACTAAAATAAAGTAATTCAGTACTGTTATCATATTGATATTTTTTTGCCGCTGTTATTGACATGAGTTTTGCGCTCTCCATGAGGAAGGCTCATGTTTTCCTTGACTATTTTGAAGAATCCTGTTTTTGACAGCCTCCCTATATAAAACCTCCCCTGCCAAAGGCAGACAACACGAATATAACAGCTTGGCTAGAAGAGTGAAGGAGGAAGGAAACCATAAATGAAAATGGGATTGATGATGGGCTGAATTCTGAAGCACTTTGCATAGTTTAAAGATGTTGATCTCTTTGAATTGCTCTCCTGGCCATTGTGATCAGTATTTAATAAGTATTTTTTAATCTAATTAGTCACAATAGGGTTAAATTTTCCCCACTTTTTCCTTTTATTAGCTTAATATTAGTTTTTGTTAAATAACATATAATTGTTAATTATAAGGTATTTATAGGTTTATTGTAAAATTATTTAAATCTTATGGTTTTAAAGTGGAGAAAAACAGTTTAAAAAACAGAACAATATTTCCCAGTGATGTCTTATGTATAGTAGGCATTGAATAAATGTTTGTTGGGTTGAACTTGTATGTCTTTTGGGGGGGGCATGCTATATTTGTCTTTCAATGCCTTTTTTTCAACATGTAGGTTACTCCATTAGCCTCAAACACAAAGTCTCTTGTGAAAAACTGAAATACATTATTGAAACTTATCAATTTAATGTAAAATATTGAAATAGACATGTATATTACCAACATTTTATTTGGAAATGGCAAGCATTTGCAGAGTGTAGTTCTGTAGATTACAAAGAATCTTCTACAAATTCTTTCCGTGAAGAGGTGGGTCAAGATTAACCCAGAATTAGCTGAAGCCCCCTGCTGTGTGATAATGCAATTGGCATCTAATGCCTTAAATGTACTCTGCTTCTGGAAGAGAGAGAGAGGGGGGAGGGAAGGAAAAGAGAAAAGCATTGGTTGTCATAATCTTGAAACAAAGTACTTTTAGGAGGTGTAGTGGACAATTGTTTTCTCGTATCTACTTGAAAGCAAAGGATAGCCTTCTATAATGTTTAATCAAACAGCCAAATAATAATGGGTAAGAGATAAAATTGAATATTTTGCTTTGAGTTTTATGGGGGAAAACATAGTAAAAAAAAGCAAATTTTGGAAATGTAAACTTTGGGTGCGGGGCATCAAACTCAAGAGGACACAGGTTTAACTTGATAAAAACGATTAACAAATGCCAAATGGAATAGTAAGTTCCATTTTTTTTTTATTAAGAAGTTTGGTCTAACACCTGTTGTGAATGTGATGCTATTATTTCCACTTCCTGAATGAGAAGTTGTCACCTTGTTATTTTTTTCCTCACAAGATCTCAGCTATGTTGCATATGTATAGTGCCCTTCAAATAAATAAGAGCTGACAATTTAATGTATCTGTACACTGTTTATTTAGTGCTATTTATGACATTTTACAAAGATTAAATGTAATTTGAGCCACGCCAAAACATTAGAGAATTTTTCATCTCTGGCCAATGTTACTTATCATACAAACAAAGCCACCAAATAAGTCCCTTAACAAATTAAGAGTTGTCATTATGGATGGACTGCCAGAGTGAGCCCGTCAGATAACAATATAACCTATATAACTGTTTTTATTGCATTTCAATTTGCTACAGAAAAAAAATGCCAAATTGTGTATATTGGTTTTTCTCCAGAAAATTAGACCAGTTTATATTTACTGTTAAATATTTTCACATGAACTGAAACAATTATTATGAACTTTCCCGTTATTGTTTTTATTATTTGCTAACTGGTTCGCTCAGAGCTTAGTAACTTAATTGTGCTTCCAGCTTATATATGGAGCTCTAGTTTGCAAAGGAAGTACATATCAATATTTATTTTTATAAGGATTATTTTATGTGATTGATGTAAAGCTAAGAGAACCAGTACCAAAGTCATTCATACTATAGAATCTTCTCTATCTTCTGAATTTATTTTTCTTAATAAATTCTAAATGTTGAATTGACAACGTTGGAACTCTTTCAGAACCGCAATGCACATATTTGAAATGTAGATTGTGTTAAAGATTTTTAATTAGCAATGATCTGAATATTTAACACAAATCTAAATAGTGAGTTTTTAAGAGAGAGGAAAATGATCTCTGATGATTCACTTCTAGAGATTACTAGGTAAATTTATTTTGTAATTCTTTTAGAAATTTTTAGATATTTCCTGCATATCTTTGAAATTTAAATTTATTCAGTGTTTCAGGTTTGGTACTTTGGGGGTAATTGGGGTATGGTAATTAATATTATTTTATCCCTCATTACTTTCAGATTTTCATAGGTTTCCCATTTGTTGGAGGTAAAACATAAACTATTTGTTTTTATGCATAAAAGTAAGTAGAATTTGTATTAATTTAATAGTCAAATCATATATTTGGTACAGTCGCTTTCTATACTAAAATACTGCTTAAAATTTCTTCATTTGAAATAGACCTGAACATCCATTCTATTGTTCCCTTTAATACCTGAATAGAAGGAGAGCTGAGTCCATAAGGAGATCTGTCATAGAGAAAAACAATCAATTATTCACATATTTTAAATTACTTTGAAGTAAATATTAAGCCACTAATTTTCAACTTTGGATAAGTCAGTGTGTTTGACAAACTGTTTTAATACCTTATTCATGTTCCATAGGAAACCTGTTTAGTCTTAATTGAAGAGATATTTTGGTGTTTATAAGCCCAATGCACTTTGTAAATGACCTAAAGAGAATTGAAGACAGTAGAATTTTGGCTATGTGTTGAAGTAAAGTAAAACTGGCAGTGAATAGTGACTAATTGTATATTCGAATATGGGAGAATCCTTTTTTTTTAGACCAAAACAACTCCCTATTACCTTAGCAGATTCATTACAGTAACTATACATGTTTGTTTAGAGCCACCTCTGCATCACAGTGTGAGAGTGTCATTTCTGATGAGGATGAGCTGCAGACTGCTAAATGCATAACTGTTGTATTGATTCAGTGTATTTTATAAAGCCACTTAATTTGTTCTTAAAACAAATATTTTAGAGCCTTTGCTAAAAATGTTGGTATTTAAATATGCAAAGGGATCCTGTATTGCCTATTTAATCACTTAGACACAAAGTATATAACTTAAATATGCTTCTAATTTGTTAACCTTAGCATTTTACCTTACAAAGTGAGAATCTTCTTTTCATACTACCTATATCGATCTTCAGCCCTTAGAGTCCCCTTCCTTTTGCGTTTTAAAAAGTCAGTCTAGGATGCTGCAAAGGGCATTAGGTATTCTAACTAAAACTGTATTCAAATGGACAGAGGATAAAAAAAAATACAATAAGCCAAGTGCATTATATTCATTGCTTTATTGCACTCTGTTTTATGAACTGAAGTCTAATCAGTATAACTCTGTTTTTCACCCTACTCCCTAGAAATAGTCTTCTCTTTTTACATGAAATAAATTGCCAATAGGAAAGGTTCACCTTACAGAAAATGATGGGGAATGGAGAACAGCAAAAAAAAAAGGGAAGTTTTCCAAGGGTTAAGCTCTGATATAATTTGTACAGATTATATTCTGTCACATACATTTAAAGGTGACATTCTACCAACTATAAAACATAGACAGGATTTTTTTAAGAGCAGCTTGCTTAGTCTCTTAATAAAAATGAGGGTAAAGAGGAGTGAAAGAATTTTAGTTTGCCAGCCAAACAAACAGAAAAGCTTGGCCAAGCAGACTAAATTAGCATATGCTCTGCTGAATACTTCCCTGTTGTTACATAATCCTTTTCTAATACGAAATCACTGCTAACACTTAACCCTTTCAGAACACGTTTAATACTTTCCTTCCATCATATTTATCTGTTGTCTGTTTTCCTAAGGTTCATCACTTGAAGGACCCTTAGGCCAAATTCTGCTTTTCCCTCATATTTCTGCATATAACTTTACCTGTAGGTATACATTTTTGGGGCAGAAGAATCAATTTACTTAGCACTGAGTGAGTTTAATAAGTATTTTAGATTCCTCTTTCCGTTTTCCCATTTATGTGAAGCTTTCTTTTGCAAATGCATTAATCTTATGAAGTTACCCTAAGGATTCATAATATTCTAGTTTGTTACATATACTATGAATTCTGTGTGCCTTAATTATGCACATGTCCTCATTTCCAAACCTTTTCAGTGATCATGTGAGATAGAACAGGGTGCTGGCTGTAAGTTCACTGTCATGTCTTAATGTGTAGGTGGTATTCAGAGAAAGATGTTTCTAAAGGCAATTATATAGCTATGAGGCCAGTGTAGGGAGCAGCAGTTCGTCACATTCTACTCTTACTAGGTACTCCGCCAAGACGGAAAGAAATTGATCATTGTGATACATAATCGTGTATCTGTTATTTCTAAATACAGTTCTTTGCCCTTGTAGTTACATAAAAATGAATATTCCCTACCCTGAATAGAAATGGTTCACTTCCTGCTTGTAAACAAAAGGAGTTATACATTTTCTCACAGTGTCCCATCTATTCCCATCCCTATCAAAACAATTTCACATTGAAGTTATAAAAAGGCATCAACATGATTTTGTACTGAAGTTATGAAAAGGTGTATCATATATGAGGAAATGATTCATGTATGGTACTAACTAACTAAACATTTCAGAAATTAACCAATGTCAGAATCTTTGACTATTATGCATTTCCACCTAGTAACCTGAACTTAATGTCAATGACAAGGTAAAGGGGATGTCAAAGAAGAAAGGGGAAAATATTTTCATAGTAACTTCTTTTTTTAGACAACATGTCTATTAATATGTTTTTGTATTTTGTGTAAATTATATAGCAGGTAGGCATTTTCTCACATTTTAAAACTCTAAGTTCATTTGTATTTTTAATACTTAGATGTTTTCCTCAGTGCATTATACCATCGGTCTCTTAATGTTTTTCTTTTAAATAAGAATTGTAATTTTTTTTTCTTTTATTTTCCTAGGCATTAGAGCAATGCAAGTATTTTATAAAGTGCTGTATAGCAAACACTTCAACCAGCTTATTTGTACCCTTTTCACATACTCTTGTTTTATTTGAAGCTATTATATTATTTTCAATAATGACTTTAAAATAATGACAGTTTAAGAATCCATAGATAGAAAATAATATGATTTTTAAAAACTGAAACTCAAACAGCTTTAAGCTAGCAGGCACCCAATTCTGTCTACTCCTGATTAATTATTTTCAGGATTTTTGTTTCTCTTTTTATTCATGAGAAATTAAAATCAGAAGAATTTAGGGGGATGTTGCCATTGTTTATTTCTCCCCCTCTGGCTTTCCATTTCAAATATACACAGATTAATCTCTTCCAATATGTCTAATCATTATACATCCCCTTAATTAAATCTGAATAATATCCAAATATTTTGGTTTTATCTGCCAAAATGTCAATACTATATTCTGAGTAAAATAAATATTTACATTGATGAATGTTCATTTGTATGTAATATACAATACAGCAAAATTGACACTAGAAAAACAAAAATGCTTCTAAATGATGATCTGTTTTTTTATATAATGATTCATCTCTATACCAGGGTAGTCAATACATATTTGCTATGCATTATCCTTTGTGTATGTATTTCTCTGAACTAGTAATCTTGGGTATACCAAACTCTAACTCTTTTTATATTTTTTATACTTATCTTACACATGTAATTCTAAATGTCAGATTGAAAGTTAACTAAACTAACTCAAATCTAAATTATTTTGCCTTAATATTTGTATTAATTAATACTTCAGGATAAAAACCAGGAGCACATAAGAATTATCAACTGACCTCAATCTGCCAGATTATTAGCAAGACTTGACCTGCTTTTATTGTTGCCAGGCTGCGTAGTAGAGGGCTGATTAGTCCTTATTTTGCATAACCAGACTTGATGCTTCCAGTTAAATGGGGTTAAAGCAATGCCATTCCACAGGATTTATTTTTAGGCTTTTAAAATTTAATAAATAGTGATTTTTATGCTTAGTCATATTTCCATGTTTAGGGATGTATATTTACAATAGTGACATTTGCTTAATCTTACTTAGGGTTTTGAAAGTAAGAAGGAGAGAAGTATCATACAGTTTCTGAGGAAAAATGAAATATTCACAGGAACTGAACACTGTGTAAACAATATATATAATGTACATATTTAATTTACATATGAAAGGTAGCTAAACATGTGATATGGTATTATCTATTTTAAAATTCAGTCATTTTGTATTATACAATGCTATTGTTGTGGTTGAAATGTTCCTAAAATATAAATGGAATCAAGGTTCATCATGTCACATGAATGTGAAAATGACTATCTTTTTTTAAAAAACTTATATTATTAGTGTAAGCACACAAACTAAACCTTTGGAAATATAATAATACTTTGTGCTATTTTAAGAAGTCTGATTTAATAAAACTTGCGTTTTTCACACAGTCTCCTCAGCTCTTGACTAAAAGGCATCCAGGGCATCAGTTTTACATAATCTCCCCTAAAACAAGAGCTTTTCTGCCAATGTGATGCCATTTTTAGGAGGTTAATTAATGGCAAAGAGGTGAAGTTGGTGCTTTATTTTATTTTTGCTTTGCACTGTGATATTATTTAATTAAATTAACTATGTTTATATTTCAAGGATAATTTCTGAAAGGTTTGGTTAAGTGAAAAATATGTGGTGGATTTTAATTTATTTTTTCTCTATTTTTCCCTTAGGAATATAGACATGTCTAACTCTACCTTTTAATATCATCTTTAAATGTAGATATTTAATTACTGACAGACTGTATTTTCATTTTTCTAAATTTATAGCATTCAAAAGAATATAAACAATTCTATTTGTACTTCTGTCATATTGGGTCTTTTGTTAAAACTTAACATAATAATGCTGTCTAAAATGGCCAGAACCTTTGACTCATATTTTTATCCAAAATATCTAACCTAACCAGAATGGTTTTGAGAGAACATTGAACTAATTATATTCAGTTTGAAGAGGAAAGAAATAATGTTGAGCCAGTTTTTTAAGTGTAGCATTGAAGACTTTTACCCACAACTTTGCACAAGGTATCATTAAGTTTTGCAGATAGTAAAATGTTTCATATTTGTTGTCTTGTCCTGTACTTTTACAAAGAAGAGAAAATAATGAAGGAAAGTGAATAAAGTAGTTTGATTAATTTATAATTTATATAACTCTCATTCTATCAAAAAAGTTAAGAGTTGAGGATTCGATAG
This sequence comes from Phalanger gymnotis, assembly GCA_028646595.1. NCBI lineage: Eukaryota > Metazoa > Chordata > Mammalia > Diprotodontia > Phalangeridae > Phalanger > Phalanger gymnotis. The sequence goes on along the minus strand of CM053626.1, from coordinate 147,024,463 downwards.
GGAAGTCTTTTAGCATATCCTTGAGAGCAGCAACTGTTTTTTGTTTAATTTTTTTCTCTTTTACATGCCCAATATTTAGCACTATGCCAGTTGCAGAGTTGCTACTTAAGAAATGTTTATTGTTTGATTGATTGAATAATAGCCACTAAAGCAAATTTACCTGAACACATTTGTTCTCCCATTCTCTCAATCTCTCTCTCTCTCTCTCTCTCTCTCTCTCTCTCTCTCTCTCTCTCTCTCCCCCAATCTCTCTCACTCTCTCTCTCTCTCCTTCTCTCTCCTTCCTTCCCTCCCTGTCTCCCTGATATCCCTATCTTGCCTAGGCTGGAAGTGTAGTAGCCATTTATGGGCTGATCCCTTTGTTGATCATCATTGATTATCACAAATCTGGGCCAGCATGGTTTACTTCCCGGGCTAGTCCAGCCCTCTGTGAATATTCTTTTAAAGAACTCCTTTTGAAGTAAAGGTTAGCTTCCTTCATCACCTGAGCCTATTTGATACACAGTTTAATTTATTGTTTTTGAGTTATTAACTACAACCAGTGTGGATTACTCAAAAGCTGATTCTCCATTCTTTTTCTTGTGGTCATTCTGTTGCTTGTTAAGACAATAATCAAATTAAGTGAGTGAACACAAAAAGTAGACTCAAACATTCTTCTTTTAACATTTAGAAACATTCTAGGGAATAGTATGATAAGGTTGATGTTGATAGAATGAGAATTTTGGATTCATAGTGAATTTTAGTTATTCACAATAGCATTTTTCTTCTTTATGTTTCCTATTAGTGCAAATAATCAGGAGTTGATTCAAAGTATATAATTATGACAGAGATTCTTCTTCTACATTTGAAGCCAAGCAAAATTCAAATTCAGAAAACTCTATCTTCCAATTTTTCAGCAGCTTCTCTTTAACTGTTAACTAACTTGCTCAGTCACAAAGTCTGTATGAGTAAGGGGAAGGACTTGAACTCAGTTCTTTCTGACTTCACCAGCTCTTTGGTAACCATGCTTTGCTGAAAAATCTGATTTTGTACACAACAATTCAACATTTAATGATAAACCCTTTCTTTGGAAATTATCTGCATGATTCAAGATTCTAAATAGGACTTTAATTACTTTAGATTAAATAAGAAAGCAAATCTGGAAGTGTTACAGTTTTCCTTCTTGATCTAACCCCCTCTGAAAAATAAAAAAAAAAAGCTATCTTACTCTTCCACCCCATCATTAGGTTAAAAATGGGTACCTCTGTGCCTTTTCCAACAGGAATAAAGTATGTCTGTAGGGGATACAACATCACTGTATGAACCCTAAATGCTGTAATCTTCACTGTGCTTTTAAGGTTTTTCATTTAAATCTGGATTAAATTACTTTCATTTTTTTTGGCCTTTTATCCTGAATACATTCTCACTATGACACTAAGGTTTTTTTTATTACTATTATTAATGCAACTTGAAAGAAGATAACAAGTGAACAAGGAATATTGAAGCATGTTGTATTCTAACTCATTTTTTTTTCAAGAGGATGATTCATAATTTCATAAAGGCTCAGTGGGCCAGAACAGTAAATGACCAGGTCAGCAGAGGGAATGTTGGAGAGAAGAGGTCTGTGAGAAGGATCTATGTAACAAGCAAAAAATATTTAGTTTTTTTAGAGCTGGAGTTCTGCATGAGCAATTCTGATGTTACCCGTGACAATAATTTTAAAAAAGCTACTGATGCCTCAGGGAAAGCATTTTAATGTAGCCAAGCTAGAAACAATGCTTCTTGTACTGGATACATACACACAAATATACATATAGATATATACACATATACACATACATACATATGTATGCTTCTTTTCTTGCTTACATTACAGTAAATTTCATCTAATTAAAATCTAAGTCTCTTCATTTTTTTTCTTTAGTATATAGTTCAGATATTACTCTTCACCCTACCTCCTGGTAAACATAATAGAAGAATTAACCAAATGTTAACCAGAAATTATTTGTTGAAGGGAAGAAAAGCTAGGAGAAGCAATTTTATGAAAAATCTTTAAAATATGTTCCATAAAATAAAACACAACATTTTAACTGAAATCCATTTTATTTTGTTCAGTATGTAGCTTTGACCTAATGTGGTCCTAGGACACAGTAATGCACTTTCATACCTTAAAAAAAGGGTCTGAATACTCTGCATTTTTATATTAAAATGATACATGGAGTAGACGGTGTATACATGTTAATAAAATATAGTATGACATCTTTGAGCTGTTATGTGTGTATATTAATATGAAAATCATATTAGTTGTGGTATAGCATTTATATTTACTACTCAAAAGGGAGCTTCTTTCTAGGTATCAACTTGTAGTACACCATGCAGTACTGAAATCCTAGTTTGTGTGAAATATTTTCCCCATCTCTTGCTTTAAAACAAAACAGAAAAACAACAAGAAATTTTAGTTGAATTTTTTTTACCCACATAAATATTGATTTATAGATTATTTAAATAATTATAAATCAAATCAATTTATATGTATATACATGTATGTATGTATGTATGTACATATGCCTATATTTATATGACTTTTCAATAAAATGAACTCAGTTAACAAAGTAAGCCAGTGATAGGTTTGGAGGCTTTTATAGAGGGAACTAGGTGGTGCTGTTCTTTCATCTTTGTATCTTAGTTGAATTCTTTCTTACTGTTCTTGATCACCAAATTGCTTTTTTAAAAAAGTGCATTAAATCAGTAATACGCCCTTCATGTCTTTAATTCCCAAATTGTGTGTTGTTTTAATTTTTATGAAGATTTTCAGAATTTTTAAAATATAGCAGATCATTTGTTTATTTTGTAGTGACAGAAGATATAAGGGTTTAAAATTATCATTTATTTTACTTTTCAAATGATGTCCAAGTTCTAGAGTTGATTTTTAGCCTTTCCTTTTATTCTTGTGTCTATTAAAAGCCTTTGTGTTAGAATGTCTTATTTACCATGATATTATCTTGATGCAAATTATATGTTTTATATACTTGTAAAATTTGTATACAGATTATTAGAGAATATAGCAGATAATTTTGGAATAAATAACATCAGGCTTGGAATCTGGAAGACCTGAACTAAAATCTAGTTTCAGACATGTACTCTACCAGCTCTGTGACTCTGGGCAAGTCACATAACTCCAGTTTGCCTCAGTTTCCATATCTGTAAAATGGGAATAATAATAGCAGCTACCTTCCAAGGTTGTTGTGAGGATCTAATGAGATAGTAATTATAATTAGCTTAGCACAGTGACTGGCACATGGTAAGTACTATATCAATGTTAGCTATTGCCGTTGTTGGTGGTGTCATTGTTGTCACCAGTCTTATTCAATATCTTATCATTTACCTTAAAATTTTGGTTCCTTTTTTTTTCCTTTCTGCATTAACTGTATATTAATTTACCTGAAAGCCAGTTACTCACCTTTCAGAAACAAATTAAAATTTTCTAATCATAATAACTTTGGTAAATCACTTGGTCCACTATTCTATGGCAACTTAGAATTCTGCAAATCATTTTTTAAAAAGCAAGGTACTTTAATATAGCATTAGGTACCTTACGCCAAATTATTAAACATTTTTCCCAATTCACTAAGATTTAGCTAGAATTAGAGTTTCTTTAAACTTTTGGAGTAGATATAAATAATAACGAAAATGAACTATTTTTTCTTGCTGTGAGATGGAGGTAGTAAATCCAAATTATTAATGTTAAATTAAATAATAATTTAATTAGTATCTATCATGGTCCAGGTATTATGTAGGGATAAGAAACTATAAGGTATAATAATTGTCCTCCATAATTTCATGATCTGTTTGGAGCATATTGCATTGTGTAGTTTTAGATGATTTTTGAAATTTTGAATATAAAATTCTAAGGTTGGAGCTTTATCCTTAATGCTTCTCTCAAAGATCTTAGTTATATATGTCCCTAAAAAAGTTTAAAGATGTGACATTTTTCTTATCTCTGTTATAATGAATCTCTCCTCTTGCTATAGATATATATATACCTTCATGTACTAGCTTAAGAGTAAAATATATGTCTCTAGACAAGTCTTTAATTGCTCTTTTCTGTGCCTTCCATATCTTTCATCTGTGGAACATAGAATCAATACTATTCTCTAACATGGATTCATAAGACAGAATTTTATAGTAAGGAGAGATGTAATCTGAGAGATAAACAGTATCTAGACAAGCATGACTAGTTGAGAGAGTTACTACATGTTCAGATCTGGGTCCCCCAAATAAAGTAAGGCCCTAAGTGGTTTCGTGTGTATGCCACAAAATGTTTACAATTGGCAAATAATATTGATGAAGAAAAACTGCATAAAGGAAATGGGATGTTTTTCACCTGAAGAAGAGTGACCAAGTAGTGACTTATTAAGCAATCTTGAAGGATATGGAAATTTTATAAAGGAGGTGGTAGTCACTGATAACAAAATGCAAAAGAATGTTTGTAAATTGTAAAAAGGATTTTGGACTAGAAATAAGACACAAGTAACTTAGTTTAGTCATTTATAGATATACACATACATATACATAACTAAATGTAAGCATAGATATATGAATATACACACACATATATACACACACGTATATGTGTGTATATGTTTTCATTAAAGGACAACGAGCACTTAGCTGTTCAACCAAGGCCAAATAACATGCTATCTTAGTCTCAGATCATTGACATGTAAAATTGGGAAAATAGTAACTGAACTGCTTACCTCATAAGATTTCTGTGAGGAAAGTCCTTGGCAAATCAGAAATGTGAGCTGTTATTGCCTCGTTGGAAATGAAATATGAATCCCATAAGAATCAATGATTTTTGTATCAGTATTATGACTACCTGCTGTCCTCAGAAAAGGTTAAAAAGATATTATTTGAGTTTTGATTTAATAATCACATTTTAAATTTATTTTTACTTGATAGATAAATTGTGCATGGTTTATTCATTTCATTTTGTAGTAAAAATACAGACTTGGACTATATAATTCCTACAAATTTTCTTCTTGGTCAGAAGTGAAACAAGTATGAATATCAACAAAAGGCAACCCAGGCAATGAGTTTCACTCCGCAGATTGGGACTATAAATGCAAGACCAGAAAGAAACACTCTATTTTAAGGAGTGTCTTGTGGTCATTATCTTATTTACTGGAAAGACTGTATTGGAATGAGAAGAGGCTTTCTCTCTACTTATTTTTGATGAAGATTAATCTCAAGCAATGTAGCATAGCCATTGACTGTTGGTAATCAATAGCAGCAAACAGATTATCCTGGCATGCCCCTTTATTTCTTGGATCTCTTCCTACCTCTCCAAATGCACCTGCAGATTATCTTGAAAGAATTCCATCTTCTCATCCTGTCACATTTCATCCACATTGAAGGACTAGTCTTTGTGGGATTCTCAAAGTGCTTGCATGTGAAAAGGAAGAAGAGATGGGGGACAAAAGTTAAGGGTTCTTTTGAGGCTAGACCTATGTTAAAGAACAAAATGAATAGAGGAAAGAATCAAAAATGGGAATAATCAGTATTAGAATAAAAACAGTTGCGAAATGGGCTTTGAAGTTAAGAGAATTAAGTTATGGGAATATATATATATGATATATTTATATATCTGAAAAGGTTTGAAGTTGAGACATTCCCAAGACAGATATGCAAATGGCAAATGAAGTTTAATGGTATCAGAAAAAAACAGGACTTTACCATCAAGTATCACTGAATCTTAGAGTAGGCTATATTTTCTATAGGACATGAACTAAAATATTAGCAGATATTACTAGATGCAGTCTAGCCATCTTGGAAACTAGACAAGAAGCTTATCAACAGATCATATACTAGTAGATGAGTGTGACCTGGATGTGCTTAAGTAACATGCAGTAACACCAATAACATATATCTATATAATAATTTAAAATTTGCCATCCACTTTGCTTAAATAATTTGTTGACCTAAGTAAAACAATTTTATACCCATTTTACAAATCAGAAAACCCAGGTTAAGTGATTTTTCTGTTATTACATAGTTATTAAGTAATTGAAATGGGATTTTCACACCATTATCCTGACTCTAGGTTCAGTGTTCTAAACACTATGCTATGTCCCCTTTAAGTGGTCAAATTTATGTATAAAAATGTGTGTGTGTTTGCATGCAATCATTTGTGCACATACATATATACATTTGGATATGTAGAAAGAAGCTATTTTATATAGTCATAATTTTTGTCTTTAGAGCAAATTAATCTTAAATTCAGTAAATTAAAGTCTTCAGTTCAATAATAAGTATTTATTAAGTGTGTAGTATAGGCGGAATACTCTGCTAGGTCTTGGGGGTTTCTATGAAATTTACTGAGGACTATCTACTCTCACGGAATTTTCAGTCTAATATAGATATGCAACACCGTTATAATGCAAAATTGCATTATATATACATACATATGTGTTCATGCTATGTATTCATTTATATGCATATTTATGCATGAATGGTAGGACCCACCCATGATCACACAACTAGTATGTGTCACAGGCAAGACTTGAATTCTTGTCTTCTTTGCTATAAGATCAGCCCTCTATCCACTACTTCACTTCGCTTTTATTCTTACTTCATTAGAGAAGAATAAAAAAGTGAATTCTAAGGTGGAAAAAGGGCATTACTAATGTATAGGGTAGGAGGAATTAGAGAAGAAAGACTTAATGAAGAGATGACATTTAGGTTGAGCTTTAAAGAACAAAAAGGAATTTGGTAGTCAAAAAGGGAGGGGGAAGGAGGATGTTCCAAGATGAAGAAATAATGTAAACAGAGTTCTTAAAGCAGGAAAGTAAAAAGCACACATGAGAGACAAAAGCATTAGTTTGGAGTGTAGAGTCTATGGCAGGTGGCAGTAAGTCAAGGTAATGTCATGTGCTGGAGGGCTTTGAATGCTAGGGAGATAGAAACACTCTTGGATGCTAGGGAGATAGACTGAATTTTAATCTGTAGGTAATAGGGAACCTCTGAAAATTCTTGAGTATAGGAATTACATGATGACTATGCATACACAAGACTAGTCTTATGAAGGATGGGAAGAAAATGGAACAATTGGACTAAAAAGACATATTGGGACACAGTAATGAATGTGTGATTTTTTAAAATAAAATATTAGTTTTTTTATTTGTGTTTGAATGGACTTTATTTTCAATATTAAAAGGTAATTTTCTTCGTGGAATCTAAGTAAAATAGAGAAAGGGATAGGAGAAATCATAGAACAGGAAGTGGGAAGGCCACTTCTTGTGGGGAGGTCCAATAATGTGTTCCTGGCATACTAAATAAGCCCTTATTCTGATTCATTCTTATACATTGTGCTTAGGTATTGTATTGTTAGTATACTTCTGTTCTGATAATTTATATACATAGATTCTTGAGGGCTGGACTGCGGAGACTACCTTTTTTTTTGAATGTTGTTTCTATGGGGAAATGCATTTTACATTTCAAGCAATTGAATTGCATTAAACTTTTAAACTGGTGACTACCTTTATAGAGAACTTCATAAGGTTCCCTAACCAAAAGAGCACAAACAGTTAAATTCTCATCAGTCTGGGACAAATCAAAGTAAAATTGTTTATAGACAATCTAGAAGGTCAGTCAGCAGCCTAATCAAATGACAGACCCAGATGTCATTCTAAGCTGCCAACACAGTTGCTTCTTGGGCCTGCCAAAACGTCAGATGCAGCTGCAAGGGAATAAATGTTCCACCCATTGCAGATTTTACAATTGCCATAGAAAGAACAGACTTAGAAAATATAATTCATGTGATGCTGATTTCACTTCCCTATTAATGATTTTCAAATTAATTTGATGTACGCTGTAAAATATGTGGACAAAGAATGCTACTTAATATATGCACTTAGTTAAATGACCATAGCATTCATACTTTGAAAAGAAACCAAGGTATATTATTCATTTTTCTTCTTCCTGTTTACCTTAAATGTAGTAAATTATTGTTGGATGTTGGGATGCTATGACACAGTAGGTAAAAGGAAAACACAAATTAGTTTCAAGTTATATTTTCATATGTTTTGGTAACATAAATCTGTTTAAATGCTGGTTGTATGCCTAAGTTAAAAAAAATAAATACGCACTTCATACAACTATATCTTAAACATTTTATCTAATCATTGTTAGTCATTTGGAAATACTACACTGTGGTGGTATGTAGATGATAGGATAAGCCTAGAAAGACTGAGGGAGATGAATTAAATAAACATTTTCTCAAAAGAAATATTTATGTGGTAGTGACATTACAAATCCTCCATGTAAAAGACTAGAATTATGTGCATGAGGTTGCTAGATATTGAGGGTGCAATAGACTAGGAGGAATAAGGGAAGAACCTCACAGTTCAGTCCTTGCCAACCCAACTACAGTACTTTATAAATCATGTAATGAGCTCTTTGGAGGAAAGGTGCTATATAAATGATTTAACAGTAACATTGTCAATAGAAAATAAATTATTTCCATTTCTGGTACTGGTTGCCTGAAGATAACTTGAAAGAGCATAAGTAACATTTCTGTACTATAACAGAAATATCTCTTATTGGCCTGCTTTTGACTATAATATACCACTAAATGGATTTTTTTTCTTTCTTTCAAGTGTTAAATATTTTTCTTGAAAGGAGATAAAACACATCATCTTTTCAGTCTTATTTTTGGAAATATTGGTTTTAGAGTCCAAGTACTTAGCACTTTATACAAAATTATATCCCTAGATTGGAAACTTTAGCCAAGGTCTATGGGGTGATCTTATTCTGTTTCTATTCTGGTCAGAAGTACAATTATATTTTAGTACAAGGCATCATTTTAAGCCACAAGGGAAAGTCTAAAACACATTATCTTTGAACTATTGTTCTCGAGCCAAGTTTATAGAAAATCCACAGTGTCCTACTGATCAATTCACAGGAAGCAAATACTTTATAGCTGATGAAAAACACAGACTTAAGCTTTAACATTTTAATAATCTAATCAAGTTTTTAATGATGATCCTGGTGTCCTATGGATACTATATCATTCAGCCACCTGGGAGACTAAGATTTTATGCCCAGTCTTTCTCACATTTTTTTTAATAAACCTTCTCCTTTTTTGTATTAGATTTGCAGGTTATTTTCCTAGAAAATACCTTGAAAGTGTTCAAAAAGTTCTTGGTGGCATTTAAGTTGAAATAAGGAAAATCTCACAAGCCTATTGTTTCTTTGAATTAAAAATCCATTTTTATTGTAGATACAAATGTAATTACTCAAATAGTTTGAAGAATCTTTGATCTGGGTGGTGCATGTAATCCCTGAGCTTATGCTGAAAGCAACCCATCAATGCCTTCTCAACCTGTGTGATTCTTGTTCATATCCTTCCATTAATCTTACATAAGTATCTTGCCCAGTGTGCTGGGCAATAGTTCATGTTTCTAAGTCCAACATTTGGTTTGTCTGTTATCTCTTAGTCTTCTTATATAAATGAGTCTCATTCCATTTGAGTCATATGCATAATAGAGTCACAATTTGTCACATTTTAGTTATTGTTTTTTTTTAATTTTAAAACCAGACTTGAAGCAACTTTCATAAGCTATGTGACTACATCCCGTTGGTTTTCCTCTACACAGTACAGCCTATGTATTTGAGGCTAATCTACAGAATACAAAATTATTCAAAAAAAATGAAAGCAAAATGTGTCCAAACAAGTGGAAAGTCCTAAATGCCTGCATATTTACTATCATCAGTAGTGTCAGACTCACATAGAAAGAGGGCAACTAAATGACAGGGTACATATTGACTTACAAAATCACATATTAACAATATAAAATATTTTATTTTTATGTTGTTAAATATTTCCCAATTACCTTTTAGTGGAGTTAGTCAGTGCTCTCACTCAGGTTTGACATCTCTGATGTTGATAAAATATGTGACCTTGACTTTATTTGTGCTTTTCTGTCATGAAAATTTGAGGAAAAGCCAAATTGATTTAGAGGTAAGGACAAAGACTAGACCATTGGTATAGTGAACTCTGAAGTGAAGAACAATTCTTTATTAATGCATATAGGCACCTTCTCTGCAACTTGTAGTGTTAGAGAGATACTTAGAACTCTGAGAGGTTAATTGACTTGTTTGAAGTCAAACAGGCATTATGTGTCAGAACCAAGGTTTTCCTGGCTTTGAAGCTAGCTCTGTCTGTTTTACCATGCAGCCTCCAAATATTAACTAAAATGATGGACAATAGTTGTGAATCATAGATTTGTAAATAAATATGATTTTGTCAATGCAGGGGAATTTCTGTTGTGATAACTCCTGCTACTGTCAGTCCATTTATGTCTTAATAATTTTTTAGGAAGTTACCTAAAGCACATAGAGGTTAAGTAACTTGCCTTGGATAAGAAAACTAGTGAGCAGGAATAATAAACGCATAGATGCAATAATAGATGCAATAGATGAAATGATCTTTTTAATAAGAAAATTATCACTCATAATATGTTTATTGTTATTGTAAAAAACACTTCTTTTGCAATAGCACTGTGAGGTAGATAGTAGAAAATACATTATGCTTATTTTCCACATTGAGGAAATTTAGACTTTTAAGTTGTGACTTGTCAAGATTCACAGAGGCCCTGGACTACTCAAACTCAGTTATCTTTTGTACTTAAGGAAGTGCAAGTCATGGCAACATCATCCTCTTTGAGAATGAAGGACAAACCACATACACAATTATTATCACTACACAGATGCCATAACTGGTTATTTTATTTTAGATCTCATTATTTAACTCAAGAGCCAACTTATTGGTAACTATTATTGTCATCACAATTCCACATACCCTGCTTGATTATTTAGGTTCTGATTTTATATTCTTCCTTGTGATCACAATAAATGTGTGGTAGGGGAGAGGAGAGAGAGAGAGGCTGAGAGAAAGACACAGAGAGAGAGAAAGAGAGAGAGAGAGAAAGAGAGAGAGAGAGAGAGAGAGAGAGAGAGAGAGAGAGAGAGAGAGAGAGAGAGAGAGAGAGAGAGAGATAGAAACAAAGGGAAGAAGGGAGAGAAAAAAGGAAGAAAGAAATTGTCTGTAATTGAAGGGTCAGTATTATGGATATTAACATTTTATTTTGAACAAAAGCCTAAAGTCTGCATCTATCCCTTTCACTCTGAAAATGTGAAGGTATAAACTCCATATAATAAATGTTTTCCCCCTCTTAGATAAAAATGAAATCCTACAGTCTTAATCTGTATGTCTCTTCTAAGTAAGCTATTTCTATTGAAGACAACAAGAAAGGTAAATATAGGTCTGATTTATGTAAAATAGAAATGAAAGTTTGCTCATGCCTGTAGGATAATTCTGGCTTTTTACTATCATATTTCTAGCTCAAATCTAGTTAAATCTTCTTAAAACAAAACTATTTACAATTTAGAATTTTTTTTTTCTTTTAGCTTCATGAATCAAAAAAGATGAACATTCTGCTGCCTGGTTAACAGTTAATAAAATCTAAATATTCTTACACAAAGTCATCATATTTAATAGTTGATAGATATTGTGTATAGTCTTCTGACATTGTAAGCAATAACTTCATATGTAAATGAAAGCATTCTGTGTGAGAAATCATGTTTGACAACCAAATCTTAATGTGAGATTTTTTTGAAGTAACAGTGGAATCAAAATAGAAAGAATAAGAGATCAAGGAGAGGAAACAGATAATGTCAATCTTATTTTTTTACTTTGACCTCAGAAATTCTTTCTTTTTCTGTGAGCATTTATGGGTTCAATGTTGTAGCTCTGGGACTTTAAAATAAGCTGTATTTTTATTGCCCTGTAGATATGAATATTATTTTACTATTATGTTTTATTGTTTATAAGATTCCTTTATTACTACCTGAACCATATTATAATTATAATTAGATGTTTGTTGTTAATGGATTTGAATTTCATGTGTTCTTGTCAGTAGCATTTTTTATTATCACATCATCAGACTTGCGAAGTATTAATCAAAATAGTATTGCTTTATGGGTACTTCAGAAGCAAACCAGGAAAAGCATAAGAGCACTTTTGCAGTTAAGTAAACATAACAGGACATAATTAAGTCTACATTTTCTTTGTTCTTGTGTTGTGATTTGGTCCTATGTATTTGACTTATTCTGAGGTTAATATTTAATTGTGGCTTATCCATTGTAATTAAAACAAATTTGAAATAGCAAGAGATTCAGGATGATAAACGTTTTCTTTTTGAGACTGAATTATGACATGTAGCACTCATCATTTCAGTTCGGCTTTGTTAAAGTATATGAATGTCTCAGAACTCAAAACATTTAGTCAATACTTGTATTAAAAGAGGAATATTTTATAAATATATGTATATACGCATATATATATATACACATATGCACATAGATATTCCCCAACAAAGCAGCTATATTCATATCAGTGGTGACTCAGTAATTGCTAGTAAGTCTAAATCAAATAGACTTCAATTAATCTATCAATAAATAGAATACCTTTAATGGAATTATGAGATTCTAAATTAACCTAGGAAAATCATCTTATTCATATTGACCACTTTAAATTCAAAGTGTGATTTAGTATTTTTTCACAGTGACATCCAGAGCTTGTCTGATCCCATTAGTGGGATAATACTGCATTTCAGAATAGACATTTCCTGATGATTAGGCATTTCTCTACATGATCTAGAAAACTTACAAAAAGACTAGAGAAAATAGCTCCAATAAAGAAATAAAAGTTAAGTATTTAAGAAAGTTTAGAGAGAGTTCAAAAGAAATGAAAACATGAAGCAAAAGATTGTTTTAAAAAAGTTCAAAGTCCTTATTCCATTCGAAATTAATTTGGAATAATTTATTTCTTTAAAATGGTCATGTATTAGAAATGCAACATTAAAGCAATCATTCTTACATCCTCCCTTATGTTAAAGCAACCAGAAACACGTAAGATGATTATCTGGGAAAAATTAAGTTCATAATGAATGATTGATGACCATTAAATCAACAGCTAACATTTAAGGTTTCTTTTGTTTGTTGTTGTTGAGTCATGTCTGACTCTTTGTGACCCCATTTGGGATTTTCTTGGCAAAGATATTGGAGTGGTTTGCCATTTCCTTTTCTAGCTAGTTCCACAGATGAGAAACTGAGGCAAACAGTATTAAGTAACTTAGCCAAGGTCACACAGCTAGTAAGTGTTTGACACTGGATTTGTATTTGTGTCTTCCTAAATCCAGGCATGGTGATCTATATACTCTGCTATATAGCTGCCAACAGCAACAACAAATTGTGATATGCCCTGAGACATTTCCCTTCTTATTTGTTAGTGCATTCAACTTTATCTACTTTTTTCCTCTCCATACTTGAAATAAATAATCTCTACATTATTTCTAGTCTTAGGTGGAAAAAAGGATTTTCTAACATTGCCATATGAATTTTACTTTCATTTCTTATTTTCCTATCTCAACAATATTAATTGACTTATGCTACTCATTTTTGTGGGCAATGTGTACACTTTTTACAAAACTACCAATTTCTACTAGAATTGTTTTCATAGATCATTGAAGCTTCTTTACTTTTTTCTTCTCAATTCATTTTTACTCTGTGATTTGTCTTGTCTATACCTCTTTGTGCTGACAGACTAATCTCACTCCATCTTTTGTGTTGATTATGTAACCACAGTAGTATTAGCTGTGATTATTAATGTGTGTTTATTAAAAGTTAGTGTTTAAATAGAACTTTCCAAGCCGTCAGCAGCTCACATTTGTTTATGCTTAGCCCAGCTGTCTCCCCTAACTCCCTAGACCGTGCAATGGCACAACTGTTCTATGAAGCATATGTTGTTCTAATTACTGGAATAGATAAGGATAAATGAACCCAATTCTTTCTTTGAAGGGAGGGCAGGTTTAAGGATGTGCTGTCATATACCTACTGAGGATAGCCTTGGGGAATGAGGGGCAGAAACCATGTAAGAGAAGATAAGACAGGAGTGGAGGAATTTTAACAGATCTCTATTACCCTTGACACAAACAATGATTTTCAGATATGACTAAGCCAGAATATTACAGTGAGTATTTGCTTTTATTTAATTGTCTTCCATCATCACCATTCCATCCTCACCTCCTCTCCCTCCATGGGCCATCACACTGCTGCCAACCCAAGAGTATCTGGGTAATGTAGAGAGATTTTCATCTTTCATCTGCATTCAGAAGTACATTTTGCTCATATTTTTGCCCAGAATTATTGCCCAGACACTTTATTTGCCCAGACACTTTAAAAACTTTGTTTACTGTTCTTCTTTCTGAAAAAAAAGGTGTTAGTTGGAGTAAACATACAAATAGACATTATAGGGCTTTCAAAGGAAACCTAAGAAGAAAACAGGGTGAAAAGGAGGAAAAATTAATAGACATGAAAATAAAAGAAAGGATAGTTAAGAATCAAACTGGTGGGAATAAATGATTGGCTAATGGAAAAAAAAAATATATATATATACCTATACATACTGGCAGTTTTGCTACTGTATGTTATTTAATATTTAATAATCTTTCTATATTTAATAATAGATGAGAATGGGTATGGATTCCAAAACTATTACTCTGTACATTAACTGAAAGTTTCCCTTGAAATGAGTAGATGTATAACTGTTAAGAACCAAACACATATCAGGTCATTACAGTTCTCAAAACCATGTCTGTATCTCTTTGGATTTTAAATAATTAAAACATGTTCTTTACTTAAATCTTAATGATCCATCTACTATTAGGTTTGACTATTTAGTCCAATATTTTTAATGCCTATTCTGAGTGTTAAGCAGTTTTAAAATTGTCATGTCTATGGTTGCTTAAATTTTTAGAAGAAAATTAATATATTTAAGTGTTGACTTAAAAATTATTGAATCAGAATATCATAGTTGGGAGAAATCTTTCAGGCTGCCTAGTATAACTGAAAAAGTTCCCCACTCCAGTGTACTTCATAATTTGTTATTGAGCTTTTGCTTGAAGATATGAAGTAGGGGGAACCTACTACTTCCAAAGCAATCCATTCTACTAAGATATCTCACAATGTTTGAAAGATTTATTTTCCCTATATCAAACCTAAACATAACTCCTTGAAGCTTCTTTCTATTGCTTCTTGTTCTCCCTTATGGGAACAAGAATGTCTAATGTCTCATCCCCCTTCCATATGGCAACCCTTCATATACTTGCTGACATCATATCCCATTCTATTTTTCCCTTCCCAATCAATTCTTCTCTTATCCAGGTTAAATGACTATTTTTGCTTCAACCAAACCGTAAATGTCCCGGCCAAGGCCATCATCATTCTGATTGCCTTCTGGAGCTTATCCTATTTTTTTTCTAAAATGCAATGCCTAGAATTAACAAAATACTCAAGATGTGGTCTGATTAGGACTGAGTTCAATGATCCTATTACCTTTCCTAGACAGCACGTCTCTCCAGTGCAACCCTCATTAGATTTTAGACTGATTGACTCCTTTTGAACTTTCAGTTCACCAACCAAATAAAACATTTTTGAACTACATCTTTTGAATACAAGGATGATGCTTCACCTTCTTAGATTTGATACAGTGGCACAGGTCATTGAGATTTTAAAATCATAAATGTCAGTCAATGTATTCATTATCCCTCCCAGCTTTGTGTAATCTGCAAATTTTATTAGGACCTATGCTTTTATCCATGTCACAGATGAAAATATTAAGCTGCATAGAGATGAGCATAAATCCCCAAGATACTCCGCTGTAGACCTCCTTTCAAGTAAACATAAAAACATCATGATTATTATTTGGTTACAGCCATTTAAACAGTTCCAAATCCAGTCAATTGTCTATCCCTTATCTTTCTATATTTTACATAGGGGGCCATCTCCAGTCACCTTGATTTATGTCTTACCATTGGACCCAGAGGAGAAAGTGAGGCTGGTGACTTTGCACAGCCCTCCCTCACTTACATCCAATTCACTTACGAGTCGTGGTATCACTTTCCTGATGCCATGGTCCTCTTCAAGAACAAAGGACAAGCAACAACTACATATTTTCCACAAGAATAGCCTGAGACTCTTTATCAAATCTGTTGCTAAAAGTCAAATTATACATATAGCATTCTGCTGATCTAAGAATCTAGAGGCTGTCAGAAAAAGAAAGAAAAGAAAACAACTTGAAAGTCCCATCTGTTTTGTTCTCCATGAAGCATTTTAAAGTAGTTGACATAGTAATCACAAATGTTCCACTGGATTTTCATCTTGAATTTTAAATGTAATCACTTATTCATTTAAGTACATATGGCTTTTTTTTAGTGAAAATATAAATGAACTCACCCCCCCCCCAATAGCTAGCTGACCTGTTTTTATATGTTTGCTTTAGGCTGGCTATGGTTACACAGGGTAATTTTATCTTGCTTCTTAAGGAGAACATCTACCTTTTAAGCAAAATAAGAATGAGGAAAGAAAATTCACTTCTCACAAAACAAAGTATTGAAACCAATATAACCAGCTTATTATTTCTGAAAACATACTGGGCCTTTGTGATTACTACTTCCTTTCCTAAATGCTAACAACCATTCCTTTAATAATATACTAGAATTTTGCCAGCGATCATAGTCAAGATTGTAAGTCTATAGTTTTTCAGACTCTGCTTCCTTTTTTGAAAATCAAGATAACATTTGCCCTTTTTCTGATCCTTTGGTACCTTGACAATTCTTCAGAGCCTTTCAAAGATTGCTGGCTAGTGCTTAGCATTCATATATGTCATTTCTTTCTGAACTCTGGCATGTAGTTCACCTTGGCATGGTAATTTGACCCTATCAAGCTGCTAAGTGCTCCTTATCTCTTTGTTTATATTGGGTATTGCCTCCCTATTAGCTATGTTTTGTTTTGTCCTCTCCATACAAATATTTTGTTGTTATCAGAGAAAATATAAGCAATATAAAAATTCAATTGCTTTATTTTTTTCTATATTGTCATTTATCATCATCCCATCCTCCCTAAGCAGCCAGGTGTCCTTCTGACAAGTCTCCTCTGCAATAATATCAGGCACATCATATACAATACCTTAGTAACTTATTTTTCTCTAAAATTAAATTTAGCTTTTATTTTGAAATGAATTTGTACCTATACTCTACATTGTGCTTATGATTAACCTTTGGCAATTTATTAATTTATCACAATAAGTATTCTTTATTGACAATATTCTGGAAATACATTATGTAACTTGCAGATTATGTGTTTAATAGAAACATTTTTGTTGGCAGCTTGGCAAATATAAACAAATATAAAAATTCTAAGATCACAGAATCATAGCATATAGAGGTAGCAGGGACTTTAGAGATCATATAATCTTAGTCTCTCATTTTACATATTGAGAAACTAAGGTGCAGAGAAGTGAAGTGACTTTCTCATGGATATACAATCAAGATAAGAAATAGCAGGGCATGGGCTTAAAACAGGGTCTGTTGTCTCCAGAACTTTCTTTCACAGGCTCACATTTCTGATAACTCCCTTTTTTGTAATTAGTCTAATATTGTTTTTATTCTATTTATCCCACAAAAGGAAATGCTGTTATAAAGCAATATACTCAAAGTTCATTTTACCTGACATCTTCATTTACCTGCTGTGGATAGACAGTCATATTAAAAAAAAGCCTACTACAGGGGGAAGATTTATTGTTGTATGACTAGACAGTACCTGCAATTAAGTAGCTGAAAAAATGTTTTTGATAAGATTGGAAAATAGGAAGATAAGAGAATATGATAGAAAGAGAAGATAAGTTACCATATTGACTCATAAATGGGCTGCATCTGACCCCAACCTTTGCTATTTTGAAATTATAGATGCACACACATATGTATATGTGTGTACATACACATATGCACATATACACATACATGTGGAGGGCACAATTGCACTGTGTACTCGGGTGAATACTCTAGAGTTCTCAAGTTTACCCCAGTCCATCCTGGGAAGTTCATTTTCATGCTGACCTGTGTGATGACTTTTTCTGGATTCAAGTCCACTTAGAAATCTATTTAGGTGAATTTGTTCTTAAGCTAATCTGAATTTATAGAAACCTCTGAACTCTAATCGAACTCCCTCTGTACCACACTGCCAGCCCTTGACCCAGATCCTGGGGCAGCATTTCAATTAACTTGGTTTAATGTTGGAACAGTTTGCACCTTGGGCTCTTTGCTCAGAGATGACCCTAGGCAAAATCGTGAAGGAGGGAAAGCTTGTCTTTGCACTTCTCACCTTTACTGAAAGGCATTTTGGCTCATATTATCTCCCTCATAGCAGATACCAAAGAGTAGTAGGCATCTTTAGTCCTTCTAGAGTAAAGAAATCTTACAAAATGAATTCACATGAAGGCATTAGCTCATTATTGTTCCACTTTTATTCAGAGTATTTGCATTTTAAATGAGGGCCTGGAGAAATGCTTAACCCACAGGACTGAATCTCTTAGGGTGGAATGTATATGGTGTAGTATTTAATATCATACACTGAACACTGTCATATGATAACCCAGAATTTTATACCCTTGTAGTCTGGTGCTAAAGTCCACAATCTTTAAAAGATGGGGTAGCAGAATGTTAACTGCTAACCTCTAGTGTGCAGGGCAGGAAGGATTATTATGTAGATTTAAACAAAAGCTGGGGCTGCCTGAGAAGTATGAGTCACTAAGTGATTGAAGGGCATACACAATTCATTGCCTCAACTGTAATATTGTGACTATACTGAAGAGGTCACTGAAATGTCCTGGAGCCATAGGGTTCTATGACTGAAGCATTGCAGACTTCAAGTAAGTAAATAAAAGAAAAGAAAAATGGGTTGGAAGAGGGGGCAAGATGAGCTATTTTGTGTGCAAAGGAAGAACAGGGTCAGAGGGTCATGAGGGTCAGAGGAAGGTAAAGTTGGTTGTAAGACTGAATTATTAAAAATCCTAGCTATTGCTACTATCAAAAAAAAAATTAAAGGGTAGGCGAGTCTTGATCTACAATGGAAAGACCATTGGGTTTGCAGTCAGAGAATGAAGATTTGATTCTTACCTCTCTGCTACTAACTACCTATGTGACCTTGGTTGGGCAAGTCATTTAATCTCTCTTAGCTTGCATCAGCTTCCTCATATATAAACTGAGGGCATTGGACTAGGTAGCCTTTAAGTTTTCTTTTAGCTCTGAATCTATGATGTTGTGATCCTATTAACCATACATTAATGGTCAATTAGAAAACAGATGGCAAAAATGTGTAAGGATTTTCCAAAAGGGAATACAAAAACAAAACAAAACTTTATTCCCTGAAATGAAAATTTGAAAGCCATTAATAGAAATACTCTGAGTTTATCTAGGTTGTAATTTTTCTCATTGTAAATATTCTACAAAGGAGTAAGGATACTTTATTTAGCTTTGTAGCTAGCTGTGAGTCTCAAGGACCAGAACAAAGAAGGGACTAGGATCTCTATTTCATCCTAATATCTATAAATATCATCAATGTGCTACTAAGCATTAATACTATATTAGAAATTGTAGGACAAAAGTAATAATATTAACATTAATATCCATTTTCTGTTAGCTATCATACCCCTTACCAGTTGTATGCTTCTCAAAAAGAACCTACTGGTTAAAAGGGTTCTACTTGTTCATAAGCTTGAAAATTAGTGTAAACTAAGGAGTTGCTGAACATCTTTTCAGCATTTTGATTCACTAGAAAATATGAATAGGGTGTTTCAGTTGTTAGGTAATTTTCTGGATGCTTTGTGTGTGTGTGTGCTCAGATAATACAAATGGCATCCTTTCAAAACTTCAGGCTTGTCACGAATATTAGTATTAGAGTGTTGAGCTTATTTGAAGGAATTTGGCAAAAATGCAGCTTTTCCATTTCTGGCTCTCTAAGTCTGAAGAGTGCCAGTGACTGCATAAATACATAGTAAGAAATCTATATTACTTCCTTTTATAGAAGGCTGGGGTCGGGGCAGGGGGGGGATCCTTTGAAATGTGGACCTTATACTGCTAAAAATGAGGGTAGTTTTGTTATAAATTGTGTTAATCTTTAAACTTACACTTTTAAGGTACAGGATTCAACATTAATATAACTGAAGGTTTTCACTTTTTTTTTCTTTGAACCAAGTTTTTGTGTAATTGCTCGTGGTCAACATTGCTTGTGTGAAATAGCTTTGTAAATGCAATTAATGCCCATATATAAATAATAATAATAAGGTACTAGTTATTAAATTGACATAAAGAACTCTAGATGAAGAAAACACTTACTCGTGCATGTCAGCACATACTCTGAAAATTATTTTCCCATAGTGTTACCTGGGGACACAGAGTTTCAGTGACTCCTAGAGTCACACAGCTGGTATACGCAGGAGGCAATATTTAAACTCAGACCTTTCTAATTTCGAAGCTAGCCTTCTATCAATTATGCCACATCTCTCTTTATTAGGACAGGACAGGACAGGACAGGAACTAAATATTATCCTAGATTACAAACTTTTGAATGTATTATTAGACAGTTCTCCCAGCATTCAGCGAGGGAGAACTTTGAATCGGCCATTTTCAGAACATAAAAGTGCCTACATATGCAACGATTATTTAAACTGCAAAGTTTTTATTATATTCTTTTGCTGTTGTGTAAACCAAAGGGGAAAACATTTTAATCAAATCATTTGAGGCAGTAAGGTTGGCTAGTCATTAATCCAAGTTCCTTCAGCTAGTTTGCTTTTCTACATCAGGTACAACTATAATCCCCGCTCTGCTTTCTATGCCCTAGAACAACTGCGACACACTTTTTCAGTCTTTATTTTTTGATTGACCTTACTGGTGAGATTATGCAATTGACTAGGGTGGGTAAATAAGAAGGACATAGAGAGCTTAGATAAACATGAATTAGAAATGGTCACTCTTAGGTGATTAGCAATAAAATGTAAAGATAACTTCTATTTATTTAGCATACTTACAAAGTGCTTTTGCATACATTATTTCATAGTATCAATTTAATTAATGATTCTACTATGTTGAACACTGTGATTACTGGTTTCAATCCTGGTCTAATTTGGGTATTCTGTAATATTCTCCTTAGGCTGTAAGGGTATTTGGTAGACTTGGGGAAGTATACTTTCAGGGGCAGACAAGGAATTTGGTCTAGTGCTCACATACCTTTACTTTCATAAAGCTGGAAGAGGCAATTACTTGAATAGTATTTTTGCGAGGTACATTTCATTCTACTTAAAAAGAAATGGATAAGTAAGTTTATATCACTAGTACCTTAAAATTCTCAGGGAATTTTGGTTGCAGACAATACTTCCACATCAATATTTTATCTATTATGTGCCATTTAAAAACTTTTTTCCTCTCCTAACCCATGGTGTATTGGATATCTGGTCTCAAAATCAGAAAAACGTGGGTTCAATTCCTGCTTCTGACAGATTAGCTATGGTAGTCTGGGCAAATTATTCAATTTCTCAGGACCCCGGATCACTCTTTAAGGCTGCAAAACCTCAGTTTTACCATGTGAGGGAGTTGAAATACATGGCCTCTGAGGTCCGTTCTTGCTCTGAATTTGATTTTATGACAGAAAACTGTAGAGCACTTGTAGATTTGCATTGATAAAGGGTGTTATCTCAATGAGAACAGAAGGAATTCCCTCACTGGGAGTCTTCTACTTCAGTGGTATCAAACTCAAATAGAAACAGGGCCACTAAATCATATAAAAGGATCCTTACAGGCCACATATTGACTTAGAAAACAACACATCGATAGGTATGTTTTTTTGCATTTTTATTGATTTTGTTAATTATTTCTCAATTACATTTTAATCTTTTTAAGGACATGCTCATGAGTTTTGTGGGCTACATGCAGCCCACGGACCATGCATTTGGCACCTCTGATGTACATCAATAAGTTCACAAGTACAGACCAAAATGGCCTAACTTCCTAATGTTTTTAGTCTGACTTGCTTTAAAATAAGGGGATTATAAATATTAATGATAATTCAGGGATCTATAAATTACATCAGCACAAGTAGTTTCTCAATTGGTTTAGATGATTGGCCCTCTATGTAGATGTTCTTTGTGAGGTGCTATGACAAAAAATATTCATTATTTTATCCATTATTATATCCATCATTTTGTAGATGAACTGCTATGAACTTATGAGTCTTATTTGGGGAGAACAAATATAATTTCTTGCCAGATCCATATTCAAAGATTTTCCAGTATGGTGGGCTACAATGTGATCGCATGCTTTTTAAGAGTGGCTTATCTACATGCCATGATAATAATGATAACAATAATGTTTATACAGTCTTTCAAGATTTTAAAAGCACTTTAAAGATGGTTATTTAATCTCTTTGAGTTAGAATTTTATTGGCCTCAAAAATGTAAGAATATGATTGTAATATTTGCTTACATTTTATATGGATTTTTATTTAGATGGACTTGAAATGTATTTAGCTCATTTACTGGGGCTTAAATGTTAGCAGAAAGAAAAATGATAGGTCCCACACATATTAGTGCAATACCAACAATGATAAGTCATTTATTTGTAATATTTTTTCAGCTTTATCTCCAAGTATATAATGGGAACAAATATAATATCCTACCATTTGAATGATATTTAATATGCTGATAATTTAATATGGAATAAAATTTTATTATTTATATGTTTTTTTCCTTACATTTTATGGTCCTTTTGTTGTTGTTCAGTCATGTCTGACTCTTCAAGACTCTACTTGGGGTTTTCTTGGCAAAAGATACTGGAAGTTTGCCATTTCCTTTTACAAATGAGGAAACTGAGGCAAAACAGAGTTAAGGGACTTGCCTAGAATCATGCACCTAGTCTGTGACTGGATTTAAACTCAAATTTTTCTGACTTCAGGCCCAGTGCTTTATCTACTGTGCCTCCTAGCTGCCCTGGTTTTTTATTAGGTCTCATACTATGAGTTTATGAAAATGAAAATGCCTTTTAATTAAAAACTCTCATTCCTATCGTTTCTCCAGTTGATTTTGCCCATTTATTCTTCAGCTACCTTGTCTTTTTTCCTTCATGCTTTGTGAATAGAATACAGACAGTAGCTTCCATGTTGAAGCTTTTAAGAATATATTTGTGTATTCATTTGTCTTTTATAGCTAGCTTCCCTTTCTTGTGTATAAAAAAAAACAGTTTATTTACCTCTATAGTCTTTGTCTTGCTTATTTTTTTTCCTTTTTTTATTCTGGTTCTTTAAAAATATTCTAAAACACATTTTTGGGGGGCTTATGGATGTGAAAAGCTCGAATGACAAGGAGATCAAGGGCATTCAACACATAAATTTGACCTTTGCCTAACCATCTATTTCCTCATCTTCCACTACAGCTTGGCTCTACTTCTTTGGCACCCTCAAATTCAACTTTTTTTTTACATGAAACTTTACTGAGTTCCAGTACAGAAGGGGACCAACTTTGTCAGTAAAGCAGCTTTTTTGGAGAAACTATTTAGAAATATGGGTTTGGAATGAAAAAAAAATGCAGTGAAATAATTCCACGCTGGATTTAAGAGACAGCTTACTAACTGAACAAAAAAAGCCACTGATTCATGACAATGATATGAGAGATATCAATTTCGTTGTTAGTAAAACAAAATTGGTTACCATGACTAAGAAGATACTAGAAATGAAAATATTAGATGGTGAATGACACTAAATACTAAGCATAATCTATTCTTATTAAAACCCTGTTGACACATAAAATGGTGTATATTTTTCATATTTTCTGTGTTTTGCTGCAGTCATAGCATTGATAATGGTGTAAAACAATTGATTTTTCAAAAATATGCAGTGAAAGAAACTTTTAAGGGAATAAATCAAATTCTTTTAAGTTAAAGGCCAATACAACTTGCTTAATCTCATCTTTTGGATGAGCAAATTCTTGAGAATATATAATTTTAAAAATTATTCATGTTATTCCTTGAGATCAGTTTCACTCAGTTTGTGAAACCTCTTTAATTTTGGGATGTGTAGGAAAGCGGACCTACTCATACATGTTATGAACTTCCCTGAATACAGACTGCCAATTCCAGGGGTGGGGAACCTGCAGCCTCATGGCCACATATGGCCCTCTAGGGCTCTAGGACTTGATTCAGTCAAAGGGCCACACTTAAGGACCCAAAGGGCCACATGTGGTCACAAGGCCACAGGTTCTCTGCCCCTGCATGCTGGTGCAGATAAGCAAGTCTTCTGTAACTTAATGATCTTAAAGAGTTATCTAGGGTACTCACTAAGAAATTAATTGACCTGTCCATGGTTACTCAGCTTCAAGCAGGGCTTAAACCGAGGTATTTCTATCTCTGTGACTGACTTTTTGTCCAGTATGCCATTCTGTTGCTTGTTAATCTTGAAATTTGTTTCTGAAGTGAATAAGAAATTATATAAATAGAAGAAACTAAAGAATATGGGAATTGTGCAAAGACTTTGAAAACTTTTCTCACTTGCTTCCTTAAGATAAATTTTTCAGAGGAAATAAAGCAAATTTTTGACAAAAATTTCATTGTCTTTGTGCTCCCCCCACCACCTATATCTATTGCCTCAGTAAATTCTGTGGAAACACAAAGGTTTTTTGCTTAGTTTGTTTTGTGTTTTGGAGGAGTCTGGTTAAGAGATTTCCCTAAAACACCAATTCCTTACCTGACATTTGAGACACTTCACAGTATGATGTTAACTTGCCTTTGGAAACTTATTATATTTCATTGATACAGTGTTCCTATAAAACTATTTTTTTAATTAAGATTTTTAATATTTTCAAAATGATTTTTAAATGTTTTATTGATACTTTTAAAAAATTTTTACTCTGCCATAAAATCCCAAGAACACATTCCTTTCCATTAGAATCCTCCTATCTAACAAAGAGAAAGAGTTAAACAAAACAGATCGTTATACCGTACGTAACATTCCACAGTTGTGGACTTCTACCTATCATCTGGTTTTCTTACTCTGATTTTTCCTTCTTTCCTGCACTCAGGCTGGACTATCCCCTAGACTTGGAATAAGTTCCTTTCTCATCTGTATTAAATTTCGTGAAGTCTAGCCTTGATTCTCTGCATCTGAAAGTGACCACTCCACACTCACATTTCCCTAAAGTATTTTGCTTTGTCCTCATCAGACTACTTTGTACCATAGTCAGCTGTGAACTTGTAGATCCTTCCAATTACATCACTAGGTTTTAGAGGCAAACTGTATTGCTTTTCACCTTTGTATTCCCAGTATGTATCAAAGTGTTTTCCATATATTAGGCATTTAATAAACATTTGTTAAGTTAAATCAAATTGAATCCCTTCATTGATTGATTTAAAGGATTTTTAGTTTTCCCTTCTCCTTCTAGCTTCTTCTACTATATATCTTCTAACCCAATTAGAAAAGGTACCTCAAGCATCATTTTAATCATATCACTAACCTTCTCAAGTCATTCCCCAGCAGTACTGTGTTTGTTGGCTTTTCCTCTTCACCCAAGGTTAGAGATAAAGACAGTAAGTTCTCAATATTTGAAGGTAGCAGCTGACCAGTGAGGGAAGACTAGACTGAGACTCATTTCTCTACTTGTCAGTCTGAATCTTATGTAATTTAACTGGAAAGCTACATTTTTTTGCATGCAAAATTGCAAGCAACCATTTTACTTGATTTAACTGGGTCCTGTATTTTTGCCACTGGGCTGAATCACTTTAATTTGCCCATGACACTGAAATGAAATATGTAAGGTGCATAGCCCAAATCTGAGCTAATTAAACCTTTCCTATGAGTTGTTTTCCATGAAAGCTCATTTTGAATCCTTCTGAAGAAAATTCCACTATTTATAGGAATCAGGTGTTAATGAGTTATTTACTATATACTATTTTCATCCAGTATTTTTTTCTTCATTAGAAAGTAATCTGTATAAAGTTATAGGTTGAAATGCATTCGTATTTCAAATCCCCAGTATAAAATCACAAAAGCTTTTGCTGCCACTGTGAATGTTAGCTTTCTGCAGCTATTAAGTCAAATCTGATTTTAAAGGTCTAAGGATTTAGAAAGTACTGTTCTTTCCATTTTCAGAACTAAGTGAACACATTTATTAACATGGGTGAGAACAATGGATAGTCAAGGAGAAACCCTTAAATTCAAATGTGAAATTATACTTCCAGATTATTTCTGGGAAAAGGAAACGGAGTAGATAATTGAAAACAATAATATAAAGCAATAGATTTCACTGTCTTTTGGCTTTGTGTATTTTTACTTTAAAATATTACAATTATCAATAGTATAACATGGTTTTCAGTTGCTTAACAATTGCTAAAGCTTAGTAATTGTCTTTTAAAAAGCTTGTCTCAGAGGTTCCCAATAGAGAATACAGAGTTACCTATGTGATATTTTGTCATTAAGTTGTGGCAGTATATTAAGGGCTCAGATTTACTGATCTTAAATTGGTACCAATGAATTGGTACAACTAATGGATGACTCTGCCATTAGGTATGTATGAATTTTCTCCTGATAGTTTAATTCCACAAAAGGACTGAATAAAAGAATAGAACAATGTTTTAAATATAAAACTGATAAGAAGGAACATTGGAGTTACTGCTAAAAAATCTTATTTAATGTTTATTTACCATGTTTCACTTAATACAATTGTTTACTTGTCCAATTGTACAATTGTCCAAAAAACAGAACCACCAAGTAACACAAAACCCACTTTCAAACTCACTTGTCATCTAGAAACTCCTTTCTTTTTAGATCATTTTGTCTCCATTGTTGGATAAATTTGTATTATAATGTATGTAGATTGGGAAAATAAATCATACTTAGGATGATAGAATTACAGCTTTAGATTATAAGGGACCTTAGAGTTAATCTGCTCCAAACTTCATTTTTCAGGTGAGGAAACTAAGGCCTAGATATGTTAAGTGATTTTCCCAAAGTCACACAGGTAGTAAGTGACAGAGATGGGATTTAAACCAGATCCTCAGGGGCAAAGCCAAGATGGCAGAATAAAGGCAGAGACTCACCTGAGCTCTTCCCCAAAACCCTGCAAATACTATTAAAATGACTCTAAACAAATTCCGAAGCAGCAGAGCCCACAAAAAGATGGAATGAAACAAATTCCCAGCCCGACAACTTGGAAGATAAGCAGGGAAAGTCTGTTATACCAGGGTGTGAGAGGAGTTCAGTCTAGCACAGGCCATGTCAGTGCAGACTGGGCTCCAGCAAACCTCGAACAAGCCTCAGAGGTGACTTGATCACTGGCAGCACTGGTGGTTTCCAGACCTCTCAGTACATAAATGCCAAAGATAACTTATAAGCTTGGCAGGAAAGGTTTGCCTCACCTGGGTGAGAGTAGAGCACAGTCCAGTACAGGCTGTGCCAACCCCAGGAAACCAGGAGCAGGCCTTGGGAATGACTGAATCAGCAGTGGCTGCAGATGCTTCTGGAACTTTCACCCCACAGATGGTAAGGAGGTTGAACAGCTGGTCAGAAGGAGATTATAAGGGGCTTTCTTGGTAGCACTGAGGCAGGACTCTGTTGCTTTACCCATACTTAGATATAGGTGACAGTCCTGGGTGGCAGTCTCAGGGTGAGGAGGATGGCTATCATAGCAGAGCTTGCAGCCACAGTGGAAGAGGGATCCTCCTTGCAATTTCAAGGCAGAAAAGAGTCATAGATCAGAGCACAGGCCAGAAGAGTAGGAAATACCTCTCCTTAAATCATTCAACCTTGAAAGAACTGAAAACTTACAGGTCCCTAGAAGTATCTCTGATACTTCTACACAAAACCCCTGAAGATTCAGATAGTGCTCCCTCCATCCTGGAAGCAGAGCCCTACTTTAACAAAGAGATAAAAGTCAAGTAATAAGCTGAGAAAATGAGCAAACAACAGAAAAAACTCTGAATATAGACAGTTACTATGGTGAAAAGGAAGATCAGAACACTCATGCAGAGTCAAAGCTCCCATATTGAAAGCCTCCAGGAAAAATGTGAATTGGTATTGGGCTATGGAAGAACTCAAAAAGGATTTTGACAATCAAGTAAGAGAGGTAGAGAAAACATTGGAAAGAGAAAGGAGAATGATGCAAGAAAATCATGAAAAATGAGTCAACAGCTTGGTAAAGGAAACACAAACAAAATACTGAAGAAAATAATACCTTAAAAAAATAGAGTGGGCCAAAGGGTAAGAGAGGTTTGAAAAGCTGATGAGGGGAAGAATGCCTAGAAAAGAAAGACTAACCGAAGGAAATAATTCCTTTAAAATTCGAATGGAGCAAATGGAAGCTACTGAATTTATAAGAAACCAAGAAACAATAAAACAAACCAAAAGAATGAAAAAAATGGAAGCAATGTAGACTAACTGAAGGAAATAATTCCTTTACAATTTGAATGGAGCAAATGGAAGCTAATGACTTTATAAGAAACCAAGAAACAATAAAACAAACCAAAAGAATGAAAAAAAA
>CM053626.1:146946722-146995910 GCA_028646595.1 Phalanger gymnotis | reverse complement strand
ATTCCTTTACAATTTGAATGGAGCAAATGGAAGCTAATGACTTTATAAGAAACCAAGAAACAATAAAACAAACCAAAAGAATGAAAAAAAAATGGAAGGCAATGTGAAATACCTCATTATTTAAAAATTATTGGAGTACCTGAAAGCCATGATCAAAAAAAGAGCCTAGACATTATCTGTCAAGAAATTATCAAGGAAACCTGCTCCAATATTCTAGAACCAGAAGGTAAAATAGAAATTGAAAGAATCTACTGATCACCATTTGAAAGAGATCTCAAAAGGAAAACTCCCAGAAATATTTTAGCCAAATTCCAGAGCTCCCAGGTCAAGGAGAAAATTTTGCAAGCAAACAGAAACGATTCAAGTATGGTGGAGCCACAATCAGGACAACACAAGATTTAGCAGCTTCTGACTTAAAGAATCAGAGGGCTTGGAATATGATATTCTGGAGGCCAAAGGAGCTAGGATTAAAACTAAGAATCACGCACCCAGCAAAACTGAGTACAATCCTAAAGGGGAAAAATGGATATGCAGTGAGATAGAAGACTTTCAAGCATTCTCGATAAAAAGACCAGAGCTAAATAGGAAATTTGACTTTCAAATACCAGACCCAAGAGAAATATAAAAAGCCTCTCAAACTCCTCAAGACGGATGTTATGTTAGGCTTCTGTCCTCAAAGTAAATATCCCAAGTTACTCCAATTACTGTGTTTATAGCTTGGTCTCCAGTCTCCTCACTGTTTTTGCTTTCTTCTGGATGTGTGCCAGCTTGTTGATGCGCTTCTTTAAATGAGGTTCCAGAACTGTGCACTATACTTAATATGTGGTTTAACCAGGACAGAAAACAGTGGAAATATCACTCTCCTCACCTGAGTACAAACTCATTTTAAAATAACATTTGCTGAATGCCTGCTATGGGGAGAGCATTTTGATAGGCACTGGGAGAGAAGCAAAATTTTATTTTATTTTTTCCACTTAATGGTATTTTGTTTTTGTTTCTGTTTTTTTTCCAATTGCATGCAGAGTTTCCAACATTCACTTTTATAAGGTTTTGAGTTCCAATTTTTTTTCCCTCTCTCCCTTCCTCTGCCCCCATCAAGACAGAAGACAATCCAATATAGACCATACCCATACAATCATATCAAACACACTTCCACATTAGTCATGTTGCAAAAGGGGAATCAGAACAAAAGGAAAAAAAAACACTAGAAAAAGAGAAACTAGAATTCTTCCATCTGCATTCAGACTCCATGGTTCTTCCTCTGCATGTGGAGAGAATTTTCCAATATGAATCTTCTGGAATTGTCTCAGATCATTGTATTTCTGAGAAGAGCTAAGTCTATCAAAGTTGATTGACATGCAGAATTTTAGTTAAGAAGACATTGTGCTTGTTTATGTAATCCTTATAGTTTTCTGCAGAAATAAGATACATATACTTTGATAATTTGATGGATCTGTGCTCTTAGTAATGTTAACACTGCTCCATTGGTACACATTGACACCCATTCATGCTTTCATCCTGTTAGATTCGTGTCTGTATTTCCTCACAAATTCTGTATTGAATTTTGGCCCAATATGCTAGAGACCTTCCTCTTTCAGCATTTCACAAAAACCAATCAAGAGTCTGGCTATTTATCTACAATATGAATGATCATAGTTGACATTTAAAGTAACATTTTAAACTTAGTCAAGTGATTTACATGTTACCTCATTTAAGCTCCTTGTAAGTAGGAATTGTTTCATTCTTTGTATTTGTGGTCTCCAGTGGCTAGCACCGGACACAGAGCAGATGCTTAATAAATACATATTGGTTAAAAAAAAATAAACCAGGTCCTCTGGCTCCATATCTAGGTCTAAATCCAGCACCTTTTCTCTTCTAATTTACCATACTGCCCATAATGTGTTAGTTAGGAGCCATTTTATCATATGTGTGATAACCATGTGTTTGTGTTTGTGCTTCTGCTTCTGTACTCTAGAAGGAAATCACAAAATCATAAGATCTTTAAGTTGCAAGCGACTATCCAACATTTCACCCAAAGTGGTTACTTTCTCTAAAAATGATCCCTAGGCTATGTTTAAGCACTTAAGTTATTTGGATATACTGTTTGAAAGGTGGCCTATTCATTTTATGGCCAACTCTAATTTTGAGAAAATAGTTCTTTGAATTTATTTGAAATTGAACTTTCTGTGAATTTTGCCCTTGAGTTCTAATTCTGCTTTTCAGTGTCACACAAAAGAAAACTAGAAACTTTTTCTTGTGGCAGGTTTTCAATTGTGGGCATATCTCCAAGTTTCTCTCCTGGACACTCTGTCCTAGCTCCATTATATCTGTCTTCACCCCTTCATACACTCTGCAGTCCAATCTGACTCACTTTCTTACTATTCCTTATACATACTATTCCACCAACACAAAGTAAGCTCCTTGGAGACATGGACTGTTTCACTTTCTATTGAACTCCAAGTGCTTAGCACGTGGCACAAAGAAACTTTTATAAACACACATTGATTGATTGCTTGATTGAAATTTCTTTTCTGAAGCATAAACATCCCCACTTGTTTCAGTATTACTTATGATAATTGGGTTTCTAGAGTCCTTTATCAAATATTTTAGATGTTATCACTCAAGAAGAGCAATGACAAATTCAAAGAATGAATTTGATTTTGTCAATATTACTGTAAATATGTGTTACTCAGAACTAAACACAGCATTCCGGATGCTATCCAGCCAGAGCAATGTATAATTATTATATATTATACATAATACTATTTTATATTACACAGGTATTTCAAATTATGTAATATGTATTATCACATATATATATATGCACACACACACATATATATATATATATATATATGCACATGTATATGTAAATGTGTTCTCAAATTCTCAGGAAGAGAAATTAAGTTTCCTGATCCAAAGTATAGACTTGATTATTTTTTTTAATGGAAAACCGAGATATTTACCTAACTCATTATCTGATTTCAAGTCTTATTTAATTTATTAGGTTTCTACTGATTGGATAATCTGCATGTCAAAGGCCCATGCCCATCTTTGAATTCTTTAGCGAGAAAACATTCTTTATATAACATGCATGGTTTATTTCCATTCTTAAGATTCCGATTTTTTTTGTGAGTATGTCAGATAACCTGAGGAGTACTAATATTCATGTTAGTTTTTGAGTTACATTTGCAAATGCCTCTAGTGATTTGTGCTTGTCTTATGCTTTTGTTTTGAAAACAGCCATTCCCCTTCTTTGCCCCGCCCCCTCTTTATTTTTTTTTCTTCTATATGTGCTTTCAAGTCTTTCCCTAGAGGTTGCTTCTTCCTGTTCTCTACTATGGTATGCTGCTGTTCTGCTCCTCGCCTTTTTCAAGGTCGCACCTCCTGCTGTGCTCTATTATATTCATTTCTGTCTGCAAGTGACAGCAAAGCTGAATTTCCTAGATTCTTGATCTTGTTAAAGTCAGTGTTACAAAGATCAGTATTAGAGTCAGTTTCACTTTGCTGCCCATCACATTCAAAAGCAAACACAATGTAAAAGCATACAGATTCATTGAAAAGAAGCATTGACCAACCAATTCTGTAGATTCAAAACGCCCTTAGATCTTTCTGTGTTTCTGAAACAGGTTATTTGGAGAACAAATCACCAGATCAGTCCTTCACTTTTTTGCCTCTATTTTTCAAAAAATTGTGGCTTTCTACCTTCAGAACAGTGAAGATATTCAAATTGAATGTCATGTGTGTATAGCAAGGAGTTTCACAGATAGGTTGGTTCAAAGACTCCATCTTTACTAGGCCTTTCCTTACTAAACAGTCTCATGACAACGATGCATCTGTTAGCCATGGGCATCAATAGCCTGAAGGGAAGTACCAATGTTGAAGGTTGTATTTTAATTTTTCATTAAATCTTTTTCCTCACAGCCTGATTTTTCCTTCTAGAATAAGCCAATTTGCATTTGCCTTGGATTATGCTACTGCAGGTTAGAGGAAAATATAGTCTAGAATATACTTGAAGGAAATTGGAGCAGTGTTTTCGATGTGAACTGGATCCGGGGTTTCTTTTTCTTTCTCAAAGCTTAGGGTATTCTAGCATTTAGGGGCAGAATTTCCTCATAAAAATAGGAGGAAAAAATCACCAATTAAGTACAGAGAAAAAATAAACATCAGTGATGCAGATCTGGAAATTTACCACATTTGGTTAAGTAAAGTGATCAGCCGGTAAAATAGGCTCTATTTTAGGAAGCCAGGCCTTTTGTTCCAATCTGTTAGGCAGTGAGAGTGGCATGTTCTATTATTACTAGTCTGATGCACACATGCCCACTTAGAATTGGGAAAATGGTCTTTTATAAATTTTCTGCTGTGATATGGATATCTGTATATGTATATATTTCTAAGCAGAATTTTGAATCTTAACGAAGGTCTCCTTTGACGTGCTCATATGCGCTACCGTAAGAATCCCCTTTAATGGAAAAAAGAAAAAAGATAAAAAAAAAAAACCTTAAGATTCTAAGTAGCCAAGAGAGTACTTGACGGCCTTTATACTGAAAGGGCACTTGGAAATTTCTCCCTTCACTGTTCTGCTACTTTGTAGCCTTGAAATAGGGGTATAATTTACCTCTGGGTAAATTCATCTTTAAAATGTGGACAATAAGCTAATTTGAGAGTAGGAATTATAGAGTCTAAACTGTAAATGACATCTTTAATAACATACCAATAATAATTACAGACAAAGTGAAAAAAATTGTTTCCACAAATCTTACTGAGGTACTAAACTGGCAAGGTTTTCTCTCTATATAATATCTTTGTATTGATGGATTTGATAGCATCAAGTAGTTTTTTTTTTATTAGAGAGAGCAAAAATGGGCTCTTGGTGTTTTTTAGTTTGTATTCACGTTCTTTTTAGATGTTGTCTAAACTTTTATAGGCCCTAGGTTGCAGGGCAAGCAGGAGAAGGAAAAGAGGTCTGTCTTGATTATTTCCATTCTTTTACTAAGAAGACCTTTCTGTGATATACTCTTCCATACAGTCTCATTTCTTACTTCTCCCCAAAATGTACCCTGTGTGCCTCAGTGAGATCACTCTCTTCACTCTATCCCACAAGCACGCCCCCCTCTAGATATCTACCAATATATATATATATATATATATATATGTATATATATATATATATATATATATATATATTCCTTCCCACACTTTCTTGTTATCAGATTGCTCTCCTACTTCTTACCAGCACAGATGCTACCTATCTTTTAAGTTCCATCTCAAGTCCATGAAACTTTCTCTTTACTACTGAGCCCTTAATTATCTTCCTTTCCCCCAAACTTAGAGTCACAATT
Organism: Phalanger gymnotis; assembly: GCA_028646595.1. Lineage (NCBI taxonomy): Eukaryota > Metazoa > Chordata > Mammalia > Diprotodontia > Phalangeridae > Phalanger > Phalanger gymnotis. Next base: position 146,990,568 of record CM053626.1, on the reverse strand, counting down.
TTAGACTTCATTTAAACAGCATGCTATTTGCTCTTTCATGTTTAGGAGTCTTCTCCACAACTTCCCAGTTTAGGAGCTCCTTGATAGAAGAATATCACTTCTTAGAATTCTTCTGTATATCTCCTATAGCAGTAGTATCAAACTCAAATATAAATGGATTCCTGCAGGTTGCATAATTACTTAGAGAACTACAAATTAACATTATCTATATTGTATTTTTATTTAATTTATTAAACATTTTCTAATTACATTTTAATCTAGTTCAAGCTATAGTTGGGAGTTTAGCTGGCTCCCTGCAGTTGGCTGAGTCTATGAGTTTGACACCTCTGTCCTATACTACTTAGTACAGTGATGAACATAAAATTATTGGTTAACTGATTGAATAAGTGACAAATCTGGTAAATTTCATACCTGACACATACATAAGCACTACCTTGCATTTAATTACCACCACCTCTCCATGACTACTTTATTGGGGGTGAAGGATAGGGCTTTCTGTTATTAGTAATGAAGGGAGATAGGTGAGGATTAAATTATTTACTTATATCTCTTCTTCCTTTCCTCCCATTCTCATTTATGCCAGGTGGTTAAACCATTCGAAACTTGAAGATTTCAAAGCAATGAAGTCTGTGACGCATCAAACCTTAGGTTTGCTGAAACTCCACCAATTGGCATCCATTTGGTGTTGTTTTGCCTTTATGGGTATATTATTTCCCCCTATTTTGCCAACAACAATGCATTAATAAAAGGTTTCTAAGGTATATCAAATTCAAAGTAGATCTAACTGGAACAATTAAAATAATGGAAAAAAACCAAAAATTTTACCTTTCTCAAAGAATTCCTTTTAATTATATTTTTTTATTCTCTTAAAATCATACTTCCAAAGTTTTTTTCATTTGACCTTTGATTTTGTGATTTCTCTTTACAATATTCTAGGACATTGCCATCAAAAATAAACAAGTTAGTTTAGTTAGTTCTCTGTTAGTTTTTCATTGTGTTACTCAATTAGGCTTACATTTTCTATTTTTTGCTATTCCCAAGTTATATTTTACCACCAGATGCTCAGCCAGGTTTATTTCTTAGCAAAAGATACTGATGGGCCATTAATAGGCCATTAGCTTTCAGCTTTGGGAATGTCTATCATTCCATTTCAGCTCTTCTGGGCAAACACAGCTTCTGGGATCCCAGCAACAATACTAATAACAGTCCTAATTTCTTAATAAGACTTCCCCCTTAATTGCATAAACATCATTGTTATGCCTCTCTAGTCATGAAAACATGTCAATAATTTCGATTAGGAAAATCTACATTTGTACTCCTTTATACTCTCTTATCTTTGCTATACATGGATAACAGCACTATTGTCCATGGAGTGTATGCCATTTTGTACACTATGTGTAACTGCCAGAGTAATAGAGTATAATAAATTAATTCAAGTTCACAAGTTACTCATTAGTGTGGTCAACTTAGCTTATTTTGTTCTGTGGCCTCAAAAAACCAACAACATAATCTTCTTGCCATCTCTCAAATATGCCCACCATCTTACAGGGTTTTGGGCAATAGAGAGGTTGGTAGAACAAGGATAAATATTTGAGACTACTAGAACAAAGATAAATTCATATGCAAATGATCATGGATCAAAAGTATCTTGGCATATGGAGCACACTAAGATAAAAACAATGAACTGTAACAAAAAACATTGACTACCTAATGTTGATTAGCCTGGTTTAATTTGGGTCTGGAGTGATTGAGCCACTATTATATTTATGGACGTCTTAAACAGATTTGCTATCCTATTTTTCAATTTTTAAATTGAAATTTTAAAATTGGAAATGTCCTTTGTAATTTGCAATAATTGTGAGTGCCATGTGACTATAAATTCTGGGTGGTTTACTGACTTATATCTGATCATTTAGTCATGCATCACATACTAGGCACTTAATAAAATGTTTTAATAAAAATTTTAATACACTTTCTAATAAACCCCTTTAAATATGAGGCTGATGTTGATTTTGGGCAGGTAGGTGGCACAGCGGATAGAGCTTCAGGCATGGAGTCAGGAAGATCTGAATTCAAATATGGCCTCAGACACTTACTAACTGTATGACAGCGATTAAGTCACTTAACTCTGTTTGCCTGTTTCCATATCTATAAAATGAGCTGGAGAAGGAAGTGGCTAATCACTCTAGTATCTTTACCAAGAAAACCCATGAAGAGTTACATATAACTGAGATGACTAACCAACAACAAAATGTATAATTTCCCCTGGACGGACTCACCCTTTCTCTTGGAGATATGGCTGTCAATCAAGCTGGCTATATATCATGATGGCTCCATAAAACAACACTCACCTATTAATATATAATTGTTTAGTCAGTTGCAGCAACCCCAGGCAAAGACAGAAGAAATGCTTTCAAAGAATCAATGAAACACAACCTTAAACAATGTGGCACTACAGGGTGGCTGGGAAACCACCTCAGTTAACAAATCAGCCTAGTGTGTAGCTATAAGGGACATTCTTTACTTTAAAAATGTAGGGCTGATGCTGAATCTAAGAGGCCGATTAGAAAGTAGTGACAGACTTTTCAGAAAGATGCTCAAGATTCTAATAAAAAGATATATTGTCTGTTTCAGCTGCATGTGCAAAGATTATAAGCACTATAGCTGGGACAAGGCATTTGTGTATCCTAGGTGAGGTTTGAAAATCACAGCCCTGGATGTTGTTATCTGCAGGAGAAGGCTTTGAACCATCCTTGTAACACCTTTGGCATTACAAAAGAAAATATTCAATAGCTATGGAGGCTGGAATTTTTGGTATTTTAACATGTTCGTTGAAAAATAATTTAAACTATCCCTCTTTGCAAACTGAGTTGCACCCTGGGTGACTTCATAATTTGTCTATTTCAAGTCCAAGTTATGATAATTATAAGTACTATTATGTCTGAAAATGAAGGATTTTTTTTTAATCCCTTAGCTCTTAATGGCACCATTATTAAGAAAACCAGTATCATTTTTGAAATACTTTTACTTAGAAGGCTCATGTTGTTCAGTCATTTCAGTTGTGTCTGACTCTTTGTGACCCTATTTTGGGTTTTCCTGGCAAAGTTACTGGAGTGGTTTGTCATTTCCTTCTCCAGGTCATTTTAGAGATGAGGAACTGAGGCAAAAAGGATTAAGTGATTTGCCCAAGGTCACACAGCTAGTAAGTCTTCAAGGCCAGATTTGAATTTAGGAAGATGATTTTTCCTGATTCCAAGTCCAGGATTCTATCCACTGTACCACTTAGCTACCTTATAGAAAGCTGGCAAATCATATAACTCACTCCAAAGTTAGCTAAGTTTGAAATGAAAAGATTACATTTTATGGAATGTCGTTCCCATAGCTGAACCATGGTGTGATTTGTTTATTGAGTTCGAAGGAGAGGGAAAGTGTATTTGTGTGTGTGTTTGTGTGTGTGTGTGTGTGTGTGTGTGTGTGTGTGTGTGTGTGTGTTGGTATAGTGGTAAGGACTGGTTGTTTTCAAAGGAACACTGCATTTAGTCAGTAGGCCTGAATTCAATTTCTAGTTCTGCCACTTACTAATTCTATGATCTTGAACAAGTCATTTAATTTCTCTTTACTCCATTTTTCTAATCTATAAAAATGGAAGTGGGAATGGCAGGTAAGGGACGTGACTATATCTCCAAGTTGTCTTCCAATGCAAAATCCTAAAACCTTCTGAAAAGTAATAATGATTTGATTTTAACCTATAGTCTTATGATATATAAAATACTAGTCAAACAAATTGTTAAGACTACTTTTTAGTCTGGTGACATTTCAGTGTTACCAACTGATAGTTCTTTCATTCTTCATTAATATTTATCCCCAGCAATTCTATTTATTCAGCATTTCTTGAAGTCTTTCTCCTACTATCTATATTGTTACACATCTGTTGGATTTATCTCCTTCACTCAGGAATATACAATCTAGAGTTAACAGAATCTCAGATTAATACAAATCGTTCCCAAACAATAACGAAGAATCTTCTGTGTAACATAAGTATTCATCCTTTGACTGAAAATCTATTGTGAAGGGGGACTCACTACTTCCAGTGACAGTCTACTTGTAAATATTTAAATGTTTTGGAAATTTTTTTCTTACATCAAACCTAAATTTGCCTCTTTGTGGTTTGTAGTTCTTCTCTCTGAGGCCAAGCAGAAGAAATTTCAATCCTTTTTCCATATGACAATACTTCAGATATTTAAAGACTACTATCATGTTGCCCTTAAATCATTTCTACTCCAAGTTTAAAATCCTAAGTACTTTCAACATATCTTCATAATTCAGAGTCTTAGGATCTGCATTATCCCCTTTGAATTCCTTTGTATGGTGTCCAACTTGTTACATCCTTCATAAATTGTGGTGTCTAGATGTGAATTCAACAATCTAAACATAGTCAGATAGGGGTAGAGTACAGCATACTTAGCATATTCTTAGTCTTGGATACTATAGTTCTTATGAATAAAATCTAAATTCATATTAGTGTTTTGGGCCACCATTTCACTGTTAATTTCACTGTTATTGAGGTTACAGTATACTAAAACCCTTAGGTCTCTTTAAGCCAAATCACAAATTCCCTATCTTATACTTGTGAAGTAGACTCTTTGAAAGCAAATTTAGCTTTCTATTTATCCCTATTACATTTTATCCAGATCAGTATGTTAATTTTCAAGATTTTTCTTTTTCCTTTTTTTATATGAACTTTTCATATGGTATGTAGATTACTCCTTCTGGCTTAGTGCCATTTGCAAATTTTGTAAGCGTACAATATGTGCCTTTGTTGTATTAATTGTTAAAAATTTTAAATAGTAAAAGACTATGGACAGATCCCTCCACCTAAGCTGTCCCTAGAAATTGATATCATTTCCCTCACAACTGCACTCCTCAGGTTTTCTTCATGCTCCAGGAAACTCTTTATCCTGCAAGATCACTTCACTACTGGGACATCATTAGTATCCTCTGCTCCTTGGGCCCCACCCTTCCTCTGGTCTTAGGAGCTCCTGCCATTTAAGGAGGGTGCCCAGTCCAGCCATCTCTTCATTTCTGACTAGATTGAATTCTTATGGACTTTTTCAAGCCCCTGCTCCTGTTTGTTATCCTGCCTCCTTTTTTTCTGATTCCTTTGTTGTGTTGTCTTCTCCCATTAGATTGCACATTCCTTGAGGGTAAGAACTATCTTTTGCCTTTGTATCCCCAGCATTTAGCACAGTGCCCGGCACATAGGTTCTTTTTATTTATTAATTTATTATCAAAATCCACAAGATTTTGAGTTACAAATTTTTCCCTATCTCTACCCTCCCCCCCAACTGAAGATGGCGTGTATTCTGATTGCCCCTTTCCCCCCCGTCTGTTCTCCCTTCTAACACCCCTGTCACCCCCCTTATCCCCTTCCCCCTTATATTCTTGTGTGGCCAAATAGATTTCTATACCCTATTGCCTGTATATTTTATTTCCCAGTTGCACGTAAAAACAATTTTTAACTTTTGCTCTTAGGACTTTGTGTTCCAAATTCTCTCCCTTCTTTCCTCCCCACCCACCCTCCTTTATAAGGCAAGCAATTCAACATAGCTTATACTTGTAACATTATGCAAAACACTTCCATAATAGTCATGTTGTGAAAGACTAACTATATTTCCCTCCATCCTATGCCATCCTCTATTTATTCAATTTTCTCTTTTGACTCTGTCCCCTTGCAAAAGTTTTGCTTTTAACTACCCCTTCCCTAGATCTTCTCACCTTTCTATCATTCCCTGCCCTTATCTCCTTGCCCCCTACTTTCTTGTAGGGTAAGATATCCAAATGAGTGCGTATGTTATTCCCTCCTTAAATCAAATCTGATGAGAGTAAGGTTCACTTATTCCCTTTCACCTACCCCCTCTTCCCGTCCATTATAACAGCTTTTTTCTTGCCTCTTTTATGTGAGATAATTTACCCCATTCCATCTCTCCCGTTCTCCTCCCAATATATTCCTCTCTCACCCCTTAATTTTATTTTTTCAGATGTGATCCTTTCATATTCAATTCACCCTGTGCCCTCTGTGTGTGTGTGTCTTCCTTTCAATTACCCTAATACTGAGAAAGGTCTCATGAGTTACAAATATCATCTTTTTGTGTAGGAATATAAACAATTCGACTTTAGTAAGTTCCTTATGATTTCTCTTTCCTGTTTAACTTTTCATACTTCTCTTGATTCTTGTATTTGAAAGTCAAATTTTCTATTCAGCTCTGGTCTTTTCATCAAAGGTGCTTGAAAGTCCTCTATTTCATTGAAGTCTATTTTTTTGCCCTGAAGTGCTCAGTTTATGCTCAGTTTTGCTGGGTAGATGATTCTTGGTTTTAATCCTATCTCCTTTGACCTCCAGAATATCATATTCCAAACTCTCTGATCCTTTAATGTAGAAGCCGTTACCTAGATCTTGTGTTAACCTGATTGTGTTTCCCCAATACTTGAATTGTTTCTTTCTGACTGCTTGCAATATTTTCTCCTTCACCTGGGAACTCTGGAATTTATCTACAATATTCCTAGGAGTTTTCCTTTTGGGATCTTTTTCAAGCAGTGATCAGAGGATTCTTTCAATTTCTATTTTCACCTCTGGATCTAGAATATCAGGGAAGTTTTCCTGGATAATTTCTTGAAAAATGATGTTGAGGCTCTTTTTTTGATCATGGCTTTCAGGTAGTCCTATAATTTTTTTTTAAATTATCTCTCTGGATCTATTTTCCAGGTCAGTGGTTTATCCAATGAGATATTTAACAATGTCTTCTCTTTTTTTCATTCTTTTGGTTCTGTTTTATAATTTCTTGATTTCTCATAAAGTCATTAGCTTCCATTTGCTCCATTCTAATTTTTAAGGAAGTATTTTCTTCAATGATCTTTTGGACCTCCTTTTCCATTTGGCCAATTCGGCTTTTTAAGGCATTCTTCTGCTCATTCGCTTTTTGGACCTCTTTTGTCATTTGGGTTCTTCTGTTTTTTAAGGTGTTGTTTTCTTCAATATTTTGGGAGTTTCCTTTAGCAAGCCATTGACTCGTTTTTCATGATTTTCTTGCATCAATTTCATTTCTCTTTCCAGTTTTTCTACTTCTCTTACTTGCTTTTCCAAATCTCTTCCATGGCCCGAGACCAATTCATGTTTTTCTTGGAGCCTTTTGATGTGGGATCTTTGACTTTGTTGTCTTCTTCTGGCTGTATGTTTTGATCTTCTTTGTCAACAAAGGAAGATTTTTATAGTCTGAGGTTTTATATGCTATCTGCTCATTTTCCCAGCCAATTATTTGACTTCTTAGCTCTTTGCCAAGGTAGAACTCTGCTTCCAAAGTGGAGAGTGCTCTGTCTCAAGCTCCAGAGGTTTTGTGCTGCTGTTTTCAGAGCTACTTCTAGGCATCAGTAAATTTTCAGTTCTTCCGAGGTGGTATGATCCAATGAGCAGTGTTTACTCCTTTCCTGGCCTGTGCTCTGGTCTGTGAGTAATCTCAAGCACACTTCTCTGCTATGTAACTACCAGGAGGACTCCCCCTCCATAGCCTCCACAACCTCTGTCACAACAGTGTTCCTCCTGACCCCAGGAGCACCAAGCAGGACTGTGACCCAAATCCAAGCAGGGCAAAGCAAGATAATCCTGCCTCAGCACCAACAAAAAAATCCCTACACTCCAACTCTGATCAGCCACTTGATTCCCCCTATTGTCCATAGGCCTGGAGCTTCAGAAGTAACCTCCACTGCTGCTGCCACTGTAGCTGCAGCCACCTCCCCTGCCCTGCAACTGTGACCAGACAGCACCCTTCTCTCACCCAGGTTCAACAGAATTTTCCCACTGACCTGCTAAGATGTCTTTGGCGTTTGTAGGTTGAGAAGTCTGGAAACTGCCAGAGCTCAGTGACTCAGGGCCCTGAGGCCTCCTCCTCCTGGTCTGCTTCAGCCTGGTCTGTACTGGCATGGCCCATGCTGGGCTGTGCTCCACTCCCAGCATGACAGAATAGACCCTTTCCAGTGACTATTTGGGTTATCTTGAGCTGGAGACTTGTTTCACTCTGTCATTTCATGGGTTCTGTAGCTCTAGAATTTGTTTAAAGTCATTTTTATAGGTGTTTGGAGGGATTTGGGGGAGAGCTTAAGGAAGTTCCTATTTTCAGTCTGCCATCTTGGCTCCGTTCACCCACATAGGTTCTTAATAAATGTATATGTACTGACTTCAAGTCACTAATGACTACCCTTTGGATCAGCTATTCAACTAATTCTGAATCTACTAACTCTTCTATCATCTATTCCCAAATCTTTTCCATAAGAAAAATACATGACAGATCTTTTCAAATATCTTCCTGACATCTAGGGAAATTACAGTTATGTACAACCTTCCCATGACAACAGAAATATGCTGTAACAGATAGAGTACTTGACTTGGAGCCAGGAAGAAGCAGGTTCAAATTCTCCTGCTGAGAAATATGAGCTGTCTGTTCATTGGTGTATCATGTAACCTTAGTATTTTCTGTACAATGGAGCTAATCACACCCATAGTCACATAGTTCTTGTGAGACTCCAATTAGAAGATATGTAATCTATTTTTTAAATACCAAAAATACCCATTAGCAAATTATGTTATTAATAACCTTGTAATAAAAGCAAATAAAGTTAATTTGGCAAAATTTGTTCTTGCTGAAACCACACTAACTTTTTGTGATCTTTGCTTCCATTCCTAGATATATACAAAGTTGCCTTTAGTAAACTATTCCATAATTTTCTTACAAATCAAAATCAAGCTCAATAGTTTATAATGAGCAAACTCCATTCTCATCCCAGTCTTGGAAACTAGAATAACATATGCCCTTATCCATTCTTGCAGCACCTTTTCCAGTCTCCATAATTTTTTAAAGATCACTGACTACTGTTATTCAGGTATCACAACTAATCTACTTGCACTTCATTCAGTGCTCTGGGGTATAGATTATTTGGGTTGGTTGACATGAAGTATTATCTTTCTAATCCCCTCGTGATTTGGTGCATTAGTTTTCCACTAGCCTTTTTTGTTGTTTTCTTCTGCCCTTTTCATTACAAAGACCTTCCTCCATGTCCAAACAAAGCAAAACAAGAAACAAACATTGCTGCTTTCTCTCCCTCATCCACCAAAATGTCATTGCTTTCCAGTTTTTCTAATGGGTGTGAACAGACCTGAAGATCTCATCAAGATAACTTATGGGTCAGCTACTTTGAGTGCCACAAACTGAGAGATAGTCCCTTTATTCCTCTTAATATTTTCCCCCAAGAATCCTATTCAACGTTTTCTAAAATTTGCTGCATCTCTGTTAGAAAAGTTGAAAGAGGAACAAATTATAATCAAGTAATTCCTGGCTATTACAGATTCAAAAGAGATATTCCAGTCTGATTGAAGCTTTGTATTAAGATGTCTCTGTACAAAGTCACCTACTTGCTAGTCAATAGTTGCTTTAAGATGACTTCAACTGATTCTCTGGTTCTATGTTAATTTGCTAGCATTATTGATAAAATAGATTCAAAAAGGTCTTAGCCACTTCCAGAATTGACATTAGTGTTCTTTCTTCCTTTCTCCTTCCCATCTCCCAATGGTCTCTCAGGCAAAACTTTTTTTTAAGTTCTGCTTGATAAGTGAGAAACAAACTCCTCAAGGTTCTATTCAGCTTCCATTGCTGTAGTTCATACTCTTCAAAATTGTATTAGTAAACAAGTACTTCAACTCTGAAGGTGGCAACAGTGTATCTTTGAGCTTATTTGTTTGTTTTCTGTTGGATGATGTTTGGATCTTGTAGATTAAGGATGGTATAGTGTAAGAAGTACTAGATGCAGTCCTGGCTCTTACAAGATATGTTATTATGTCACTTGTATCAATTTTCTCTTCTGTAAAATACTGATAAAACCCCTACTCCCTATTTAACCTTGTTATTCTGAGGAAATAAAGAAGCTTCAAGGAATGTAAAATAGAAAGGGTGCTGGATTTGGAATCTCAAGAAGAGTTAAAATCTGGACTGGGCCATTTAGAGCTGCATGTGTCCTCAGGTAAGCCACTTACCCCCTCTGGGTTTAATTTTCTTTATTTGTAAAATAAATGGCTTAAACTAGATGACCTCTAAGGTCCATTACAGCTCTAAATCTGTGATCTTCAGTGCTATAATACTTTAGAGGTTCTGTGGCCTCATTAATATACATACTCTCTCCAACAGTGAAATTTACAATCCAGCCATGGACTCTCCCTTTTTGCAGATTTTGTCCATGTAGTCTGACAAATCCTTCAGAGAAAATCCACCAGTGTATAAGGGTATTTCTCTATTGAAAAAAAAAAACTTCTTGGGTATTAGTGTAACATCTGGACAACCACAGTTATCCTTGCTCTTCTCTCACATATTTTTTTTTTCTGATTATATATTTTCTGGGTGATGTGTTTAATTATTCTTACATGTAAAGTATCATTTAATAATGCCTACTTACATACTTTATAATCTCTCCATTGCTCTTAGAGCCACCCACAAGTTTGGTTATTCAAAATTTGTAATATTCCTTGATTCACACTCCTATACTATCACCAGAAGAGTACTGGTGTTTTGTAAAAGTTGAGGTTTTGTGTTGAGGAATAGTTTGGATCATTGCAAACACTGTGCAATTTACTAAATTTAATCTACTCTGCTCTTCTATTAAATTCTCATCCTCACTTATTTACATTCTAGTGCCTGTTTACAGGAAAGGAACTTTGCAGAATTAACTCAATATATTGTTTTTCCAGTGGTATGTCATAATCTAGACCAGACATGTCAAATATGTGGTCCCTTATTCCATAACACACTTGAGTATGACTCAAATAGATTAAAATATGATTTGGAGATATTTAACAAAATAAATAAGAATACTAAAACACATAGATAAAGTGTGGTTTTCTGAGTCAATATGCAGTCCATAGGAATATCCTTAGGTATAATTTAGTTTCCCTTATTTGTATATTAATTTAATGCCACTGATCTAGAGAATAGGCATTTTTCAGCCATCTCATTTTTCCCATCTATTTTGTTAGATCGATCTCTTTTTAGTGGCCTTGGATCTCATTGTTGTTTACAACTGTCAAAAAGTTTAGAATTAGCTATTTAAATTAAACTGAGAAGTCTGCAATGAAATAATGTTATGATAATTGAGAGAAATCACTTCGAATTTTTAGCAATAGCAAAGTGTCATGAAAAATGTGATTGGCTTATTACCAGATGACATTGGTTCAAATCCCATTTCTTCTGTTTGGAAGCTTCATGATCTTGTGCAATTCACCCTCTTTGGCATCTCTCCAAAAAATGTACTAGTTTTCTAAAAGGTCTCTTCCAGGTATAACATTTTGCATTTTAAAAGTTTCATAAAAACACTGATTTTTAATGTTATGCTCTCAGCTTAAGCATTGATATGATCTCAAATATGTGGCTGACTTTTTTGTGTCATTTGCAAGCCCATAGTTAAGCCATTGTGCAATATATTGCCAAATGGCCCCCATATGTGAACAAGCATAATGAATTCTTTGAATTCAGTAAAAACTAGAAGTTTGGATATACAGAAAAACTTGTTTTCTTTTATCATACAATAAGAACCATAACACCTAACATGTTTTCATTACCTACTGGGAAACTGAGAACAAAAAATTTCACATCTATAGTAACTAACCCCTGGTACCTAGTAACACCCATTTCTCTGTTCCTTTTACATGTTGTTGCATTCTATTTTCATTTTTTTTCATTTATATTGTGGATTTTATAAGCTTCCCTAACATGTTATTTCTGGGAGTAGATGATATATAAATCATAAATAAACATGTTTAGAGATTTTATATGAATTAAAATAAATAATAAACATAAGAGAAAACACCTGACTTTCTTCTACAAAATATATTTCATGTTCATAAAGGTAGAAAATAACCATGTAAGAACACTATTCCTAATGAACTCCTATTAAAATTTATCTCTAAATTATACAAAGTGTAAATCATCTATAAATGACCTTTCCTAATAAAAATTCACTGTGATTTAGATAGATATAGCCAATTACCTGTATTGCCACAGGCCAAGAATACTATTAAGATTCATTTATTTGAAATATAGTGCACATTTACTTAGCTTTCCATTGGTGCTTTGGCTGCTATAATACAAAAGTTCAGTATCGCCCAAAAGTCAGCATGAAAATAAAATTGAAAATGATTTTCATTTTATTAATAGCTATTTATTTTTGACAACTTCTTTCTGTAGGGATAGTGAAGGTTAGTATAATATGGTTGTTAAGCTTTTTCATTCTATGACCCACCCTCAGGGTTCCTATGACCCACACTTGAGGAAAAAAAAAAAGAACTAACAATTTCCTTTTGGAATATAGGCAGACTGTAAAGAAAGAATGAGAAAAGTCTAAGAGTTCAGGTCTAACTCAGTCTATTTTTATGTGTTACCATTTGCCACTGGCACTGGACCAGGCAAAACAGTAAAAGTACGAGAGAAAGAGAGAGAGAGAGACAGAGAGAGACAGAGAGACAGAGAGAGACAGAGAGACAGAGACAGAGAGAGACAGAGACAGAGACAGAGACACACACAGAGACAGAGGGAGACAGAGAGAGAATGTCTTACTTTCCTCTGGTTCCTGCTCTCATCGTTAAGAAGAGCCATGCTAATTAAGAACCAGCTAGCAACTGTGTCTTTCAGCACTGTGACCCTGCCTTAGGAGCAACCACAGCTATTGAAAACAAGGAAGAACATTTTTTGACACTAAAGTCTTTTGCATGGCTAAATGGCTCAACAACAAAAGTGAATATGGTTTTAACAGTTAAAATTATAGTAATGAAGATATTTGTACATCAGCCATATCTACCCCTCAACACTTCACCTAATCTAGGTTAATTGCTATCCTGACCACTAGGTCTTACCATCTGTCCTGTAGCTTCACCCCAAGGATGACTAGACCTTTGTAGCCACCATCTTGTATATCTGTACTCTTTTAAATGTAATGTTTTCCCCTTTTTGAATGTGAGGTCCTGGAGAGCAGGCACTCTCTCAATTTTCTGTTTGTATCTCTAGGCTTAGCAAAATGCTTTGCAAATACCAAGTTCTCTTGTTCATTCACTACCAAAACTGCTTTTTGGCATTGTTTATTTCTTATCTCTTCAATTCCACTTCAACTCACCTACAACTCTTACTCTGAGAAACGTAATTATAGAGTCTAAAGTTCCTAAACTATTTTCCTTTTTGACTTTGATAGGGACAGAAGAGACTGAAAACTTGGATATTTCATTGCTAATGAGGCTCAGAAGTAATAATACCAAAACCACTTTTACTATCTCAATTGTTAAGTTAAACTTCATATATCAAAATATTATTGCCTTTATTTGTCATACTACCTATAAAGAAAATATTTTCTGACTTCATAAAACAAGAGTTGTCTTTGCAGTACCTTGGTTTTAGATAGAAAGAAAGAAAGAAAGAAAGAAAGAAAGAAGATGAAGGGGAAGGTGGGAGGGAGGGAGGAAGGAAGGAAGGAAGGAAGGAAAGAAGGAAGGAAGGAAGGAAGGAAGGAAGGAAGGAAGGAAGGAAAGAAGGGAAGGAGGGAAGGAGAAAGGAATGAAGGGAGAGAGGGAGGGAGGAAGGAAGAAAGGGAGGAAGGAAGGAAAGATTGTAGCTCATCCTGGAGTCCATGATAAAAATCAAGAGACCTGAGTTCTAGGCTTAGCTTCACCATTTACTTGACTCCCCACCATGGGCAAGTCATTGAACTTTTCTAAGTCTCATTTTTTTTTCTTACCTTCAAACTAGAAATCCATCCATTCATTCAACAACCATTTATTAAGTGCCTACAATAGGCAAGCTAGGTGGTGCAGTGGCTAGAGACCCTAGCCTGCAGTCAGGAAGACCTAAGTTCAAGTATGGCCTCACACACTTACTGGCGATGTGACCCTGGGCATGTCACTTAACCCTGTTTACCCTAGTTTCCTCATCTGTAAAATGAACTGGAGAAGAAAATAGCAAACCGCTCTAGTATCTGTCAAGAAAGCCCCAAATGGGGTCATAAGGAGTTGGACACAACTGAAATGACTCAAGAACAACAACAAAAAATATGTAAATCATTGTGTTAGGCCTTGGGAGAGAAACAGTGATAGTTAAGATATGTTCTCTTCATTTCTGGAGCTTAAATTTTAGCTGAGGAATATAGCATAGACATAAGGAATGGACTATTATGAAATAACAATAGGGCAAAAGAGAATATAATAAAAGCATAAAAGGATTCAAAGTACTACATGAGATAAACAAGATAGAAACACAGATAAGTAATGATAAAAATATATTACCTATGTACCACTGTATAAATGTCTTTTACTATAAAAGTTTAGAGGTGTAGCAAAAAAAAAATATTTCAATATACTTGTATAGTACCTAATAAAACATATAGAAATCGCTGGACATATGATGTCTTGGGTGGGACTGCTTTGTAAGATTTTTCTCCTCAATAATTTATTTTTTTCTCACAAAATTTTAGCATCTGGTTTTCAATTTCATAATTCATAATGGTTTCATATTTCATATTTCAATTTCATAATTCATAATGGTTCAACAATTTCATAATTGTTTCATCTCCCTGGCAAACTTTCTCCAGATTATCAATCCTGAAAGGATCCATCTCATCTCTTCTTTCCATTTAAAACTTTCTATCATTTTCATCCTTTCTATGTACAAAACATAAGTGATTTATTAAGATTATATAAGAAACATATTTCAATCATGAAAATGCTTTTGGAATATTGTTTATGTAAGAGGAGCATTTCAATTGTTTCTCTGAAAGTTAAAGTGTAACCAAAGGCTTGAAGGTAAAGTTTGACGGGGACTTAAAATGACATATTGACACAACAGAATATTTTTCTCTGTTCTGTGCCCTGAGTAAATGACCCCAAAAGACAGAAGGTTGTCATTAAAAACCACTGCATTTTTCACTGAAGAAGAGAAACAGTGGTGCCAAGAGACATTCCTTAACAGGACAGCTCTAACTATGGCCAATGCATTTCAGTAGCATGAGAATATAAGATTCATTCCTTTTAGACATGGTTTGATGACCTATTTGTATTGTCAGAATGTCTGTCATGTGGTGTCTTGGTGCCGGCTTTCTAGTGGGCCATGTAATTGACATTTTCACCTGAGCAGTAAGCATAGTTGTGCTTCATAATAGCTCAAATTCAACTTTAGTTATTGCATGCTGATATCCTCATGTGTATGTACATAAAAATTGTTAGATTTTCAGAAAAGCACCAAGAATATTATACACAACCACATGGTACAGAGTACTTGACATAGAATTCATTGTTTTTGATGCAGAGATACGCCGTTGAAGAGACACTGAGCAGGTCTATTTTCTAGAAGAGTTTGTTTTGCTATCCCTGCTAGTGAATACTGTATTAAAACCTGTGGCCACTGTGCCTGAACCAAGTATCCTTGAGTAACAAAAATTCCAGAACATCGTTGTAGCTATATTGATTGTGATGGCTGCCAAGTAACTGCCACTAAGGAAATGTGACATCTTATACTACTCAGTATAGCCTGAGAATGTCTAAGGCAGTGGTTTCCAAACTGTCTGGTCTCAGGACAATACAATTGAAGCTTGTTGATTATCTCACAAAGAGTTTTTGTTTGTGTGGATTATATTTTTGGTATTTAGATTTGACTTTATTTGTGTGAGAAGTTTTTTGTAATAGTGTTCATATAGGTCCTGGGTTTGTCTTGGGAGGTTGACTCCCAAATATCTTATACTGTCTACAGTATCTTTAAGTGGAATTTCTCTTTCTATCACTTGCTGTTGGGGCTTTATTAGTAATATAGAAATGCCACGGATTTATGTGGGTTTATTTTATATCTTGTAACTTTGCTAAAGTTATTTATTATTTCAAGTAGTTTTTTACTTGATTCTCTAGGATTCTCTAACTAAATTATCATATCATCTGTAAAGAGGGATAATTTAATTTCTTCTTTGTGTATTCTAATTCCTTCAATTTCTTTTTCTTCTCTTATTGCTAAAGGTAATATTTCTAGTACCCAATTGAATAATAGAGGTGAAAATGGACATTCTTGTTTCACCCCTGATCTTATTGGAAATACGCATAGTTTATCCCCATTACATATAATACTTGCTAATGGTTTTAGGTAGATGCTACTTATGATTTTAAGGAAGACTCCATTTATTTCTTTGCTTTCTAGTGTTTTTAATTGGAATGGGTATTGTATTTTGTCAAAAGCATTTACTGGATATATTGACATAATCATATGGTTTCTGCTATTTTTGCTGATCAATTATGCTGATAGTTTTCCTGATGTTGAATCAGGCTTGCATTCCTGGAACAAATCCTACCTGGTCTTAATGTATTATCCTCCCAATAAGTTGCTGTAATCTTTTTGATAATGTTTTATTTAAATTTTTGCATCAGTATTCATTAGGGAAATTGGTCTATAATTTTCTTTATTTGTTTTGACTGTTCCTGGTGTACGTATCAGTACCATATTTGTGTCATAAAAAGAATTTGGTAGGACTCCTTTGCCCATTTACCTAAATAGTGTATAAAGTATGGAAATTAATTGTTCTTTAAATATTTGATAGAATTCACATGTAAATTTATCTGGCCCAGGAGATTTTTTTCCTAGGGAGTTGATTGATGGCTTGCTCAACTTCTTTTTTCTGAGATGGGGTTATTTAAGTATTTTATTTCCTCTTCTGTTAACCTGGGCAATTTGTATTTTTGTAAATATTTATCCATTTCCCTAAGGTTATCAAATTCATGGGCATACAATTGGGCAAAGTAATTCCTAATTATTGTTTTAATTTCCTCTTCATTGAAGGTGAATTCAAGCATTTTCATTTTTGATACTGGTAATTGGGTTTTCTTCTTTCTTTTCTTTTATCAAATTGACTATAAATTTTATTGTTTTTTTTTAAAAACCAGTCTTATTTTTCTTTATTAGTTCAATAGTTTTCTTGATTTCAATTTTATTAGTCTCTCCTTTGGTTTTCAGTATTTCCAATTTGGTATTGAATTGGAAATTTTCAGTTTGTTCTTTTTCTGCCTTTTTCAGTTGCATGCCCAATTCATTTATCTCCTTTGTTTCTATTTTATTCATGTAAGCATTCAGAGATATAAAACTTCCCCTAAGAACTGCTTTTGCTGCATCCCATAAATTTTGGTATGTTGTCTCATTATTTTTACATTCTCTTGAAGGAAGTTATTGTTTCTATGACTTGTTATTTGACCTACTCATTGTTTAAAATTAGATTATTTAGTTTCCAATAAATTCTTAGTCTTTCTTTCCATAGTCCTTTATTACAAATAATTTTTATTGTATCGTGAGCTGAAAAGGGTGCATTGACTATGTCTGCCTTTCTGCACTGGATTATGAGGTTTTTATGCTTCAGTACGTGGTCAGTTTTTGTGTATGTGCCCTGTACCACTGAGAAAAAAGTGTACTCTTTCTATCCCCATTCAGTTTTCTCCAGAGGTCAATCGTATCTTCCTTTTCTAATATTCTATTTATTTCCTTAAGTTATTTCTTGTTCAATCTGAGATTAGATTTATCAAGTTCAGAGAGGAGGAGGTTAAGGTCCTTTACTAGTATATTTTTGCTGGGGTCACAGAGTAAGGTGTGGGGGAGGGGTGATCTGGCTGCTGGAAAGTCTCCTCTTCCCCTAGTGCTGTGCTATATACCATGGGTGGTCTCAGCCATACATCTGCCCCAGTGTCTACCAATCTCCCTGGTTGTGCAAAGCAATACCTGGGGTCCTGGTGATGACGCTTGCCACCTCCAATCCACTGAGGCTCAGGAACTCCTGCTGGTGTGCTGAGGTCACACTTGCTTGGATGCCTCCCTTCCTGCATTGGTCTTATTCCACCACTGCAAGAGGGGCCCATCTCCCTAGCTCCCAAGTTAAAGACTTTTGAACCCTGACTTCTGGCTCCTCTATTCCAGCGTTTTTCCTAGGGCAGTGTTCTTTGGGTTATTCAAGGTCATCAAGGGAGGGATAATACTTACTCAGTCAACATGGCTCCCAGAAGTTCAAGAAGGTGAGTTTCAAACCGTTAGACTGTGGACTGATAGCTCCAGGAGTAGCAGTTGCTGCTGACACAGGCTCTGCACTTCTGTTCTTCCTAGCTCCAACAGATTCCCATCCTGAGCCTAGAGGCCTGGGGATCACAACCACAGCTGGCTGGCTGGGCCTGCTCCCATTTTGGTATGATGCTCTGGTATGGTCTGGGGTGGTTCCATGTTCCCAGTGCTCTCCTAGCCCAGTACAACAGATCCTTCTATTTCTGGACTCTCTTGGCTTGGCAATCTAGCACACTCTGTCTTCTACTAGATTCTACCTCTCTCGAAACTGTTCTGATTCACCTCTCAAGAGGTATCTGAAAGAATGTGAGAGAGCTCAAGCATGTCCCTGTTTTCACTCCTCCATCTTGGCTCCACCCCTCGACATGCTAAGTTTCAATTAAAAGTTACTGAAAATAAAGTTATAATTTTTCAGATCCAAGTTCCCAGACTCCTAAGTTAAGAACTCCTATCCTAGGAAGTAAATCATGTAGTTCTGCAGTTACAGAGGACACCTAGACAATCTATTTGGAATTCTTATGTACTTGGTAGTTCTGCACAAGAGTAAAGGTTGGAATTCTTTTCCTCAGGCAAGGGTAAGTTCCATGATTGGCATTTATTAAAATCTTAATTAGCTTTTCTTGACCAATTTCTCAAGACATTGGCAGTTATTACATTTATCTGGGCTCAAATCAGTTTCTATTGCTTAGTTAATGTTTTATAAATACCTCTATGTTGATATGATTTTTCGAGACCTAAGTTTAAATACCAAATCTCTTAAAAGCTTTACTATAAGAATATTACACTTTAGGAGAACATAGCAGAGGGCAATTGAAATTCATGCTCTTATGAAAATAGTTGATCATTTAAATAGGAATCACAGTGTTTACATGGGAAAAAAGTTTTGGTTATTTTACTTTTATGCGATAAAGTATGAAGACTGTTCAGATGGATTAATACAGAATTCTAGGAACAGGGATGTTTTAAAGCCTGTAAGGGTTTTGTTGAGTTTTTTCCTTCTTCCTTCAGATGAGAAATCTTCTGTATCAATCACACATATTAAGGCAGTGAGATTGATTTGTGGGGTATATATGTTTTTTCCTTAAAATGTCTCCTATATTGTCAGATAAGGTTTTTGTTTTAGCTTTCTTGGGCATCTCCCCCTTTTTCCTTAAAGAGAATTTTACAGATTGTTTCAATTTTAACTTTATTTGTTTGTTTTATTCCTCTTATCCTACCTTATCAGTTTTCCAGGTAGCCTTATTACTATCTATAGAGAATAGATCTACTACTTCATGTGTCTAGAAAATATATTCTCAAGCACTCTCGCTGGAATTGAATTTTGAAATATTTTATTCAAATGACTATTTCTAGTTCGAAGGTCCCATTTCCACATAAAACAGCAAATAATTTTAATATATAAGCTCACATAAACTGGAAATTACTGATTTAATGTTTTTTTGAGGAATAATGAGGAACACCTTCTAATTCTTAATTAAAATTAATTCTCTAATACTGCAATTCCTATCATCTACCACATTTATATTATACTGATTCATTATTTTTAACATTGACTTTATTTCCTAGGTTTTAACATGACTGTTTGAATTAGTTATTATCCTCATGTGATATTTCACTAAAGTTTTGTTTCATTAAAGTCTAGGAATATTGTGAGCATTGAAAAGATAATCGTGATTAGGTCAAGTATTATCTTTCTGTTCATGCTAACATGTAAGAAATACTTTTTTGCCAGCAAAACTTAGCATTGAGTATCTAAGTATACACAATTTTGTAGCATTCTCATGTTTGGCATGGCCTATGTCCAAAGGCAGCAATTAAGTAGACATCTCCATCAAACAAATTCATTTTAAACTGGGGTCCTGCAAATCTGCTCAATTGTATGAAATATGCCATATGCCATATGCCATGATGAGAAAAGCACATTTTTGTCCTCTGAAACCTTGTTAGGAAGAAACATCTTAACAATGATTTACTATCCAAACAGATATCAAATATCTGTATAATGTCTGTTAATAAATCAAGCTTTTCCCTGACTCTAGCATGTTTACAGCTTAATAAATGTCAAAAAAAAATTCTTCTCGATTCAACATATATCCATTTTATTTCCTAATCCAAGCCGATTCAAAGAGATTAGAAACTAAAACATAGCATCAATATAAATTTATGGCAAATATGACAGTATTTGTTTTTAAGATACCAATTTAATTTATATTGAATTGTAGTTTTGGGTACAAGACAATGTTGTGTTTCTGTTTGTGTATGTGATCATGTGTATATTCACATGTATGTACATGTGGATGCCCTTTACTGTTTGCTTCAAGAAATAGGTCTGGTGTCTTTATAAGTACTTCTTTCAGTGATACAGATCACAGTTGGTCCTAGCTTTTCTCATTTATTGTCTTTTATTACAAATAATCTCTGGTGAGTTTCTCATTTCTCATTCTCTTCTGTCTTCCTATTAAGTTACCATAGAGATTCCACTGATTGTATTGAGGGTTGTTCATTTCCCTATTTCTTTTGACTATTTCAATTCAGCATGTGTGCTGTTCACTGACAAGTTTCTAATCTTTTGATTTGGCTATACTACCTTTTCTAGTTATATATCTCTCTAATGGCATCTTTTCTTGCACTTTTATTTGGCATTAGTAGTCTTTTATACTCACTCTGTGCCTCTCTCCTTATACTTTGTGTGACTGCATTATTTAAGGTAGGATCCTAAGGTCATAGATCAGAAGTTTAGAGCTAGGAGGAACTTCTGCTGAGCCTACCCCCTCATTTTACAGATGAGGAAACTTAGGTACAAAGAGTTTAAGTGATTTGCCCATAATACACAGGAACTACGTGGCAAAGTAGATGTTTGCGTTCTGGTTCCCTGTTCAAAAATCAAACACTTGTCTTAGTGTCCAAACTGAGGAAGGGTTATACTATTGATAGTGACATCCTAGAGATGATATGGTTTGTGGGTGTAACAACAATGATGCTTGCTGCTACTGCGGCTGTGTAAGACCATCAACACCAGTGCACAGGAAGGCTGCTAGCACAGGTTCTTTCATCTGCTTTTCTAAGGAAAGCAACTTTAAGGGATTAACAATATCACTCTAATCAAACATACATGTATCATTCATTTAGTTCAGGTGGAAAAGCCAGCACCCTGAACTTCAGAGCAAATACAAACAGAAATTACAAACAAAGACAATATAAACAGATCAAACACACACAGTTATCAACAGACAGGCCTCTAGCTGTCTGACCAAAGAATTACATACTTCCCAGAGCAAGAGGCACCAACATCTGGGTTTTCAAAGCCGGGGGGCTCCAGTGACTACCCAGAGTCTCATCTGGTCAAGTCACATGACACTTCCAGTGAGTGAGAACCCCAAACAAAATTCTAACCACTGAGTTTATATACCCTGTTCAGGGTCAAAGGGCATCACAATCATGCTACTCAAAACCATGTGATGCTTCTTCAGGCATCACAACCATGCCACTCAAATCTATGTGAACTAGGCTTTCTTGTTCTTAAGGAGGTCAAAGACTCTTGATTCAAAGAAACAAGGGCCAGACTCATCAAAGGCACTTGATTACCTCAGTGCTCCAAAAGAGAAAACAGTAAAAAAGTCCCACCCTAATTACCATTACAGTGTGTAATGTTCTTATTTCCCTGAACCCTTAAATATTTCAAAGGAAAAACCAAGGGAATTAAATTTGTCTACTGTCCAGACCAGGAAATTAATATGGATGGAAAAATTTGTCCATAAGTACAAATTTCCTAGACAGAAACCTTGAATGGAAAATGAACTGGGCCTAGATTTTGACAAGGAAGATGGGAAGGGGCTAGATTCCCTCTGGGAAATTCTTAGGACTTTTCTCATTCTTCATTCTTCTTGACCTTTCTGCAGCCTTTGACATTGTCAATCACCCTCTTCTCCATGTCTCTTTACTCTAGGTCTTTATTTTACACCATTGTATCCTGGTTTGCCTTCTACCTATTTGACCACTCTTTGTCAGTCTCATTTTCTGAACCTTCATTCAAGTCACACCTACCAACTATGTAAGTGTTCCACAGGGCTATCTACCTTTGTCCCTTTGTTCTTATTCCACTGTATTATTTCCCTTGCTGATCTCATCAGTTCTAGGGTATTCAATTAACATCTGTATAGAGGTGTTTCTCAGATCTGTTTATCCAGCTCTAACCTTTTGGTTGAATTCTATTCTCATGTCTACAACTTCCTATTGGACATCTTGAAATGGATGTCCAATAGAAGTCTTAAATTCAATATATCAAAAACTGAAATTATCATTTTTCCTTTAAAACCTTCCCTTCTTCCTAATTTTACCGTTACTATTGAGGATACCACTATCCTTTCAGTTCCTCAGGCTCACAACTTAGGTTGTCATCCTTGACTCTTCATTCTCTCCCCTGTCCCATAACCAATCTTTTGCCAAGGTCTGTTAATTTTAATTTTGTCATATTGTATACCCTGTTCTCTCCTGACACTAACAGCACTCTAGTATAGGCCCTCCTCACCTTACATTTATTTCAATAACATGCTAGTTGGTATCCTTTCTATAGATCTCTTGCCATTATAGCCCATCCTCCACTCAGCTGCTAAAGCATTCTACCTAAAGCACAGGTCTGACTATGTCACTCTCCCCTCAATTCAGTAAACTCCAGTGGCTCCCTAGCACCTCCAGGATTAAATATAAAATTTTCTGGCATTCAAAACCCTTAATAACCTGACTGCTTTTTTGCCTTTATAGTGTTTTAACACTTGAACATACTTGGCCTTACTTGACCTTACACTTGACTTACATACTTGTCAGTGCAGTGACACTAGCCTCCTTGTTACTCATCACACATCATCCCAACTTTGGGAATTTTCAACAGGTCTTCCTCCTTATCTCTACCTCCTATCATCCCTGTCTTCCTTTAAGTCCCAGCTAAGATATTACCTTTTATAGGAAGCTTTTCCTTATCCTCCTTAATTCTAGTTCCTTTCTTCCATTGATTATTTCCAACTTATCCTGTATGTAGCTTGTTCATACATAGTAGCTCACATGTTGTTTCCTTCATTAAAATGTGAATTTATTGAGAGCTAGGACTATCTTTTGCCTTTCTTTCCATCTCTAGGACTTAGTACAGTTCCTGGAACATAATAGGCACTTAATGTGTGTTTATTGACTGAATGAATGACTCCAAGCTTCTAATACAGGCCTATCTTTCAACTATAATATTCTATTTTACTATTTATTATAGATAACATACAAATTTTGCTCTCTGAGAAAAATTGTATACATTACATGTTGCTTTTATTATTCAAGAAAAACACTTGCTGCTCAACTAAGGTAACTATGCTAGGAGACTAATTTCTGGATTTGTATGTATTTATCAATATTAATATAGAAGGGAAAATATTGGTTAGTATTCAATATACAAAAGGATTAATCAGCAAATCATATAAATATTCAAATATATAAGCTTCTTAATTCTTACCAAATTTGAAATTCAGTAGGTTGTGCTAAGGAACCATTTTTTGTTGAAACTTAGTTAATCTTGTTTGTTTCAATAAATGTAAACCTAGATAAAAGATTATTCAACCCTGAAATAATAGTGGTTAATCCAGCTTTTCTATAGCTCATTAAGATTATACTTATTCTTTGTTAGATGTGTCCAAAACTAATTATCCTGCTTAACATTCTCTACTCCTTTCATCCTTTGCAAAAGACAGAAACTCAGCGACCTATAAAACCACGAGGTGACTTTTGCCTATGGGAAGCCAATCTCTTTTTTTTCCATGTGATTCTGTTAAAATTTCCATTGGGCTGCTATTTGGAAGTTCTGACCTAATTGTTTCTTTAAGGTCCACATGGTCTTTGTCTTGGTTCTTGGCAGGTTTTCTAAGGTCATGTGGAAACAAAGAAGTCAAGGACCTCTTTCATTTGAATGTCAAAGTAATGGATAACTCATGTATATTTTATCTCAGGGTATTTTAATTCAGATTTAACAAAGTCAAACTTTTCAAGCGTCGTAGACTTTTTTTGAAAAAAAAACTTTAGAAAAATGCTACTTGGATTTAAATATAGAAGGTTTTAAGAAAAATATGAAATTATCCTTATGATATGGTCTACCTTGATGTTTGCATAGTGATTCACTACTATTTTTTTCATTGTCATTCATGTTGATGATTTCTATAGATTATTATAATGGCCAGCAAAGTGGGACTTTTTGCTGGTTTTTTTTTCTTTTGGAGTGCTTCTCAGCATTAAGGCAATCAAGTGTCTTTGATTGAGTCTTACCTTTGTTTGAATCAAGAGTCTTTGATGACCTGCTTCAGTCACAAGAAAGTCTAAATCACATGATTTCAAATCACATGGTTCTGATACACTCTGTGGGCTGACCCTGAGGAAGTGTATATATGCTCTGAGATTAGCATTTTGCCTTTGGTCCTCATTCATTGGAAGAGCGTTCATGTGGAGACTCTGGGTATCCATTAAGGAGCACTCTGGTTTTCAAAACCCAGATATTAGTGCTTCTCCTTCTGGTAACTTTGTATGTATTGCTATGGACAGACAGAAGCCCTGTCTGCTGATTTGTGTTATTTGCTCTGTTTATATAATTTCTGCTTGTAATTTCTGTTTTTGTTTACTCTGAAGTTCAGAGTGCTGACTTTTTCCCCTGAACTAAGTGAAGGATATATGTATGCTTAATTAAAGTGAGATTGTAATCCCCTTAAAGTTGCTTTCCTCAGAAAAGCAGATCAAAGAATCTGTGCTAGCAGTCTTCCTGTGTGCTAGTATTATTACAGCAGCTGCTATTAATATTATTTTTACAAAAAATATAATCATTGAAAGCTTCCCTTCAGTCTGTTGCCCTTATATAGAAGACATAATTTTAGGAATGACTTAGAACATTAAATTTAATATCTAATTTTAATGGGAGTAAAGGTAGCTGTGTCTCACTTTAAATAAAATGATATATAACTATCCTGACCAATAAGAGGATTATATTTTAATTTAAATTTTTTATCATTTTAATTGGAATATACCACATATATATGTATATATATGTATACACATACATATATACAATACAAGCCTATATGCATCTCTCTCTCTGTATGCATATATGCATGTATGTGTATGTATGTATATAAAAGGTTGCTTTTAATGGCAAGTATCCATACTTAAAGCATTTCATTGCTGTGGGTACTTTGTCCACCAATATATACTTCTAATCTTCAAAACCTTAGTAGATGGATTCATGAGTTTCTGTAGCCAAAAGTAATTCAACACCTGATGGTCAAATTTTGAGTTAATGAATCTTCAAAATTTAGTTTGGCTTCCTCTTGGAAAAGTCTATTTCCAGGCTTCTCAAGACTTTCTATTATGGAGCCATGTCCCAGGCTCTGGCAAATCTGAATAATCCAAGGTCTCCTCCAAGTGATAATGAGGCATTGGAGGAGAACTTGAGTTTAGGAACAAATTCTAGTGATACATTTAAAATATTCATTTATTTTCACATATACGTAATACGTACTACAGTAGCATTTGTGTTATATAAACTGAGATATATCTTTTTAACAATAACATAGTGATAAGTAATATTTATCAAATTCTTTAAGTCTTTCTAGTACTTGTTTAATCCAATCCTACTGTGGTTCTCTCCTTATCATACATAAAAAGTGATTGCCCAGTTCACAGCAAAATCATTAATATATGAAGAATTGTTGACTGAGAATACTTTACCAATACATTTTGTTATATTGAGTTTGATTTTAAGAGGAATTCAATCAGTCATTTTTTATATGCTCACTATGGGCTAGGCACTATCCTAGATGCTAGAATACAAACTTAAAAAATGAGATTGTGCTTACCTGTAGGAAGCTTATATTGCACTAATTGAAAACATAATACAAAAGAAGTATGTCTTCTGGATTTGACTCCAAAAGGGTTATAGTTATAGTGATAATTAGATAAAAATGGATATGTCAAAAATATGTCACTCAGAATTACAAAATCCTTGTCATCCTCAACTCTTCCCCACACTTGTCCCATGTAGCCAGTCTGTTGTCAAATCTTAGCATGTTTTACATTCACATCATTTATTTTATATGTCTCCTTCCCATCACTCATATAGCCAATACACTTCTGTAGACTCTTATTTCTTCCCATTGGGGCTATTATAAGTGGCCTTCTAATTGGGCTCCTTACCCTCAAGCTTCTCCAAATTGATTTTCCTCAAGCACAGGTCTGCCCATAGCACTCCTATTCCTTTCTTAGCAAAACCCAATGACTTCCTCTTCCCTCCAGGATCAATGATTATAACTTCTGTATGGCGTTTAAAGCCTTCATAATCTGACCCCTTGTAATTTCTCAGTCTCCTTACACTTTATTCCCTTCCGTTCCACAAACACAAACCTTGTTCCTCTTCCATGCATTTGTATTGGCTGGAACCCCCACCCCTGACTCCCTCATACCTGGAATACTCTTATCATTTCACATATGCCTCCTAATTACCTTATTTCCTTCAAGTCCCAACTCAGATCCCACTTTTGCAGAAGGCTTTTCCTGGTCCTCGCTGCTGCAATTATGTTCCCTCTGAAAGTATATCACATTTACACTGTATTTTTTTATGTGAAATAGTTATATGCATGTTGTCCTCTCCATTCATTCATCTGTTAGCTTTCTGAAATCAGGGACCATGCTTTTGGTTTCCTTTCCTCCCCTACACAGTGCCAGGAACAGAGTAAGTGTTTAATAAATGTTTCTTAAATTCATTGATCAAGAAATCAGTTCTTTTTTGTCAAATATCTTGAAAAATAATTTTAGAAAACATCCTCCCCCATTCTCACCCAAATTAAACAAACAAATAAATAAATACATAAATGAGCTGATAATACCATTATGGATCCTAATCTATCCAATCTTATTCAGAGCAGATACAGTGGTAGCAAAGTGGATTGACTGCTAGACCTGAAGTCAGGAAAAGTTGAGTTCAAATGTATTCTCAGACCGTTTAAGAGCTATATGACCCTGGGCAAGTCACTGAACCACTATTTGCCTCAGTTTCCTAATCTTTAAAATGGAGATAACAATAGTATTTATCTTCTAGGGTCGTTGTAAGGATAAAATATTTTTGTAAGATAACTTGCAAACCTTAAAGCATGATATAAATGATTATCATTGTTGTTGTTGCTAGTATGGACATTTAAGGATTACAATAATAGGCTCCTTGTAAGTACATTATTCCATGTGTGTCCTTCATCCTCATCTTCCGATAGTGGTCAAATTATGAAACATAAACATCTATAGTTTGCAATGTATATTTTTATTAGCTGACTTTCTTCTTTTATGTGTTTATGGTCCTTTTCTCTGCATGTGCTAGTCAAAATACTGTTTAATAGCATTGTTCTGAAATTCATTTTTGTCTTTACTCCAGTAGATACATTAACTGATATGTTACACTTTAGTAATTTTAATGTGATAGCGATAGTTAATTTTCTCTATATAGTTTAAAATATTTACCAATGATAGTATTCTAATAGCTTTGTTATGTATATGATATTCTATGTTTTATAGTATATTGTGTTTCAAGCAATCCCTGGCTATAGTGAGGAAATCTCCATGCAGACTTCAATTTAATTTGTATGTCAAAAATTAAGTGATAAGCAAGCCAATTTTTAAACTTTATAACCACAAAAATGATCATTTCAGAGTTTCATAAGAAGCTTACTATTTATATACAGTCATACATTGAACATTCTCAATGTTTTTTTTTCCCAAATCCATTTCCTCATAATAAAGTCTCTCTTTTTTAAAAATCATATTTATGTCATGTACTTTTGGTAAAAAAAGAGGAAAACATTTTGTCCATTTTTGCTGGAAAGTTAAGGAGTGGAACCATACTCACACTGCAATTAATGTTTTGCTTTTGAAAATAAGTTGACTGGTCTAGTCATTTATTCCATAGGAGTACTTGCTATCTCTAAGAGAGATACTTGAGACAAATACTTAGGTGCCAATTAATAGCTATGAACGACCTGAGCTATACCTACACAAATAAATTTTTGTGTCATCTTATTTACAGACTCTAGGCTAGTAACTGAAAGCTTGCACCATCCAATTACAGCCAGTCCTTTTCTTTAACTGAGTTGGCAACTTTTTTGTGCTGTGTTCCTCATAATGATTTCTGGAGCTCCATCAGTGAAAACAGATCATCAGCAGCAGCAACAGGAGCATTACAATAACAAGCATTTATAGAGAATTTCAAGGTTTGCAAACTTTGCTTTACAAATATCTCATTTTATCAACACAACAACCTTGTGAAGAAAGTACTATTATTACCCTCATTTTATAGAAAAGGAAACTAAGACAGATGGAGGTTCAAAGATTTGCCCAAGGTCATTCAGCTAATAAGTGTCTGAGGCTAGATTTGAGCTCAGGTCTTTTCCACCTAGTTGCCCGCACATTCAGATGGCCCTATAGTCAGCTGATTATCATTTTACTATTTCCAATTTTAATATTTTAATTATCCAGAAAGCTAAAATATTTTTTGGAGTTTGAAATATACATATGTGTACACACACACACACACACACACACACACACACACACACACAATCTTTTAAAAGTTAAACTCATTAAACTTTAGGAGTTTTTTCTCCCCTTTTTTTGTTAATGAGAAGGAAGTGACCTTGGGTTCTCAAAAGCTCTACCTGCAGAGTGTAGGCTTTGGTAGGTTAGAATTGAAGCTAAAGTTACTATATTTTGAAGACTAGCCTGTCCCAGGCAGGAGATGCCCACTGCTAAAGGATAGGCAAGAGAAACTTGGGAAGGCAAAGAGGGGTTATGATCTGTCTTGTTTGAGGAAGAATATCCATGTTGATAAGATCACAAATCTTTTGTAGTACAAAAATATTTACTTTGTATGCATATAATTTTTAAGATATAACTAAATTTGAGTTTCAACAGTTTCAGTAAAATATATTGCTTTCCCTATTTGCATATATTCTATACCTTTGGGTTATTTTTAAATGTTGGTTGAATTTCATTGAACTATGGTAATGTGCAATTAGATTGTATTTTGATCTGAAGAATGGAGGCATTTCAAACACAATTACCTTACCACAAGAAATTATATATTTATTTTCTAGGTTTAATTGACATCTGTTTTGTATTAATAAGGTTGTTCATGCTTTGCATAAAAGGTAAACTTGAATCAAACACAAAAAATGCTTACGATTCTTTTGGGACAAATTTGTAGCCACAGAGTGAACTTGATAGGTCCTGCCACAATCAAAGCATTTGACAGGTCATGGCTAAACACACTGAATTGACCATGTCATAGTAGAGAAGTAGTCATTCGCTTCAAAATAAAATACTTTTTTTCCTCATCTCTTTTCATATATATACATTACTTCAAATTAGGCACTATATGAATTGTCCTTGGATACATTTTCTTCTTCCATCTCACAATAAACACGTGAAAGTCATGGAAGGCCCATATTTGGTTTACTTGCTCAATCCCTTTAGCAATCAATCAAAAATTTACTGAATACCTTCAAAGCACCTAGAATTATGTGGTTATCAGTTGTATGTAAACACAAATTCATTAAACTTGACAACAGAATGCAAGAAAGGAATGTGAATCTTTACCTTTTTGGATCTACATTGGCCCTTTTAATGCCGTGTATCAAGTGGGATTTGCCAATTGGTGGAGCAGGCTTTGTGTTCCATTCCACTCTGTTTGACTAGGCCTGTGTACATGTGTAATCATTTTTCTAACCTGTATTATAGTTTGTGGACAAGCCTTCTCTCATTTCTATTATGTAAACTCTTCAAGGGCATACACTGTGTTGTGTTTCACAATTGTATCCTCAGCACATAGAAAGTAGGAACCTAATAAATTTTTATTGAATTGAATATTCTCATAGTAGATACTGCAATAAATGGCAGCTACTGAAAAAAAAATGGAAGACATATAGCATTTTTAAATTGAGTGGATTGCTAGATTTGAAAACAAATAGGCTTCTACAAGAATCTATGTTCCCTGGTTGAGTTCCATTCCTTCCTCCTGAGTCATTTCCATTCATTTTTACCTTTTCTCCCCCTCAAAAAGAGGGCACTTTTTTCCCCTTGCAAAGCAGAAGCTTTGGCTACAATAAGGCTAGTATCAAAGAAAAGTAATGAATCAACCTAACTCCCAGGCAGCAGACCACATTGACATTCTGGTGAAATATTCCTTCTTTCTCCACTGCTACTTATTCAAAAGGTGCACATGGAGAGGAAATCATTGGGGCTGGGGTGGGGGAGAGAGAACTACATATAATCAAAAGGGACATTTACCACTAAGGGATGGGACACAAAGTGCTAAAATCAGCCTTATTTTAAACAGGAAAATAGTGAAGAAATAATCTAAAAATGCATAATGACTTTGATTTTAAACATATAAATTTAGTTTACATCCTTTCCCATGATGCTATCTTTCAATTATTTATGAATTACAATAAAATATTTACTGTATACCTCCTTTTAATCACCTAGAACAAGCTAGCTAACATTGAGGAGACAGTACATTCTGCATTCTTATCCTGAGAACTGTATCAGAGTAGGTTTTGTCCATTTCATCATGTGGATTATCATTCTTTGACTTTTATGAATAGTTCTCTCAAATGATTTCATTGTTCATATGCTATATGAGCATCCCTGTATGACTTACCATGACAAAAAGAAGAGAATGGATTAAATATGTGTGCTGTGACTTCTGTGCCCTTCTTTGCTGCCCACTCAATGACAGCTTCCACATTAACCTTGTCATGGCAACTGTTAGAAAAGAACATTTTTTCTCATTAAAAACCTTGTTTTTGTTCCTTAGTTCTTTTATGGCAAGGGATTTGGAGATTTTTCTCTATTTTACTGTTCATATGTGTGTTTGATTTGGAATGATAGTGGGGGGAAAGGAAGAACACTGATTACAAAAAAATGAATCTTACCTTTCCAAATATGGAATTTAAAGAACCCTAAAGTAAAAGAACATTTTAAAATTTCTATATGAGCAAAAATTATTATCCTCTGCATTTATGTCCTCATATAGTTTTTTTTCAGAGAAAATTATTTTGTTGTCACAAAATTTTGAAAATAATATGCTGAGAGGGCTATGTCCTCTAAACATCAACAGTAATTAAAAGGTGGTTTCATTCCCTAACCACACATTACATTTTACACTTCCCTGATTTGAATTTTAATCCCAAGGTACTCAATGAATTGAAATTTAAAGTTTATTTTTAGTGAGCTATTTGGTGTTTACATTTCTCATTTTATCTTTTTTAGACACAACTACATAAAAATGCCAATGTAGGGAAAATTTAAAAGTCTCAATGAAGTGATTATGTTGTCTGAAATTTGTCCAGCAAAGTATTATCATCCTATTTCCTGATAGAATACTGGAAAACACTTAACCTGAAACCTCCCTCCTTTCTACATTAAAATAAATATATGTGAATATTTTTACAGCTATATACGCTCAAACACATACACATACACATGTCCCTTAACAATTCAATAATGGGAAAGAAGGAGCGAACAAAAGATGACCATGAAAAAAAGGGTTATGGGACCTTGCTAAAAAGTAAGAGAAATTGAAAACTTTAGCACCTTAGGTAGGGCCTTACAATTAGTAGATCCTTAATACATGATGAATCAAACAGAAAAAAAAAAATCATCATCATGAGAAAACAGGAAAAAATAATGGAACCAAAATGCAGTCAATTTAGTTAACATTTTGGAAATATTTATTGTCATAATAGGAAAATAATTCATGATATGGATATATATCTATTCCTTATATTATAAAAAATACTAAAATAAAAGCACTTTTTGAGGAGTTTTTGGCCAAATGCATAGCATACCACATAGTTATAGAACAATAGTATATGGCAACTCTTGAGAGTATGCCTAGGTTTGCCCACTAGATTTTGAGCTTTTTGAAGTCAGGGACCATATTTTTGTCTTTGTTTTATATTCCCAGCATTTAGTACAGTGCCGGACACGTAATAAGCCTGTTGACTGACTTATTCAATCTTCTCACATTCCCTCAAGGTCACTTGCCAGCCAAAACAATCTACTATCCTAGATAATTGCAATAACTGCTTCATGGTACATATTTCTGGCCCATGTCTCATCAGACATACACAGAAAGAAACATGCTAAGGCCAATCAATCAATCAGCATTTATTTATTAGGTATATGCTGTGTGTTAGGAGTGGGAATACAAGTACATGACACAATCCCTCTTCACAAGAAATATATTCCTAATTGAAGGAGCCAATTGTACATATAAATATATACGGCATAAATATCAAATTCATTAAAATCAAATATAAGCAAACTAATAGTAGTGGTAGTAGTAGCAGCAGCAGCAGCAGCAATAGCAGTAGTAGTAAGTGCACTAATTGTAGTAAAGTACTAATTGTAATAAAATACAAGGTAGTTTGGGATGGCAGCCATAAACTGCTGGGGAAATTGTGAAAAGTTTCATAAAGAAGATGGTATTTGAGTTGTATTTAAAGGAGAAGCATTCCATGAAAGTATTCTAGAGGGCTCATTAGATGTTTCTATCATGCTTGCTTAAATAGTCAAGATTTTGTTGCTTTTCAAATTCTTCCATAAAATATACCTCTTGAGAAGCCTAAATTGTGCTGCTTTGAGCAATATGAAGATTAATACTGAACAAACCTGATGTTGGACACTTCAGAATTCTAAATCCCGCTAGTCATAATTTTTCCCCATTCAGTTCCTTCCTTGTCATTATGGGTTTACCCCCACCTCTCTGTATGATTTCATCAGTGACTCAAATTATGACTTAGCACAGTCATCATGTTTTTTCCTTGGAATTAAATTGGTGAGGTGACTAGGACCCCAAGAGGATAACACTAAGATTGAAAATGACATTACATTAGACAGCTGAGTTGGAAATAACATAAATTTCAAGAGATAAATATCAAGAAAATGACTCATAAAGAAGAAAAAACTAACTGTGGAACTACTAGCTAAGAACAAGTATAGCAGGAATACATTTAGGTCAGGCATAAGTAAATTCTGAACTGAATTCATTCAGCCTTTCTCCTCTTTGCCTATATTTTCCACTTGTCTTTAGTTTTTGTTTTTTTTTTATCAGTTTACAATATTCAGTATCTCTTTATCTTACTCTTCTTTTGTCATTTCTTTTTCTTCTGCCCCTCTTATTCATCAGTCAGTGATTCATTTAAAAACAAAAATATTCTTTCTTTACCCCTTTTCTTCTTTCTTTACCCCTTTTCTTCTTTCTTTCTTATACTTCTATCCATAATTCATTCATTCATTTACTATGTGCAGTGTACTGAGATAAGCATTGATAGAAATGCAAAGATTAATAAGATACAGTCCAGTTTTTCTTATGTCTCTGTTCTATTCATCATTCATTCATTCACTCTGTGCATAATCCTGAGATAGGCTTTAATAAAAATACAAAGACCAATAAGACATAGTCATCACTTGTAAGAAGCTTGTAATCTAGTAGGAGAGATGAGATGCTGGGTATTCACAAATTTTAAAAAAGTTAGCATATAGGTAAAAAAGAAGTTAAGAAATGCCATGAGATGAAATGGGGAAATGATTACTTCTAGCTGAAGGTTTTGGTGAAGGTTTCATTGAGGTGCGTGGCTGTTATGGTAGCAAATGAAGGATCAGTGGGAAATTGATAGTCAGAGATGCAGAGGAAATTCAAAGGACATTCCAGTCATAGGAAAAGGTATTAGTGAAGGCCTGAAATGTAAATCCCTGCAGAAATTTGGCAGATAGATTAGGTTTACTGGAACATAATTTCCCCCTTTTTCAGAGAAAAGCAGATTTAAAGCCAGAATAGAATTTGGAGGACATCCAGACCAACCTTCTCATTTTCTAGATGTGGACACTGAAGGTCCAGGAACATTAAGTGAATTGCCCAAGGTAACACAGCTAGAGGTGGAGGTGGGATTTGAACTGAAGTCCTCCTAATCCAGTACTCTATCCATTGTTCATTATCTCAGATTTTCAATCTGTGCTGAGGTGATAGACTATAGACCCAAAAGATAGAATATGTGAAGTCCAAGTGTATCTGAAGAGAACAGAGTGTATGTGAGAACATAGAGTGAGATATAGCTGAAAAGATAGGCTGGAATTAGCTGGAGTAGGTCCCCATATGCCAGGTGGATATGTCTGAAATTTATTCAATAGGCACTAACAGCTATTCAATGTTTTAGGGTGATTTCTCCAGGCACATTGCTCCTCATTAGTGGTCCTGAGGAGGGGGTTTACTGATCCCTAATTGAGGGGATAAAGGTGAGCACACACAGACCTCAAGATCATAGTGAGTCTATTTTGAAGCAATCAGAAAACATCAGTATCCTGAAATATCTGAAAGAGACAGTAGTCCCAGCCTTGGTGATTTTGTCAACCTGAGGAACTCTCTTAGTGTAGCACATTTCTCATTTAAAGTCTGTGACTTGTTCAGGATCTCACAGCTAGCGTCTTAAGTAGAATTTGAACTAAGGTCTTCCTGACCCCATTCCCCATGCTTTAGCCACTGTACCATGGAATTTATTCTAGTTCTTGCATTTGTTTCTTTCTCTCTTTGTAAGTGTTTGTCTCAAATGTATTCTCTATCTTAAAATAGGATTGAGAAGAGCTTAAAAATGATGAGTTGGGTAGTTAGGTACCAAATAATGGAGGAAGCAGCACTAAAGGTTCCCCCTGACAACTACAATGGAGGAGACTTAGATTTAGTACTATCAACACCTGGCTCAGCTAGATAGTAGGAACAGTTAAAAGGTAAATGGCCAATTTTCTGTGCCCATTAGCATGAAGGAAAAGGAAAAGAGATAAGCATTTAAATAGCACCCACTACATGTAAGTGTCAGGTCTGTGCTAAGCCCTTAACAAATATTATCTTAAATGATTATCACAACAACCCTGCAAGATTGAGACTGTTATTATCCCCATTTTATATTTGAGGAAACTGATGCAAATAGAGGTTAAGTAACTGCCCAGGGTCATACAGCTAGTAAGTGTATGAAGCTGTATTTGAACTCAAGTTGTTCTGACTCAAGGCCTAGCACTCTGTCTGCTGAACAACCAACCTCCATGGCAGGAAGTTAGGCCTAATCTTATTTCTTTCCTTTGAATTAGATGGGTTATGTCTCTATCCCTATGTTCTCCTTTATTCTCTCCTACTCCCTGACCTTTTTCCTTTTGACATTTTAAAAACTGCTATAAGCTTTCTAAAAGTGAGGAAGGAAGGCAATGGCACTATCCAACACTAGACCAGTTGACCAAACTCTAGATCAGGGGTAAGGAACCTGCAGCCTCAAGGACATGCATGGCTTCAAGTGCGGCCCTTTAAGAAGATTCTGTCAAAGATTTGTACTTGAGGACCTAGAAGACCACATGTGGCCTTGAGGCTACAGTTTCCCCACCCCTATAGTCTATTACCTTCATCATGCTTTAAAAACTAGCAAAGATTCTGAATCTTAAGACAATTACTCCAAGATTAGACCTTTAGACTGAGTTTGCTTCTTACTTTCTCAAATAGTGTCATTTTTATATAAGGAGAAATACCTTCATGATTATTATGAATATCCAAGTGTCAAATACTTAAAATAGAGTAAACTTGGGTGTGGCCCCTTGACATTTGAAATAGCTTTGCAGTTTTCAATTCTTTGTAACATTTACAAGTAAATTTAGAATTGTATGTACTTAAAAATAGAACTTACTCAGTGTATACAAGTATCTATGCCAGCGCAAATTCTAGTCTCATAAATCTGAAAATGCAATGTTTAATATTTTTCTCTATTTGGAGCATCCTTTAAATGTTTCAACTGTTGCTTGTTTGGGCTTTTTTTTTTAAATCCACTGCCTATCCTGGTACTGCTACCTGTAACTGAAGTGATAGGCCCTACAACTCATTAGTGCAGATTAGTATCTGAAAAAGAATAACACTTACAGATAGCAGTTCTTAATTTTTTTTTCTCTACAAATGTTCTCTGGACTGAAGAAAAGCCAGGACAGATAGTAGCCAGTAGGAGATAAGGTCATCTCCAAAATGAAAAACAAACAAAAGGTTTAATCCTATTTTTACTACCATGTTTATGACTGAGGGAATTACTCACCATTGGAGTAGATGTTCTGCTACTTTGCATTCAGACTATGGTAGCTGATTGCAACAGCACAAATAACATCCCCAAATTTGAGAATAATATACATTTTCACACTTTCAGAATAGTAGTGATAAATTCACACTACATTCAGCATTTTTATCTCTGCTGAGATGACATACTATAGACCTAAAAGGTGAAATATATAAATCCGAATGTATCAGAAAGGAGGTAATGCATGAATATTTTATTATGTAATGTCAGAAAGAATATTATGGAAGTTCAACATCACACAACCTAAATTCATTTTGAGCAAGAGTCTGTTTAAATAGAATATTGAGTTTTAATCTATTTTTACCTCTGTCACTTTGACAGTAGTCATCTTTTGTCTTGTAATTAAATATCAGTTTGGACCCTCAGGCCTCTGAGACAAATTGGTTGTATTCTTTTATGTTAAACACTGACTTAATTCAGTTCAATCTTTTAATTCTTCTTCATTTAATTACTTAGTAGCTCAAACTAATAACTGGTTTTGTTTCTTTAAACCTAAAGTGTAGTCTTGCCAACACAAATTGCTATATCTGATTTCATATGAATGTTAAGTTGCTTAGCAACTTAATTCTGTCTTCTACTTGGTTTTGCCTTGTTCTATATTTGCTATATTTTAATGGAGGTTCATTTTGGTCATAGATCTGTATTTATTCTCTCTCTCTCTCTTTTTAAAATTGCACAATGAACAGTTTGTTCTCCACACCATGCCTGTATGTGGGTGTGTGTGGCTGGTTATATCAGTTTGTGAAGCTGCTAGAAAGAGCGACTTCATTTGAATCCTGTTCTTGGATCTTTCTGACTCTTTTTAAATCTTGTTGCTTTTTCACCTTTAATATACAGTTCAGATATGTCCCATTTTTGTCTTCTACGTACTAAGGTTCTTGTTGCTATCCTTAAGGAAAAGGATTTAGTCATCTCTACCAGTGCCCAGCACCATTTCATGCATAATTGGCATCCAGGCTTAGAAAAGTCTTAAAACAAATCTGATACTGAGCTTTGTGTAGCTTTTATCTCCAGAGAGAAGTTATTCCTTTGGGAGGTTTGTCATTTTTGGCAGTAAGAAAATGGTGTTAGTATTTCATACTTTCATTGTCCTATGGCATCCTGGTACTGACTTTCCAGCCAGGTCTGCAGGCTAATTGTTGGCATAATTGAAGATGTCATACATAACAAAGGGATGGACAAAATAAGTGACAGTGTTCTTTTTGCTTATTTTCTATTTCTTTATATAATAGACACAAGCCTGCAAAGAAGAATTTGAAAAAAAGATAAAGGTACGTTTTATATGTGTGCCATGGAGAAAGGGAATGGGATTTAAATATTGGTGTCCATTCCTTCAAATGATTATTACCCTACACCAAAGTTATCACTTTCTGTTCTTCAGCAGCCAAAAATACTTTCTCCAGAAATTCTCTACCCAGTCTTCCCTGTTTTAAATATACATATCCACAAGCATGAGATTTACTAGCACAAGCAACCAAGTAATGACATAGAAAATGTTAGCCCAAATAATTTCTCTCTTTTTTCTTCTAGAAGAGCTAAATTAGTTAAATTACTACTTATTTCAATCCCCAAGCTAGATACTATACATTATTATTGGAAGCTTCATTTCTTTACATATTCATTATTTTATTTATTTGTTTGTTTATTTATCCATCCATCCACCCACCTATCCATCCATCTATTTGTTGTTATTCTGGTATTCATGGTTAGATTAAGTAACAATATCACTTATTTTGTAGCATTGTCAACTGCACTTGTGAAGCCTTTGATTATCTTTTAATAGCCTTGCATTTTTCTAATCTGTTTTCTCTCTTGCTTTTTAGCAGCTATGCAAAGTATTATTGAGGCTTTTTCAAAAATTTCTCACTATCTAAGCACCTCTACTGTGAGCAGGCTCAGGGAGGAATATGTTTCTTTCTTTGGTCCTTTGAACTGACATGTGAAAAAATTTTCTTTTTACATCTGTTTGCTATCTTGAGACACAATACTAAGTACATATCACCTAAGAGACTAAGTTTCTCATAAAAATAATTCAATATGAGAGTGTTGAAATAGAAATGCTCTCTTAAAAATTGATTGGGAAACTTTGACTTAGAGAGCAAACTTCCCAATCACTCTAGGGATATTGCATGGTGATTTGTAGTAATGATACTATAATTTGAAAGATGAAATTTAGTTCTGACAAGGCAATCCAAGTAACTTGTTCTGGTTCAATCTATTTCTATTACTCATATTGGTTTCTACATTTCTTATTAATCTACATTTCTGTTTAGGTTTATCTAGAAAAAGGACATGGACTATCATCTTCCAGAGAGAAGTCCAATATGGCCTCATCCAGGGAATGTGAAAGTTGTCAAAGAACCTAAAGTTAGATTCTTCCTTGGAACTTTAATATACAAGATAATGTCCTACTCAGATGTGAACTAATTTTTCCCATGCAATTATTATCCTTTGTATCATGATTCCATGAAGGAAAAGGTATTTAGAGGTCCCAGAGTTCTGTCCTCTTATTTTGGGGATAAGGAAAGTAAGGCACAATGAGTCTAAGAAACTGGGCTAGAGTCACAGGTAGTGTCTGAAACAGGATTCAAACTTGAGTCTTCCTTACTCTAAATCCAACACTCTATCAACTATGCTACTCAATATATTAACACTGATTGTTCATTGGTATGTAAATATGGATGGGGGATGAATATCATCAGTATATTTGAAATGTCCATATCAAAAGGTCTTTTGGTCTGCTGCTCATGTCACAATTTACAGAGTATGCTATTACATGAAATGTCACTGCATCTTCATGCATGAAAAATTATCATTTTTAACAGCTTCTTTTCTCATTTCTGATTACTACTTTCCTGGCTGGAATACATAATTTTGTTTTTGAGGAATTCATAGTTAAACTCTAACCTCCGATATGGATGTATATCAATATATAATTGAAATATTTCTTCTGATCACTCTACTCAGTAACCTTACTTTAGTCTACCAGATGGCAGCTACTCAGATAGTCTTTTCACATGTCTGAGGTTTCACTGGGGTATCTGACTTTATTCAGTGATGAGAGACTGGATATATTCCAAAAACTTATGGCTAATGATATGGCTTTGCCATTAATGTTGAATATTGTTTATAGATGATGCCAAGTAAACTCTTCAACAAATTAGATGTGACATCTAAAATGTGGCCCACTATTGTAGCCCCTCTAAGAATATTCAGTTTGGGACAGTGTTTGATGACACATTGACTTCATACTTTTATTTCTTTATCCCCATAGTAAAGGTGACATTATAGATTTGGTTTTCTGTTTTCTCGTCTTCAGTGTCTATTTCCTTGACTTGGCTTTCATCATCAAATGCATGTTGTGCTGCCTTGGTAACAGAATTCAGTAATGACTTTCAACTCTCTATTACCACTGAGACTATTTAACTGTGTTTATCATTTTCCTGATGCCTGGCATGCAGCATTAGTCCCCTGTAGTCATAACATTTATATTGTCTTATCTAAAGGTGTTTTCAGTATGGTTTGAGTATCAGTTCATTCATTGACACACAGCATCTCGTAAATGACAGACTTAATGATATATGATTATGTTTTAACTAGTGTTAGTAAAATGTTCCTAGAAGGCTATATAATAGAGATGGTATAGGGAAAGCTAGGACAGGTGGTTGTACTAATAAGAGTAGAATCATTTTTGCTTCTTGTTACATGGAATAATTTCTTATAGCACAGATTTAGAAAACCATGATCACAGATCTCATTCTAGTGAAGTCCCATCATTCTAAAGGACATCAAGAATCCTGAGCATACTGCCATCCATGAATTAAATGAATTCAATTATATGTGTATGTTTACATTAAAATGACCAAAGGATCTAATCTGGTTTGGAATAATATTCCAAAATATATCAAGCAACCAAATCCCTTCTCCCTTTAAACAACCCTCTTCTTAAATTCATCATGACTTTCCAGTATTCTCCTTCTGATATTAATGTATTATTTATTCTTTATAATTCTAAGCATTGAAATACAATCACCACCATCAATAACAGCAATAACAGCAACTCTTAGTAAATAGCAAATCAGTTGTAGTTATTGGTCTATTTTGTTCAACATGAGCCCTCAAATATAAAAAAAAATTGTACTATCCATCATCAATATTTAGAAATATAATTTCATTTTACAATGTTTTATGAGTGTCTTATAATTAGTAATATAATATCAATTATATCTTCCTTAATAATAAATTAATCAGCCCCCACAAGTATGTCAAAGAGAGAAAGGAAGGTCTCATATGCAATCATATAGTCACGGAAGCATTTTTTATGTCAGAAAAGAATAGGAAACAAAATAAATGACCAGCAGTTGAGGAATAGAAAATTTATATAGAACATATAGTGGTGTATGAATATAATTGAATAATTTCATGCCATAAAAGATAGTAAATGTGAAAAATTCAGAAAAAAGTAGAAGACATATGAGTTGATACAGAGTGAAGTAAACTGAAATAGGTTAGTATACACATTGATTAGAATAATATAAATGGAGAGATCAAATCAACCAAAATTAATGTAATGTAATTATAATGAAGAAGCATATTCCTGGAGAGCTGAAAAAAATATACTTTCTTCTCTTTATTATAGAGGTGAGGGAAGTATGAATAAAAGGCATAGATATTTAATGTTAAGATAAATACCTTCCTCTTATGAATGAGTTTATTATAGTAAAAGTAAATGGAAATGCCATCATCAGTTGAGCATAAGAATCATAATGCTTTATTATCATACTTCTTAGAATTTGTTGTTTTAAAATTTCATATACATCAGAAATTTAGATGATGTTCCCATGACCTCAAAATGTTAGTATAGTGGCCAGTGTACTAAGTGCTGAGGATGTAAGAGATAGAAGACAATCCTTCCTTCAAGGAACTTAAAATCTAATGGGACACATTATACGCAAACACATGTACTCAAGGTAAGCTGAATACAGGTGTAATGGCATACACACTGGCATACTCAGGATGGCTGCTAGCACAGGTTCTTAGATCTGCTTTACTTAGAAAGATAGCTGTTTTGGGGGCCAACAATCTTCTTTAATTACATAAAATACAAACAGGGGAAATATAGGGAAGAGAAATAAAAACCAACAGACAGAGCTCTACTGACTGAATCAAAAAAAAAAATACTGCTACACATACTTTACATTCACCACTGGATCAAGAGAGCCTTTACCTCTGAGCAGTTGGGGAGGTCTGAACATATGGCCACTCAGAGTCTCAACCAGGGAATCACAAGATCCTTCTTGTAAAGTGAGTCCCCAAAGCAAAAGCTCACCTCTCAGAATATATACTCTTTCAGCTAATAGGCTCATAGCCAGAAGGCATCACAACCCTCATGACTCAGTGCCTAAATAGCTTAGTACCAAAAGATGTGGAAGCCTTCCTACAAGCAAGCTTCCCCTAAGCAAGCTTCCCTTGATGGGCTCCACATGAGGCCTATTAGCCCGTGGGGAAGATCTTTTTACCCATTAACTTACAACAGGATAAATAGGAAATAATTAACAGAGGGAAGGTTCCAGAATTAAGAGGAGTTGGGGAAAGTTTCCTGTATAAGGTGGGATTTTAGTTGGGTCTTAAAGGCAACTAAGGAAGTTAGTAGTTGGAGAAGAGGAGGGAGAGCACTCCAGACATGGAGGACAGCCAGAGAGAATGCCCAGAGTAGAGACATAGTGTCTAGTTTGTGGAACAGCCAAAGAATATGTGTCAGGGAGTAAGGTATAAGAAGATTGGAAAGGTAGAAAGAAGCTATGTCGTGAAAGGATTTGAATGTCAAATGGTATTTAGTATTTGCTCCTGGAGGCAATGGAAACCCACTGGATTATATTGAGTAGGACGGGTAACATCAGACCTACATTTTAGGGAAATCACTTAAGTGGTTGAATGGAGAATGGATTGTAGTGGAGAGAGACTTGAGGTAGGCAGACCCACCATCAAGCTATTGCAATAATTTAAATGTTAAGGGCAAATTAGGTGTCATAAATGTTTGATTTTTTTAAAATGTTAAATCAAAACTTAATAAGGATAAATTCTAATAAATGGCATGATAAATGGCCTGAGGGAAGCTTTTGCAACATTTTCTATACTTAGGCTCTTCCCTTTCCTTCAAGATTCTTATTTCAACTAGCAGAAGTCCTATCTATTTTTTGGCCACAATCGTTCTTAGATCTGATCCATTCTCTCTTTTTCTGTAACCATAGAGAATACATTTATACCTAGATACTGCAGCACATTTCTTTCTGGTCTCAACATGTTCTGCATCCTTGACTCATCATAACTTTAACTTATTCCTCTTTTATCCATATAGTCCAGAAAGACAGCTTCCTCAAGAGTGTGTGATTATGTTACCACAAAGGTTTCCAAATATTTGGCAATTAAGTTGTAGTGATAGCCTAATGATTGTCATCAAAATTCTCTACCAACTTGCATAGGACAACAGTTCACCCATATCTCTTCATCTAAAAGAAAATTTCATCTTTCCTCCCATCCATCAAATTATGTTTCTCATTTCTTTCAACATGAAACTCAAAAATCAGTTTTCTTGCACAATAATTTTAGATTAATTTAGATTAATTTCATGTGGTTCCAGTCACTCCATGCATTCTACTTTATTTGGCTAGTCATACATTTAGGTGAAAAAGATGAATATACCTGCTGTGTACCTAGACAGTACAAAATTTTCTTCAAAACACAGGCCAAATGTACTGTCCATAATTTAGGTCATCCCTTGGGTTAAGTTATTGAAAAAGTATATTGTACTGAATTTGGGGT
Organism: Phalanger gymnotis; assembly: GCA_028646595.1. Taxonomy (NCBI): domain Eukaryota; kingdom Metazoa; phylum Chordata; class Mammalia; order Diprotodontia; family Phalangeridae; genus Phalanger; species Phalanger gymnotis. The sequence continues at coordinate 146,947,376 of CM053626.1, read as the reverse complement.
CAGAATACCTGATTTCCAGCCGCCATCTTGGTTCCACCCCCCAAAAGTCAAATTTTCTATTCAACTCTGGTCTTTTCACTGAGAAAGCTTGAAAGTCCTCTATTTTATTGAAAATCCATATTTTGCCTTGAAGCATGATACTTAGTTTTGCTGGGTAGGTGCTTCTTGGTTTTAATCTGAGCTCAATTGACCTCTGGAATATCATATTCCAAGTCCTTTGAACTCTTAATGTAGAAGCTGCTAGATCTAGGGTTATTCTGATTGTGTTTCCACAATACTCAAATTGTTTCTTTCCGGCTACTTGTAGTATTTTCTCCTTGACCTGGAAACTATGGAACTTGGCGACAATATTCCTAGGAGATTTCTTTTTGGGAACTATTTGAGGAGGTGATCTGTGGATACTTTCAATTTCTATTTTGCCCTGTGGCTCTAGAATATCAATGCAGTTCTCCTTGATAATAATAGAAAGATGATATCTAGGCTTCTTTTTTGATCATGGCTTTCAGGTAGTCCAATAATTTTTAAATTCTCTCTCCTGGATCTATTTTCCAGGTCAGTGGTTTTTCCAATGACATATTTCACATTGTCTTCCATTTTTCCATTCCTTTGGTTCTGTTTGATAATATCTTGATTTCTGATCAAGTCACTAGCTTC
>CM053626.1:146918977-146946222 GCA_028646595.1 Phalanger gymnotis | reverse complement strand
TTTTTTTTTTCATGCAACTAGAAAATAAGATGCACAGGCAATGGGGAATAGTGATTTATCTTGCCCTACAAGAAAGGAAGGGAAAGGGGGATGGGAGGGGAATGGGGTGATGGAGGGGCAGGCAGACTGGGGAACCGGGCCACCAGAGTGTATGCCATCTTGGAGTGTGGGGCGGGGAGGAAATGGGGACAAAATTTGTAATCCAAATGCCTGTGAAAATCAGTGCTGAAAACCAAACATATTAAAAATAAATTAAAATAAAAAGAGAGATGAAAAAAAAAAAGAAAATGGAATAATTCAATTGAAATCATCATTTGATTTTAACAGATTCCTGCAAGTCAGAGTTACCACAGCAAATTTTCCCTTATTGCTTTTCTCAAACAAATACATATTATTGGCCTATGCCAGTAAAGGTAGGATATAATGCCACTTAAATCACATTTGAGCCTGATCCATGCATGTCATATACATTTAAAAAAATTATAATTTTCAATCATATTAACCATTCATTCAACCACCTCTTTTAGTTATTTTGTTCAAGGCACTGAACTAGGTGCTGTGGAGAATAAGACAAAAATGATAGAGGTAAAGACAAGTACAAAGATAGGTAAAGTGCAAAACAGAATATAAGAAACGGTATTTTTATTGGTATACATTTATGTAAACTATCCCAGTATGAAAACTTCCTCCACCCATGTAGATTTTCAACTCATTGTTTCGACAATCTGGCTAGCAGCTGTTGTGGGGGTGAAAGACCAACAGAAGCCCAACAAAACCAATGCTGACAGCATAGGTTCTTTTGATCTGCTTTACTAAGGAAAGCAACGTTAACGGGTTAACAAGCTTACTTTAATATAGCATACAGACATCATTCACTTAGTTCAGGGGAAAAAGCCAGCACCCTGAATTTCAGAGCAAGTACAAACAAATTATAAACATCGACAGACAGACCTTGTCTGTTTTAAATCCCAATACATAGGTACCAGAGTTTAACAAAGTCCCAACATCTGTGTTATGAACTGGGGGGCTCTAAGCCACAGCTGCATCAGCGTGCCACCAAGGGTGAGAACCCTGAGCAAATGACTCTGTCTTCCCTTTTTTTATACAGTTTCAGACATCATCAAATGTCATTTGAGCGACCAGAACTTAGGCTCTTATGATTGGCTCTGGAGTTAGCACCTCCCCTTAGGACCCTGGGAGCTTCACACCCACATAGGCTTAGCACCTAGTAATCAGGAGTTTGGGGCAAACTTAAGAGCAAAGATCTAATCAGGCCTCCCTTAGTTAGCCCCACCTTGGGCCCCACCTTGATTACCAATCCACACCCACATAGGTTTAGCACCTAATAGGGGTTTGGGCCTGGGGCTTAGCACCTAGTAAGACTCAATGAATTACACTGAATTAATCAAAGGAAACAAAAGCCAAACTCTTCAAGGATCCCAAATACACTCATCTGTATCTGGAATTATTAGAAAGTTTCATGGGAGCTTGAGAGCTTAATTGTTCTTTTCATAGTCACATGGCTAATGTGTGTCAAGGACAAGATTTCAAACCAGCTATTCCTGACTAAGCTAGCTTTCCACACTGTTATGGAAGAAGTATTTTTCAAGTATTAGAGTAATTGAGAGTAGTGAGAAATTATATGTAGTTAGGAATTCAGGTAAGGCTTCATGAGGAAGATAGTTGATTCGGGCTTTGATGGATGAATTTCAATAGGAGGATGTTGGGAGAGATCATTCCATATAAAGAGAATACAGTATGCAAAGATATAGAGGTAGGAAAGCAAAGGTGTCCTTGTACACAACAGATTGGGTGATATGTAGATAAATAGTGAAAGATATATCTGGAAAGTTAGATTGAGGTCAGAGTCTGGAAGACCTTGAATGCCAATGTAAAGAACTTGGATTTAATTTGGAAAACAGTGGAAAACCATTGAAAATTTTTGGGAGGGTCAGTGGCATGAGCAGAGCTGTGACTAAGGGAGGGTAACTCATTATTGACCTATGGGACAGAACATGGTTAGACAAGAGGTCACTGTAATTATCCACCTGAAAGTTACATAATTAGTGCTTTAACTATTATGGTAGAAATGGGACTAGAAAAGAAGTTGACACGTAGCTGATACTTAGATAGAACACTGGGCTTGGAGTCAGGAAGACCTGAATTCAAATCCGATTCTCAGGTACATACTAGTTGTGTGATTATGGGCAAGTAATGAAATCACTGTTTGTCTCAGTTTCCTCATCTGTAGAAATGGGGATAATAATAGCAATTACCTTTCACAGTTGCTCCGAAGATCAAATGAAATAATAATTGTAAAGTACTTAACACAATGCCTAGCACATAGTAAACACTACACAAGTGCTAGCCCTTATTATTGTTATGTTCATCATCATCAACATCATTACTTCCAAGTACTCATTGGTACCACTTCTTTGTAACTAGATTTCCTTCATCATAATCTGACTAAAAGTTATTGATGAAAGAGTTATTGATGGAACTATTGTACCTCTAAATACATAGACAAAACAAAAGTGTGATCAGAAGATGCCAATGCTTCTGTTGAGAAGCTATTCTTTCTTTAGAATTCCATCTCCTGGCTCTGTGTAGTTATCAATAACGACTGTCCTTCACATCAGAAATGTTTGCCCTCCTTTACTTCATTTTATGCAATATATAGCTTCCTTTATCTTCTTTTTCCTATTTCCATTCCCCTTTCATCTCTCCAGCACCTAGTAAAAATGCCTTGAACATACCAGACACTTTTTTTTATTATTTTTCTAATATGAAAATGCCATAAGAAACAGTAAATTTGTCCTAAGTAGAAGGCTTAACACCCATAATATAAAGTTCTCAAAATGTTTTCCCTTTGTCCCTAATGAACTGAGTGTTTTAAATTCCCAAATTAATTGTGTTCTGTTGCTAAGCCTTTGACATAGGCCCAGAGGACAATCATCATTCAGTTTTGTTCTGTACATTTGTGTTTATAATGACTGACTGTCAGAGGAAGCCCTCAAACACCTTGTCTCAAGCTGAAAGTTAAATTGATTGTTTATTGGATTGTTTAGAAGCCAATATAAAAGCATATTTTAAAATATAATTACAGCATATGGAACAAGAACTCTATACAGATGTTTTGCTTATGCAAAGCTTAGAAAGTTTCTTCTCCCAATAGGGGGAAATCTGTTTTATATACAGTATTGAATGAAGAAAATTAAATTGTATATTTGTTTTACTTTTCCCCACCAAAATCCACAGCATTTGAAATTGGGTATTCAGGAATGCCCATGTCCAACACCATTACTTGATTACAGGAAAACTGGTTAGGCAAACATTTCAGGTAACAGTTAATTAAATAAGAAGCACATTTATCCATGTAGTATGCAGTACAATTGATGGCAAGCAGGCTGATGTTCAGGGGATTTAGTATTACTGTGTATGAAGTCTTAGTTTAGATCATCACAAGTCATCTAAATTATATTTTGAAGGAGTGACAGCATTAAAACATGATTTCACAATATGATGTTTATGATTGGTTATAGTGAATTAATGTTAAGAGGTTAAGATTTTTTCTTCATCTCCCTACTTAGTGAGACACCAGGGGTAATGGACAGTGTCTACTCAGAAGGTACACATAGTAGGGGTGATAGTGAGTTAACTTTATCAATGCCTAGCCTGTATGCCTCCCTACACTCCTTTGCCATTTGGGTTAGTCTATTTTTTAAGGTGTTATTTTCTTCGGTATGTTTTTGGGTCTCCTTTAGCAAGTTATTGACCTGTTTTTCATGGTTTTCCCACATCACTCTCATTTCTCTTCCCAATTTTTCCTCTACTTCTCTAAGTTGCTTTTCTGAATCCTTTTTGAGCTCTTCCATGGCCTGAGACCAGTTCATGTTTTTCTTGGAGGCTTTTGATGTAGGCTCTTTAACTTTGTTGACTTCTTCTGGCTGTATGTTTTGGTCTTCTTTTTTACCAAAGAAAGATTCCAAAGTCTGAGTCTGAATCTGAGGCCGTTTTCGCTGCCTGGCCATGTTCCCAGCCAACTACTTGACCTTTGAGTTTTTCAGCGGGGTACGACTGCTTGTAGAGTAGAGAGTACTTTGTTCCAAGTTTGAGGGGATGTGCTGTTGTTTGCAGAGCTATTTCTATACAGCCAGCTCTGCCGCACAAATACCTCTCCTCCCCCATGCACCGCCAACCCGTGACTCAGATCTTAAGCAGGCTCTGCACTCCTCCTCTGATCCGCCACTCAATTCCTCCAACCAGGTGGGCCTGGGGCTGAAAGTAACTGCAGCCATGGTTCTGTAGCTGCACCACTGCCCCTGGGGCAGTGGCTGAACCACAAACTCCTTTCACTCTGTCCCCAGCTTTTCCCACTAACCTTCTATGTTGTCTTTGGCGTTTGTGGGTTGAGAAATCTGGTAACTGCCACAACTCACTGATTCAGGATGCTAGGGCCTGTTAAGCTGAGCTCCAGGTCGTTGGTCCAGGTGTGGCTCACACTGGGCTCTGCTCCACTCTGCTTCCAGTTCTATGCAATAGACCTTACCCAGCGACCAGCCAGGTTGTCTTGGGCTGGAGCCCTGGTTCCCTCTGCTATTTTGTGGGTTCTGCAGTTCTAGAATTTGTTCAGAGCCATTTTTATAGGTTTTTGGAGGGAGCTGGGGAGGAGCTCATGCAAGTCCCAGCTTTTCAGATGCCATCTTGGACCCCCCCCCCCCCCCCGGATTCTGTCTTATTACAATGAGAGTTCCTTGAAAGCAGAGATCAAAGTTTTGCCTTCTTGTTCTTTATAACCCCAATGCATGGCTCAGGGCTTGTTACATGGCAGATGTGTAATAAGTTTTTATTGACTTAATTAAAGTGTGTGAAGGGGAGTAATGCAAAATAAGTCTAGAATCATAGGCTAGAACTTTATTGTGAATGGCTTTAAATACAAAACCAGGTAGTGTTTTGTTTTGTTTTGTTCATCTGGATCTGGAGTCAGGAAGAGTCATCATCCTAAGTTCAAATCTGGTTTAAGACACTTACTACCTGTGCGACCCTGGGCAAGTCACTTCACCCTATTTGCCTCAGTTTCCTCATCTGTAAAATGAGCTGGAGAAGGAAATGGCAAACCTCCAATATTTTTGCCAAAACATCCCCGCCCCACCCCCAATGAGGTCACAAAGATTTAGACATGACTGAATAGCAGACAGTCCTTCAGTCAAGTGTATGTTAGGAAGATTATTTTTCTTTCTGTATAAAGGTTGACTTAGAAATGGAAAGAGTTGGAAACTATGATCTCAACTAAAAGCCTGTTTCAGTAGTCCATTAAAAAGGTGAAGAGGGCCTAGGTGACAGCTACATAAGTAGAGAGAAAAAGAGGGATGTGAGATAATTTTGGGAAGTAGTCAATAAAACTAGGCACCTAATTGGATACAGGGAATTGAGAGAGAGGGAAGACATAAAGATGATTTTCAAGTTGCAAGGATGAGTTACTGGAGGGGTAGTTATACCCTCGACAAAAACAGAGATGTCAAGAGAAGATATGGGAGTAGAAGAAAGAAATTTCATTTTCCACATTTGGAATAATATGTGTCTATCTATTGACTAATGTGGTACTGGATTTTAGGAGATGGTAGAAATGAATGTATAGATGGAACCACAATCTGCAAAGAGACTAAAATTAAATACATGCCAACAGATAAGAGTACAAAGAAAAAAGAAGAAAAAGACAGAGAGAAGAGATCCCAGGACAGAACACTGGGAAACAACTTTATTTGAGGACAGATTATTAATAATAAGCTAAGAAAAGGGATTGAAAAGATCATTTAGACAAATAGAAAACCTGGAAAGACTACAAGAAGGCAGGATGAATTCTATAGGGGTGTAGGGATGGGAGAGAACATTAATTAGGTCAGATATTTCAGAGAGGACATGAAGGATGAAAACTTTAAAAATTCTATCTTATTTAAGCAACTAAAAGATCATTGGTATTCTTGAAATGATATTTTATGTGGGTGGTTAAGTTGGAAGTCATATAGATTTTTTCCCTTGCAGAAATGAAATATAATAATAATATGGTAAATATTAACCATTTTATTTCTGAAGGCATTTCAATTTTCAGATAATACTATACACATTTTCCTCATGTAATAAAAATTCCATTTATTTTTGTTTTGAATATTCCAACTTCATATGTAATATGATTAAAAAGTGTGTCATCTTCTGAAGATTTTCAATGATGCTTTTCTTATAATAAGTGTAGACATTTACTATACAAAACATTTGGAATACTTTTAATATTTGCTGATATCTTCAGAAATACAGTTGAAAATTTAGTCATTGATAAAGTATTTTAAAAGGGAGAAATCCATGTAATGACAAGGATCATGAATAGATCTGGGGTTTCTGTGTTAATGCTATGAACATTTTTGCAAATGCCCATTAAATAATAATTATAAGCTTAAAAATAATCCCCCGTGTAAGGCTACACATTTTAGTCATTTGATTGAACTACTATAAAAGGTGGCAATCTTCGTTTTTAAGAAAAGCCATCTAAATTGCTCTTAGATTCTGTTTTGGAGGGGAGAAGAATCATTTTCCTTATCATTTCTAAATGTACCTTGGTAGATTCATAATGTGAACCTCTGATATTATGATGGACCCTTATAGTCTTATAGTGAAATCATAAATTCACTTTGAATGGATGTTGGCCACAAATAGTAAATTAAATCTATAGGAAAAGCTTCTGAGCTGTTCATTGGCAGATGCAGTAAATGAACACTGAAGATGTTTATTGGTATATGCCTTACAGGAGTACCGGAAACAATACAATATATGTATTCTGCAAGTCTATATGTATTTTTCCATATTAATTCTCACAGCATATATGATTAAATCCAAGCCATATTTTTATCTTGAAAAAGTCTATTAGCAGAGGAAAGTGTCATTTGAAAATAAACATCAATCAGATGAATTGCCTCATTTATGGAGCTAGTTTTTTTTCCTGGGATACTTAAGCTGCTAGCTAAAAGAACAGTTTTCTTGCCATCTTCTATTTCACATGTTCGAGGTTCCCCAATCTCTCGGTATAATCTCCAGCTATAAAAACATTCTTTGTTCTTTCGTTTGCTAACCACATGGTTTTAAAATCTAATTTTTAAATTCATAATTGTATCATTTATACTTTGCATACTTACTTTACTTGTTAGCATATGGCAACATATACCAAAAGTTTGGGGGAGGGACTAGTTACTTTTTTTCAAATGAACACTTCTCAAAAATTGTCCAAAATGATGACATACATAAAGCAGGATTAAACCTTGCTCTGCAATATTAAATGTATTGTCCTCAACATTTCCTAATTAGAAAGGGTTGCAAACACCTTTTTTAAAAAAATTGATTGACAACTATAGATAGAGACAGAAAGGCAAGAGAGGCAGAGAGGCAGAAGGAGAAAGAAATAAGGAAAAGGAAGAAAAGCCTATAACTCTGCTCTTTTCTTCTCTTTGCCACTTCTTGCTGCCACCATTATTCAGCAACCCTTCTTCCTCTATGTTCCTTCATCCAGATTTGTCATCAGATGCAGATACTGATAGTGGGTCATTCTTTTTTCTAAGAATTTGGTACTTCACACTCAATCTTCTCCACACCAACTCCTACACTTAATAGGTGGGAACTTCAAATACCAATATGCATTTTGAAATTGTCTTAAACATGTTGGGCTCACATATCAATATTCTTAATCCCTATAATCTATATCATCACTCTCAGTAACCCATAAGAATGGTAGTACACTTGATCTCATCATCACCCACAGATAATGCTACATTGAATGACACATACAAATGTTCTGCTTCCATAATCCCAAGCTCTGAAATTCCTTTACCTGACTATAATCTCCTACTCCTCCTTCTATGGAAGAGTGGGAAGAATATTATATTTTGCAGCCAAGAACCCGGGTCTCTATGGTCTGTCTGAATTCTAGTCCCACCCTGAACTGAAAGTGCTCTCTCCCAGATAACCAAAAAAATCTTTGAATTGCTAAATCCAGTGGCCTTTCCTTAGTCCTCATCCTTTTTGAACTGTCTGAAGCTTTTGGTACTCCTGAGCATAGCTTCTTCTTAGACATTCTTTTCTCCTTAGGGTTTCATGACATTGTGGTCTCCTAGTTCTTTTCCTACCTCCACGAGCTGGCTTTTTTCACACTACTTTGTGGGATCATCAGAGATAGCATAATGTAATGGATAAAGATTTGGCCTTGGAGCCAGGAAAACCAGAAATATACTAGCTACTTGACCTTGTAAAAGTTATTTAACTTCTCAGTGCCCAAGCAACTCTCTAAGACTTCCTCACCTGAGAGTTCCCTGCACTAATGAAACTAGGAGTCTAGTCCCTTTCTCTAATAAATTTCTGCAATAGCATCCATATCCTACAAACCGTGTGAACATACTCCAGCCTTTTTTTTTTTCCCTAGGCTCACTTTTCTTCTATCTCTACATACCCTCCCCTGATGATAACATTGGTTGATGTACTCAAATGTAAACAAACAGTTGCTTTCTTTCTCCTGTACTTCAAATCTTTATTACCAAATACCTCTAGACATCTCTACCTGAATGCCTCATAGGCATGTCAAATACAACATATCCAAACCAGAATCCTTCAGTGGCTAGAGTGAAGGAATAAGGGAAGTAGGAAAAGAATTAAGCATTTATATCATATCTACTATGTTCCAGACACTGTGCTAAGCACTTTACAAATTCTATCTCATTTGGATCCTCAAAACAATTTTGTTGCTTTGGTTGCTTTTATCTCCATTGTACAGTTCAGGAAATTGTGGCAAATAGCAAAAAAAAAAAAAAATGACTTACCCAGGGACACACATCTGGGAAGCCTCTGAGGCTGTTTTTGAATTCAGGTCATTCTGATGCCAGGTCCACTTCTCTATACATTGTGCCACCTAGCTGCCTATATATGTTGATTTGGGAGATATGGAATCAGGAAGACTTAAATCTTAATCTAGCCTTAGATACTTGGTATTGGATTCTCCGCAAGTCATTTAACCTTTCTTGGCCTCAATTTCCTAGTCTCTAAAAAGGACTTAATAAGAACACCTAACTCAAGATTTTTGTAAGAATCAAATGACGTATGTAAAGTGCTTTGGAAACCTTAAAGCTAATTGTTATAATTGTTGTTGTTGTTGCTACTCTCATTCCTCCCTCCACAGCACCACTCCTTTTTGTAATTTCCTTATGTATGTCAAAGGAACCTCCCTCATTCCAGTCATTCAGACTGACCCTCTCATGTGGTTTCAATTCTACCACCACAGTATCTCTTATATATACTCTTCTCTTCTGTCCACCACCATAGTTTAGACCCTCTTCATCTTTTACCTCAATTACCACAGTAGATTCCTAATTTATCTCTTTGCTTTCAATCTTTCTTTCTTACAAATCTATCCTCAAAACAGCTGTCAAAACAGCACCAACTGTATTCTGAAGATTTCAGTTTGAATCCCGCCTTTCATTCCTACTTGCTCTGTGGCCTTGGGCAAATCATCTAATCTCTCTGAGTCTTAATCTCCTAATCTACAGATAATAAATGCTTAGACAAGATAGCCTTTGAGTCCCTTTCCAACTCTTACATCTGTGATCCTATTCAGGGTACAATACAATGCTGATTTAACTCAATAAACATGGCCATCAAGAAGTATTTATTAAGTGCCTGCTAGGAACCTGGAATTGTGAATAGTAAGTTCACTTCCCTGCTAGAGAATTTTTCATAGCTGCCTCTTGTGTAGAGACATTTTCTGTTTTCAAAATATCATAGCTAGAAGGCACTTTAGCCATCATATAGTCTAATTCCATTCATTTTAGGAAATTGAGGATAACAGAAATGAAATGACTTGTCCAAGGTCACACAAGTAGTACATGAACCTCTGACTCCACATCCAGCATTATTTCCATTGAACAAAGCTGACTGTAGGATAAAATGCAAACTTCTCTGATGTTTAAAAACCTTGGTGGTCTCCATCATATCCTATGCCTCTTTGTTTTTCCTTATTCCTCATCTCCAACTTCTCTACTTCTCATTTTAGAAATGCTTTGTTTGCTTATGTCCACCTTGTAGAATTTCTAGTTTCTTTCAAAGCATAAAGCATACTCTGGTGCTACTTCCTGCGAGAAGCCTTTTGTGATTTTTCTGCTTGACAATGCTTTTCCCATACCAAATTCATTATTATTATTATTTTACTTTGTATATTTTTATTAGTAATATTGTTAAGGTTTCCAAAGCACTTTACATATGTCATTTGATTCTTAGAAAAATCTTGAGTTAGTTGCTCTTATTAACTCCTTTTTAGAAATGGGAAAATTGAGGTTAAATCACTTGCCCAGAATCCAACACCAAGTATCTGAGGCTAGATTAAGATTTAAGTCTTCTTGACTTCATTATAATAATAAATATTATATATTCTATTTTTACTTTGTATATATTTTATATAAGGAGACAGTTACAGATTGAGAAAGGCCTTTAAGTCTTCTGTTTGACATATGCTGGCAGTGTGACCCAGGGCAAGTTATTTACCTTCTCAGTGTCCCAAGAAACCCTTTAAGATGATTGCTGGAGGGAATCTTCTTGCCAGGAGCCCCTTACACCCATATAATTATAAGCCCTGTTTAATGTACATAGATTTATATAATATGTGTAATATATGCATATTAGGTAAGAAATAATTTTTTATACATATATAAATATATATAATTGTAAAGGCAAGCAAAGTGGGACTTTTTCCTGTTTTTTCTTTTGGAGTGCTTCTCAGCACTAAGGCAATCAATTGGCTCTGATTGAGCCTTGCCTTTGTTTGAATCAAGAGTCTTTGATGACCTACTTAAATCACAAGAATGCATGTGTCACATGGTTGTGATGCCCTCTGACCCTGAAGAAATATATATATATACATATGTATATGTATGTATGTATATTCTGGGATTAGCATTTTGCTTTGAGGTTCACTCATTGGAAAAGCGTTCATATGATTTGACCAGAACAGATTCTGGGTAACCGTTAAGGAGCCCCCTGGCATTGAAAAGCCTGGTGTTGGTGCTTCTCTCTCTCTGGTAACTATGTATGTATTGCTGTGGACAGACAGAAGCCCTTTCTGCTGATTTGTGTTATTTGCTCTGTTTATATAATTTCTGCTTACAATTTCTGTTTGTGTTTTCTCTGAAGTTCAGGGTATTGAATTTTTCACCTGAAGTAAGTGAATGATAGATGTATGTTTAATTAAGGTGAGATTGTAAACCCCTTAAAGTTCCTTTCCTTAGAAAAGCAGATGAAAGAACCTGTGCTAGCAGGTTCTGGTATTATTGGCCTTACACCTCCACAGCAACTGCAAGCAGCATTGTTGTTACAATAGTCTATGTTTATCTGTATATGTGTCACTATTCCATGAATATAGCATGAGTATTTTGAGGGAAGAGACTGTTGTGTTTCTGACTGTATATCTTTAGCACCTAGAACAGTGTAGGGCACATAGAAGGATCTCAATGAATGCTTCTTGGATTGGCTTAAAAACAACTTTTAATTCATAATCATAGTACTTTTTTTATCATAGATCAATTTAATATAATTTAAGGCATTAATAAAACTCCCATTAGATTAAGTGGAAATTTTGTATACCTATAATGAGAAATCAATTGTTATATCTTAATATATATGATATTTACTTATATGTCAATATGCACATATTACATACCCATTTTATTCTTTTGCTTATGTCTGTATTACCCAAACACTATTATTTTATGGTCATAATAATGCTCATTGACCAGAACTATTTTTAGTATGAAATAATTGTATTTGCCAGATAAAATATGTGGGAAAAGCTAATAGGTGTTCAGCTATTATATTCTGTAATTTTTCATTGCCTTTAAGTTAAGGTACAACATGCTCCCATTTTTTTTAACCAGTCTCCTTAATGTGTGGTTCCTGGGTCAATTCTTAATAACCTTAACAACTAAAGCATTGGTGACATGAGCCTCTACAAATTATCCCTCCATAACAGCAACTATAATCAATTTCAGAGATAAGAGGAATTTTTTTTAAGTTCAATTAGTGGGATTCACTTAAGCACGTAGACTTTTCAAAAGCCATTGAAGTCAAAGTAGATTTGGAAGTCAACCCAAGAATAGTCATTAACAGGTCAATTTCATCCTGGAACAAGGTCTTTAGTAGATGGCCCTAGGGATTTGTCATTGTTATATATTTTTATTGATGACTTGGATAAAGTTATACATGGCATGCTAATTAAATTTGCAGATGAGCCAAACCTAGAAGAGATGACTAACACATTGAATGAAGAAAAACATGGTTGGTAAAGTTCTTGATAGGCTAGAACACTGGCCTGAACTGAACAAGTTGACATTTAATAGGGATAAGTATAAAGCTTTACAGTTATGTGTATATGTTTTTTTTAATCTACTGCATAAGTACAGGTTGGGGGAAGTTTAGCTAGAAAGTCTTTCCCCAGGGAAAAAAAAAAGGTTTGGGGGTTTTACTTGGACAGTAAGCTCAATCTGAGTCATTTAGTCAGGCAATAAGCATTTATTAGGCACTTTCTATGTGTCAGGCACTGTGCTAGGCCCTGGGGGTTTAAAGAAAGGGTTTTTTTTAAGTCTTTTTAAACTAGAATTGTACAAAAAGGGTGAAAGGAGCTACATGTAATGAACTAGAAAAATACAAAATAATTGCAAATTAGATGATGGAAATTTTAATAACAAAGGCACTAGCATCTGAGGGACAGAGCTGAGAAAATAAGTTGAAGAAGGTGGAACCTCAGATATCTAAGATGTAGAGTAAAGGTGAGTAGAACATTTGAGGCACAGGAAAAAACCAATACAACCAAATATGTATATAGGAGAGAATATCATGTTTAAGAAAGAGCAAGTAGTAATAACAATAGCTAGCATTTACATAGACAGCTAGGTGGCCCATTGGGTAAAGTACTGGCACCTGGAATCAGGAAGACCTGAGGTCAAATCTGGTCTCAGACATTCACTAGTCGTGTGACCTTGGGCAAGTTGTCTCAGTGGTTACCTCAGTTTCCTCATTTATAAAATGAATTGGAGAAGAGAATGGGGAAAGGATATATAGTATTTTTGCCAAGAAAATCCCAAGCGGGATCACAAAGGGTTGGACATTGTTGAAATGACTGAACAACCACAACAAAAAACCCAACCACAACAGAAAAGCATTTATGTAGTGATTTGAGGTTTACAAAGTACTTTAAAGTTTCATCTTATTTAATCCTCATAACAACTTTGGGAGGTAAATGTTATTATTTATCCCCATTTTGCAGATATAGAAACTGAGAGAAGTAAAGTGACTTGCCCAGGGTCACTGAGCTCATCTGAGCCTGGGATTGAACTGAGAATTTCCTGACTCCATGTCCAGACACTCTATACATTGGCTCATCCTACTATTTCTAGGCCAAAAATCCTGAGTGTAGGGAGGAGAATAAGTTATAAAAAGACTGAAAAAGGTAGGAAGAGACCAGGTTAAATAAAGCCTTAGATCCAAAATGGCGGAATGTATATTTGATTCTGGAAAAAAAAAGAACCACTGGAGCTCACTACATAGGGGTAGTGGTCAGAATTAAGCTTTAGAAAAATCACCTTGTTGTTATGTAAAGAACTGATTAGGGAGTGAAGCCAAGATGGCAGCTGGAAAACAGGTACTCACTTAAGCTCTCCCCAAAATCCCTCCAAACACCTGTAAAAAATGGCTCTTAACAAATTCTAGAGCTATAGAACCCACTAAATAACAGAGGGAAACAAGTTTCCAGCCCAAGACAGCCTGGATGGTTTCTGGAAAGGGTGTATCGAATTGTACTAGGAGCAAAGTGCAGCCCAGAGTGAACCATGCCAGGAAAGACCAGGTCAGGAACAGATGAGGCAGAGCAGGCCTTAGGGCCATGAATCATTGAGCTGTGGCAGTTACCAGACTTCTCAACCCACAAATGCCAAAGGCAATGGAGCATATTAATGGGAAAACTGTTGGATCTGGGTTAGAGAAGTGTGTGGTTCTTCCCCAGCCCTGGGAGGCAACAGGGGCGGTTCAGTGGTGGAGGCATGATGGCAGCAGCAGCAGGAAGCTCCTGCAACTGCTTCCAGAGCTCCAGCAGTAGCTGCTTCGGGCCACAGGTCCACCCGGTGGAAGAATTGAGTGGCAGTTCAAAGTGAGAGTTCTCCAGGGATTTCTTTGCTGGCATAAAGGCAGGATTCTCTTGCTTTTCCCTCTTTGGATCTGGGTTGTGGTCCTGGTTGATGGGACTTGGGGGAGGAAGAGCACTGGTGTGGCAGAGCTTGCGATGAGTAGAGTAGAAGTAGCTCTGAAAACAGCAGCACAGGGACCCCAAAGCTTGGGACAAAGTGTTCTCCACCCTGATGGCACTCATACCCTGACAAAAACCTCAAGGGTAAAGCAGTTGGCTGGGAACATGAGCAGGCAGTAAAAAAGGACTCAGATTCAGACTCAGAATACAGAATCTTTTTTTTTTTTTTTGATGACAAAGAAGATCAAAACATACAGCCAGAAGAAGTCAACGAAGTCAAAGAGCCGACATCAAAAGCCTCCTAGAAAAATATGAATTGGTCTCAGGCCATGGAAGAGCTCAAAAAGGATTTGGAAAAGCACATAAGAGAAGTAGAGGAAAAATTGGGAAGAGAAATGACAGTGATGCAAGAAAATCATGAAAAATACATCGACAACTTGCTGAAGGAGACCCAAAAAATACTGAAGAAAATAATACCTTAAAAAATAGACTAACACAAATGGCAAAGAGCTGCAAAAAGCCAATGAGGAGAAGAATGCCTTAAAAGGCAGAATTAGCCAAATGGAAAAGGAGGTCCAAAAGTCTACTGAAGAATACCACTTTAAAAATTAGACTGGAGCAAGTCAAAGCTAATTAAGAAATTATAAAACACAACCAAAAGAATGAAAAATGAAGACAATATGAAATATCTAATTGAAAAAAAAAAACACTGACCTAGAGAATAGATCCAGGAGAGATAATTTAAAAATTATTGGACTACCTGAAAGCCATGATCAAAAAAAGAGCCTAGACATCATTTTCCAAGTAATTATCAGGGAAAACTGACCTCATATTCCAGAACCAAAGGGTAAAATAGAAATTAAAATAATCCACCAGTCTCCTCTTGAAAAAGATCCCAAAAAGAAAACTCCTAGGAATATTGTAGCCAAATTTCAGAGTTCCCATGTCAAAGAGAAAATATTGCAAGAAGCCAGAAAAAAACAATTCAAGTATTGTGGAAACACAATCAGGAAAACACAAGATCTAGCAGCTTCTACCTTAAGGGATCAAAGGGCTTGGAATATGGTATTCTGGAAGTCAAAAGAGCAAGGATTAGAACCAAGAATAAACTACCCAGAAAAAGTGAGTATAATACTCCAAGGCAAAATATGGATTTTCAATAAAAAAGAGGATTTTCAAGCTTTCTCAATGGAAAAAAAAACAGAGCTGAATAGAAAATTTGATTTTCAAATATGAGAATCAAGAGATGCCCAAAAAGGTAAACAAGAAAGAGAAATTGTGAGGGACTCACTAAAGTTGAACTATTTTGTTTACATTCCTACATGGAAAGATGATATTTGTAACTCATGAGATCTTTCTCAGTTTTAGAGTAGTTGAAGGGAATATACATATATATAGACAGAGAGCACAGGATGAGTTGAATATAAAGGGATGATATCTAAAAAAAATAAATTAAATTAAGGGGTGACAGAGGAATATATTGGGAGAAGTAGAAAGGGAGAGATAGAATGGGGTAGATTATCTCACATAAAAGTGGCAATAAAAAGCAGTTCTATTGGAAGGGAAGAAAGGGCAAGGGAAAAGGAATGAGTGAATGTTGCTCTCATCAGCTTTTGACTTAAAGGATGGAATAACATACACACTAAATTGGGTATCTTACCCCACAGGAAAGTAGTGGGGGGGGAGGATAAGAGATGGGGGATGATGGAAAGGAGGGCACATTGGGGGAGGATGCAATTAAAAGCAAACACTTTTGAAAAGGGACAAGGTCAAGGGATAAAATTGAATAAAGGGGGACAGGATAGGATGGAGGGAAATATAGTAAGTCTTTCACAACATGACTATTATGGAAGTGTTTTGCATCATGGTACATGTGTGGCCTATGTTGAATTGCTTGCCCCCTCAAGGTGGGTGGGTGGGGAGGGAAGAAGGGGGAGAATTTGGAACTCAAAGTTCTGAAAACAAATGCTGAAAAAAAGTTGTTTTTACATGCAACTGGGAAATAAGGTATGTGGGCAATGAGGTATGGAAATACATATTGCCCTACTAGAAAGTAAGGGGAAAGGGGATGGTGGGGAGTGGGGTGACAGAAGGGAGGGCAGACTGGAGAAAAGGGCAATCAGAATATATGCCATCTTGGAGGGAGGGTAGAAATGTGAAGAAAATTTGTAACGCAAAAACTTGTGGAAATCAATGTTGAAAATTAAAATGATAAATAATAAAAATATGGGGAAAAATTGATTAGAGTAGAAGACTTGAGATAGTGAGATAAATTAGGAAATTATTGAAGTAATTCTAGAAATAGAAATAAGGCTTGTGGTTTTATCAAAAGAGAAAAAAAGATATAGTGAAAACTCAGAATACAGCAATGTCAAAGCAGCTTCATGCAAACAGCGTCAAAAATGTGAATTGGTCTCAGGCCCAAAAAGAATTCCTGGAAGAGTTAATATAGGAGTTTTAAAATCAAATAAGAGAGGCAGAGGAAAAATTGGGAAAAGAAATGTGATGCGAGAAAATCATGGAAAAATGTCAACAGCGTAATAAAGGAGGCATGATAAATAGATAGATAGTTGTGGATATGTATGTCTCTGTGTGTGTGTTTACAACATTCAGTTCCACAAATTTTTGAGTTCCAAATTTCTCCCCCTGCTTCTCCTTCCCCCTTCCCACCCAGGACGGCATGTAATCCAATATAGGCTCTACATATACCTTCACATTAACTATATTTTCACAATAGTCAAGTTTTAGAACCATGAGAAAAAAGAAACAAAACACAGGTAGGGGGGAAGGAGGGAAAGAGGGAGGGAGAGAAAATAGTTTGCTTCAGTCTGCGTTCATTCCTCCATAATTCTTTCTCTGGATATAGATAGCCTTTTCTATCATGAGTTTTTTGGAGTTGTCTTAGAACTTTGCATTGCTGAGAAGAGCCAAGTCTATCAGAGTTAGACAACACAGATACAATGTGTCTGTAATTGTGTATAATGTTCTCCTGGTTCTATTCCCCTCACTGAGCATCAGTTAATATAAGTCTTTCTAGGTTATTAGGAAGTCCATCTGCTCCTCATTTCTATTTTTTTGTTTATTTGTTTTCTTTTGGAGGGGGAAAGGCAGGGCAGTTGAGGTTAAGTGACTTGCCCAAGGTCACACAGCTAGTGTTAAAATGTCTGAGGCCAGATTTGAACTCAGGACCTCCTGACTCCAGGGACGGTACTCTACTCAATGTGCCACCTAGCTGCCCCTGCTCCTTATTTCTTATAGCCCAATAGTGTTCCATTACATTCATATGACACAACTTGTTCAGCCATTGTCCAATTGATGGGCATCCCTTTTTTCCAATTCTTTGCCACCAGAAAAAGAGCTGCTATAAATAATATTGTACATATCAGTCCTCTTCTCATGTGTATGATAAACCCAATTCATTCTGATGCTCATAGATGGGACAATAGGTCCCTGCCCCCCTTGCACAGTGTGAATGTAAGTATTAAATAGTAACTATTTCTATTTTTTGAGTTTTGATTAAAGGGGCCACCCCTCGATTAACTTCTTAAAGAAGCCTATTCATTGAATAGGCATTACCTCACTCAAAGTGAGAACCTGAAAAGACCTTAGTCTGAAAGGGCCAGGATCATTCAATGATTCTGGACCATCTCCAGTCTTCCTGATGAATATCAGGCCACTGGACCCAGATGCTGCTGGAGGAGAAAGTGAGGTTGTTGACCTTGCACAGCCTTTCCTCACTCAAATTAAAGTCAACTACAAGTCATTTTGGTGATGGCATGGTCCTCTTAGAGAACAAAGGGCAAACACAATGATCTCTTTGGGATACAGCACTAGAAGTGGTATTGCCGGGTCAAAGGGTAACACATTTTTATAGCCCTTTGGGCATAGTTCCAAATTGCTTTCCAGAATTTATATTTTTTGTAAATATTCATTCATTTCCCTAAGATTATCAAATTTATTGGCAAACAATTGGGCAAAAATAATTCCTAATTATTGTTTTAATTTCCTCTTCATTGGAGGTGAATTCATCCTTTTCATTTTTGGTGCTGGTAATTTGGTTTTCTTTATTTTTAATCAAATTAACCAAAGGTTTATCCATTTTATCATGTTATGTTTTTTTTTCATAAAACTAGCTCTCAGTTTCAATTATTAATTCAATAGTTTTTTTTTTTTTGAGGGGAGAAGGGAAGGCAATTGGGTTCAAGTGATTTGCCTAAGGTCACACACAGTAAGTGTGTCAAGTGTCTGAGGCCAAATTTGAACTCAGGTCCTCTGGCCTCCAGGGCCAGTGCTCTACTCACTGTGCCACCTAGCTGCCCTTCAATAGTTTTTCTTAATTTCCATTTTATTAATCTCTTCTTTAGTTTTCAGTATTTCTGATTTGGTATTTAATTGGGGATTTTCAATTTGTTCTTTTTCAAGCTTTTTCAGTAGCATGCCTAATTCATTGATCTCCTTTTTCTCTATTTTATTCATGTAAGCATTCAGAGATATAAAACTTCTTCTGAGAACTGTTTTTGCTGCATCCCATAAGTTTTGGCATGTTGCCTCCTTATTTCCATTCTCTTGAATGAAGTTATTGATTGTTTCTATGATTTATTGTTTGACCCACTCATTCCTTAAGATTAGACTAACTAAAAGTTTCCAATTACTTTTTAGTCTGTCTTTCCATGGTCTGTTATTACAAATAAGTTTAATTGCATCATGATCTGAAAAGAATGCATTGACCATTTCTACTTTTCTGCACCAGATTGTGAGGTTTTTATGCTCCAGTACGTGATTAATTTTTTGTGTGTATTTGCCATGTACTACTGAGAAAAAGGTATACTCCTTTCTATCCCCATTCAGTTTTCTCCAGAGGTCTATCATATCTACCTTTTCTAAAATTCTATTCACTTCTTTAACTTCTTTCTTGTTTATCTTGAGGTTAGATTTATCAGGTTCAGTTAGGGGTAGGTTGAGATCCCCCACTAGCATAGTTTTGCTGTCTATTTCTTCCTCTAACTCCCTTAACTTCTCCTCTAAGAATCTGGATGCTATACCACTAGGTGCATGATATTACTTTGTTGTCTGTGATACCTTTTAGAAGGATACACTTTCCATACTTAGCTCTCTTCATTAGATCTATCTTTCCTTTTGCTTTGTCTGAGATTAGTATTGCTACCCATGCTTTTTTTTTACTTCAGCTGAAGCATAATATATTCTACTCCAGCCTTTTACATGGGGCTTTCTGGGACGCCTCCCATCCTGCACTGGTCCCCTTCAGCCACCGCAAGAAGGACCATCTCCTTAGCTTCCTGAGCTAAAAGACTGCTATACCCCTTCTTCTGGTTCCACTATTCCTGGTTTTTTCTGTAGCAATATTCTCTGGATTTTTTTTTCAAGTCAACAAAGTGGGGTTGAGAGCACTCACAGTTTACTCCACCATCACGGCTCCCAGAAGTTCAGGTAGGTGTGTTCCAGACATTTAGTCTATGGGCCGATAGCCCTAGGAGTAGCTGCTGCTGATCCCCCAGGCCCTGTGCTTCTCTGACCCTGCTCCAACAGAGTTCTGATCTGGGAGGTTTGGTAACCGCCACTGCTGACAGTGATTCAAACGACCTGGAGTGCTCTGCTCTCTCCCAGGCTAGTGCAACAGATCCTTCCCGTCGACCTTCTAGACTCTCTTGGGCTGAAAATCTGTGACATTCTATCTCCTAGTGGATTCTACTACTCTCACATTTGTTCAGATTCACTTTTTTAGAAGTATCTGAAAGAAATTGTGAGAGCTCAGCTGTGTCCCTGCTTTCACTTTGCTATCTTGGCTCTACCCTTAAATTTTAACTTTCAAGTACGAGGCTTAAGAGAAAGCATAAAAAATATAAACATGAAAGAGAAATCATAAGAGATCCAGTAAGGTTAAACAGTTTACATTCCTAATAGGAAAATGACACTTATAACTCTTAGGAATTTTCTCATTATTAGAGCAATTAGAAGGAGTATACACCCTTCCTTTTCCTGGCCACTTTGGCTCTGTTCATCCTCGGCTGCTCTTGGAGTCATGTATTCATGGGTTCTGGGCCAGGACTCCTAACTGTGGCTGGGAGGGGAGGAGCTATGGCCCCCAAGTCTTTACCCAGGGCTCCCACCACCCCCTCCAGGGAATCTGTGAAGTTCAAGAATATGGCTGTAGACTTTACTCTAGAAAGGCACCTAGACCCTTCCCAAAAGAACTTGTACAGGGATGTGATGTTGGAGAACTACAGGAACCTGATCTGCTTGAACATAGCCATTTCCAAACCACATGTGACCTGCCATTTTGAGCAAGATGCCCCCAAGAGCCACTGTGTAGATTGAGAAGTGATAGTTGAAGGCAAAAAACCCATTCCAAAGCCTGGCATTACTTTGAAAGGATTCTGTGAGGAAAGATTGTCAAGGCATCATCAACCCCATGTTACAAGTTGGGGGAAGTTTTAGAATGTGAAGCCATGTGGGAGAGAAAGCAGAACAAAAAGGACAGATCTTCTAGATTTCATAATGGAATGAAACCTGATAAATGCAACAAATGTGGGAAGGCCTTTTGCTGGTGCAAAAGACTTAATGTACATCAGAAAATTCATAGTGGAGAGAAACCGTATATATGCAATGAATGTGGGAAGGCCCTCTGGCTTAATGTGCTCCTTACTCTACATCAGAGAATTCAAAGTGGGGAGAAACCTTATGAAAGAAATGAATGTGGGTGTTCACAATTTAATAGACATCAAAAGCATTCATACTGGAAAGAAACTTTATAAATGTTATGAATGTGAGGCCTTTTGTTGGAATGAACAATTTAGTTGACACCAGAGAATTCATACTGGAGAGAAAACTTGTAAATGTAAAGAATGTAGGAAGAAAGTGTTTCGTCAGAGCTCACAATTTAGTCAGCATAAAAAAATTCATATTGGGGAGAAGACTTATAAATGTAATGAATGTGGGAAGGTCTTTTTAGAGAAGAAACAGCTTGCCCAACATCATAAAATTCATACTGGAGAAAAATCTTATAAATGTAATTAATGTGGGAAGGCCTTCCTAGAGAGGAAACAATTTACCCAACGTCACAGAGTTCTTCCTGGAGATAAACTTTATAAATGTAACAAATGTAGGAAAACCTTTCCTCAGAGCTCACAATTTAACATAAAAAAATCATACAATAAGAAAAGTTTGTGAATGTAATGAATGTGGGAAAGGTTTCTTAGAGAGGAAACATCTTGGTCGGCATCAGAGAGTTAAACGGTGAAGAGCAACCTTATACATGTAATTGGTGTGGGAAGGCCTTCAGCTCTAAATCGTACTGTATGCCAAACTATTCATACTGGAGATGAATCTTATGAATGTAATAAATGTGGGAAGGTTTTCTTTTTGTACCTTATTCAGCATCAGAGAGTTCGTATTGTAGTGAAGCCTTATCAATGTAGTGAATGTGAAAAGACCTTCCTGGACAGGAAACCACTTATTCGCCAACAGAGGATTCATAGAGGAGGAATTACCACCTTATTGTAGCAAATGTGGGAAGACCTTCCCAGAGTGGAAACAACTTACTCAACATCAGAGACTTCATAATTGTAGAGAAACTTTATGAATGTTATGAATATGGGAAGGCTTTCCTAGCAAGGAAGCAACTTAGTCAACACTAGAGAATTCATAAGTGGAAGGAAACTTTTATGAATATAAAAAGGCCTTTCATAAGAGCTCACAATTTAGGGAATATAAAATAATTCATGCTTATGAGAAACCTTAAGAATGTGGGAAGGCCTTCCTAGAGCAAACAGCATCAGAAAATTCATTGTAGTGAGAAACCTCGTGAATATAATCAATGTAGGAAGACTACATGAGAGCAAACAATTTAATCAGTATCAGATAATTGATACCAAAGAGAAACTATGGATACAATGAATGTAGAATGACTTTCTGACTGTGCACATCTTAATCAACATTAGAAAAATTGTACTCATGTGTAACTTCTTGAATGGCAAGCTTTATGAGGATAACAATCATGAGAAGGATTCTATTCAGTGCACACACTGAAATTTAAGCAGTTCAGTTAAAAGGAAATTCTAAAGATCTTGTTGACACAAGCCTAGAACACTGGCTGTTCTTGTGTGGACTAGGAAACTTTATTTTAAAATGTAAAAACTTTTCTTGGCTCTAGGGTGGGCTTAATGCACACCTTACTCTACATTGGAGAATTCGTAGTGGAGAGAAACCTTATGAAAATAATGAATGTGGAAAAGCATGGGATGCCAACCCTCTCTATAAATGAAGCAGATATCTATTTAGTTTCCCACAGAGACTTTTCTAAGGCTGCTGCTGGTCTGGCTTTAGTTACCCCAAGCTTCTCTCACAAAGAATAACAAAAATAATAATAGCAGCTACCATCTCTACAGCACCTACTATATGACAAGCACTATACTAAGCACTTTAAAAGTATTAATTCATTCATTCACAACAACCTTAGGAGGTAGGTGCTAATATCCCTGTTTTACAGTTGAGGAAACAGAAGTGAATGGGTTAAGTGACTTGCCCGAGGTAACACAGCTAATATGTATCTGAGGTGGAATTTGAATTCAGATCTTCCTCACTGCAGGCTCTTTATACATTGTACCACGTAGGTTTGGCTGGAGTTGTGGGAGACTATGGCTTTTGAAGGATCAAAATTGAGGATCATCCCAGGGGACAGTGGAGAAGCTCATGATGTTGTATCATATTACAAACAAATTATGGAGAAGTGGTTTAAAGGATGTCATTGATATATGACCAGGAAAAAAAAAAGGATGGACTGATCACACAGAGAACAAAATCAATAGATAACCTATTCATTACTGTTAAGTATACAACTTTCTAGTGCACAATAGGTGGATCCTCTGTGACTAATTTAGGAGAACATGATCAAAAGGTGTACATGAATAGACTAACATTTTAAAAATAATATTGGCTATTCTTCCCCCATTTTCATGTCTTGCAAATATGGCTATATTTAGCACTTAAGTGGATTTGTAATCTTATTGATTTAAGTATTCCATCCTGTGAAAAATTTAAGTTTATTCATTCTATGACTTTTGCCCTTAACCTCCTCTAAGTTTACCACAAAGGGTCCATCCAATGTGTTGGGATCCTTCTTTGCTTTTATTGATGTTACAGGGATACCAGGGGAGCATTGTAGACTCTCATAGGCCAAATTTTTTTCACTTGTTTATTTTTATGATGTCCTTTAAGTTCTCCTTAAATTTTGATACAGTCTGATTTAATTGTTTAATTTCCATTTTAGAAGAAGTATACATAGACAGATGGCATGGACTGGAGTTAATTATGATGTAATGTTATCCAAAAAAAAATGAAGTGGGGAGAAAGAGGAATGCATTGGGAGAAGGGGAAATGGAGAAATAGAATTGGGTAAATTATTTCACAAAAAAAGAGGTGCAAAAGGGCTTTTATAGTGGAGGGAAAGATGGGTGGGTGGCAGACAACACTTGAACTTTACTCTCATCAGAATTATCTCCAAAAGGGAATAATATACAAACTCATTTAGGTATAGAAATCTATCTTACCCTACAGGGAAGAAGGATGTGAGGGGGATAAGAGAAGGGCTGGAGGGGTGAGGGCTCATCAAACAGCAAGTGGATTGCAGGAGGTGGTGACCAGAAGCAAAAGTCTTTGGAGGAGAGACAGGAAAGGGGGTGGGGAGGGAAAGATGGAGGGGAAGAGGGAGAAAGAGCAAATGAGGGAAAAATGTGAGGAGGGAAAGAGAGAGAGAGAAGGATAAGCAGGGGGAAAAGTAGGATGGAGGGAATACACAGGAATCATAGCTGTGAATATGAATGTGATGAACTCACCCATAAAATGCAAACAGATAACAGAAATGATTACATGATTTATGCATAAAAGTTGATACCATAAGGAAATAAGAAGAGCATGGAATAGTTTACCTGACAGATCTATGGATAAGTGAAGAATTTACCAAATGAGAGATAGTATTATGGGATATAAGTAGATAATATTGATTATATTAAATTAATTTTTTTTTTGCAAAATTTGTGCACACAATTTTTGCACAAATGAAACCAATGAGCCAAGACTAGAAACAAAGCAGAAAAATGTAAGGGGAGAGGGAGAAGAGGGATTTACAGCGTTTCTCTGAGTTAAATTCATAAGAAATTAAGTCATTTCCTAATTGATAAATGGTCAAAGTATATGAACAAAGAGTTTTCAGAAAAAGAAATCAAAATTAACTATAGTATCTTTAAAAAGTACTCTGGATCCCTATTGATTAGAGAAATGCAAATGCAGAGTCATAGATCTGAAGTTGGAAAGGACAGAAGCTATCTAGTCCAAGTTTCTCTTGTTACATATGAGGAAACTGAGGGCCAGAAAGGTTAAGTGTCTTACCTAAGGCCATACACAATAAATGCTTTACATTTCTCTTGATGACACCACAAAATAGTCTATAATTTTATATTTTAATGAAAGTATAGTCTCTTAGGTTAGGTATCCCATTCCAAAGTTACAGGTCAGAACCTAACCACAACTTTCTTTTTTCCCTGTTCAATTTATGCCCATGTGTCCCCATAAATATTTCTCCTTGTGGGGACATTTCAGTGTGCTTTTTTTCTGGGTATTTTAACATTCCATGAATACCAATGTATGTAGCACTTGGACTTTTCATCTCTGTTATCTCTTATTTTTGCTATATGAGCAGTCTACCCATTTCTCTAATTATATATTTCTTGGATAATATTTTTATTGCTACTTTTTCTATCTAAGTCATTTTTGGTAACATACTGAAGTCTAATTTTACTCCGATGTATATATCTGCTACTCTTTGGGTCCCTGGAAAGTTAATTCTTGTGGTGTTCCATGATATGTAGCCATATAGCATAACTTTGTTCTTGTTCAGTCATTTCAGTTGTGTCTGACTCTTTGATGCTTTCTTGGCAAAGATTCTGCAGTGGTTTGCCATTTCCTTCTCCAACTCATTTTCAAATGAGGAAACTAAGGCAAACAGGGTTAAGTGGCTTGCCCAGAATCATACATCTAGTAAGTGTCTAAGGCTGGATTTGAACTCAGGTCTTCCTGACTCCTGGCCTGTCACTCTGTCTGCTGTGCCACCTAGCTGTTCTATAGAATAACTTTACTGGCAAGAAAAATGTGGGGCTTGGTATAACAGAGTAGATGGGGATCAGGGACATAACCTCTTGAATTGCTGAATGGAACCCAGGTTATATTCTTCATGGGGCATTCTGGTGCCACAGTGGATAAATTGGTAAGCCTGGAGTCAGCAAGTCCCGAATTTAAGTCTGGCCTCAGACTTACTAGTGGCATGATGCAGGCAATTCATTTAACCTTCGTTTGCCTCAGTTTCCATAAATATAAAATGAGGACAATAAGAGCACCTACCTCACAGGGTTGTTGTGAGGATCAAATGAGATGATGTTTGTAAATAGTGCTTAGCATAGTACCTGGCACATAGTAGACACCGTATAATTGCTCTCTCTCTCTCTCTCTCTCTCACCTTGAACACCCAATTCTTGGTCCATAGACAGAGGCTGACAGAAAAGGGAAGAATGGTGTGTGAGATGGTCAACATGGTTTCTTACTGTGAATCTGGAAACCTAAGTTCAAATCTCAGTCTAGGCCACTATTTGTGTAGTTCTGAGCAAGTCATTTAACCTCTCTCAACCTCTGTTTCCTCATTTATAAAATACCTTTAGTAGATGTCTCATGAGTTTAATGAGAGGAGTGAACATCTGGACTAACCTTTTGAGAACCTAGGGTCAAAGTCACATTCAGCAAAATAGCATCCTAGTGGAACTAGGATATATTTGCAAAGAATTCTAATGTAAAACATAATTTTTAAGTACATAATAGAAATAAAGTGTCATGCGAATTCAAAAGAAGAGGGATCACTTCTGACTGGGGAATTTGGTATCATGCTTAAGGGAGATATCATTCTGTTTCTTGAAAAAAAGATAGTACTCCAATGGGTAGGGTACTCCAACATATACAACAACTTTAACTAATTTATTGTGTCAAAATGAAAGAAGTGTTCAGTAAATAGTACAATTCAATTGGAGCACACAGTATGCAAAAGACAATGGTTTGAGAAAAACGTTAAAAAGTATATTGGAGGGGGGGCAGAGCCAAGATGGCGGCTGGGAATCAGTGACTGGCGTGAGCTCCTCACCAAGTCCCTCCAAAAACCTATAAAAACAATGGCTCTGAACTAATTCTAGAGCTGCAGAACCCACAAAGTAGCAGAAGGAAGCAGGGCTCCAGCCCAGGACAGCCTGGATGGTCCCTGGGTAAGGTCTGTCCTGCATGGAGCTCCCAGCTCTCAGCTGAGGGGAGTGGAGCTGAGCCCAGCAGAGCCCAGCGTGTGCAGCGCAGACCGACCATAGACCGACCAGACCAACAGCTGAGCGGAGAGTGCCCTACAGTCCTGAATTGCTGAGCTGTGGCATCTACCAGACCTCTCAACCCACAGAGAGCAAAGATAACAGAGAAGGTTAGTGGGAAAAGCTGCGGGACAGCACGGAGTTTGCAGTTAGGCCACCACCCCTGGGGCAGCAGAGGTGGGGCAGCTTTAGAACTACAGCTGCAGTTGCTTCTGGCCCAAGGCCCACCTGGTGGGAGGAATTAAGTGGTGGATCAGAGCAGGAGTGAAGAGCCTGCTGAAGATTTAAGCCCAGACCAGGTAGGGGGTTCTTGGGGAAGGAGGAGTGCTGGTGAGGCAGCGCATCCGCCCAAGCGTGGAACATAGAACTCTTTAGTCTACAAGCAGTCATACCCCGCTGAAAAACTAAAGGGTTAAATAAGTTGGCTGGGAACATGGCCAGGTGGTGAAAACACACCCAGATACAGTCTCAGACTCTGGAATCCTTCTTTGGTGACAAAGAAGACCAAAACATACAGT
>CM053626.1:146861747-146918477 GCA_028646595.1 Phalanger gymnotis | reverse complement strand
AAAAAAAAGTATATTGGAGCCAGATTTTCTAATAATCCAAATAATTTTTAATAAGGAAAAGATTTGGTTGTTATGATCAAGAAGAGAACAGATTTTTAGTAATACATTGTTACTATCTTATACCAAATGTTAACTATCAACAACATATTAAAGGGCATAAATTCTATTAATTAAATTCTAGGTATTTTTTTAAAATTTCTGTGAAACCAGATAAAATGAGAGTTTCAAGGCAAGACCAAGAATTCAATTCAAGAGATGAAATATTGTTAGTATCATTGAAACTGTTACTTATTTTAGTTGACTTTAGAAAAGAAATTAATTGAGTGCCTTTGGGGACCAAGGGAATTGTATTTGAAGTGGACTATTTTATTAATATTTTGAAATGGAGTAATTTTTTTAAACTAGTCAATTATCTGAAAGTGAGAACAAGAGTTTTACCTTGACAAGCAGAATGTCTTAAAATAAATACTGCGGGTGTATTAAAACTCATTAGAAATTGCATGGAAAAGATTTCCTGTTTCACTTGACAGTTCACTCTTACACATTAGCAGCTTCCTCCTGGGTGTTGGAATTAATTCTGCCACAAATATATTTAGTGTGTTTCAAGTTCCCTCCCAAGTAGGTTTCTGCTCTTCATTCTTCAAATTATTGCTGCTTTTCTGTATGTCATGCTGTGTAGAAAAATAAGATATTGAAGAATAACTGATTACTTGGAATAGCAGAAATAATTCTGTTCAATTGTTTTGAATTACTGTGCTTCTTTTCTCTACTTTAAAAACACCATCACCACCAAAAAAACAACCAAAAAAACCCAACAACCTAGACTTTGTTTTTGCTATTGACAACCTTCCTGCTGACAGCAAATGTTTGTACGTTGTTATGCATTCTGTTAACAGTGTGAAATAAAGTTGGACTAATACTGCCATTGTCGCTCATCCTCCAAAGACAAATTTATTTTATGCTATGAAGAAGCAAGATTTTTGAGATATCATTTAAAAAGTGAAATGGGATGAACATGTGCTTATAAGAAGATCAATTGTAATATATCTGACATGGAATTTTTCAACTGTTGGATTTGCTAGAGCTCAAGATGAACCAAATAGTCTCCTTTGTGTGTGCCTGTACTGCACCCAGATAGCTCTGGAGGAGAAAGTGATGCTGGTGATTTTGTCCAGTCCTCCCTCACTCAAATCAAAATCAACTGCAAATCATGTCATCATTTCCTTGGTGTCATAGTCCTCCTCAAAAACAAAGGACAAACACAACAACAACAATGTGTGTGTGTGTGTGTGTGTGTGTGTGTGTGTGTGTGTGATTATCATCTATTCTTGTCCTTGGCATCTCAATGCATTGGTAGAAATTATCTTCTGACTGCTGTCTTAGTGGAGATAAATGGTATCTTCTCTTTGAAAAAAATAGGAAAAGAAAGTTTCAGACTCCTCACACTGAACCATGTTTTGTAGTTGCTAAATATAGATGATATTTCTTCATGGAGGCTAGAATTATGCCACTTTTTCTTAATCTTGCTTTCCTTTCATACTACTTTGGTCATAAAAAGAAAAGAATGGCTATCCTTTAAGAGGAGAATTTGTCTACCTGATGAAAGTTTAGAGAAATAAGTTTTTTTTTTTTTGGAAAACAAACAAGTAAACTAGTAGAAATTCACTATGCTTCAGAAAATATCCTTTTTCTCTTTTCTAAACCTGTTTAAAATATTACATAACGTATGGTTACTACTTTAATAATTAAACAAATGAAAATATTGTTGTTTTTGTACTAAATGCAAATCTTACTATTAGCTGATAAAATTTTCTGTTTCACTATTATAAAAACTGAATATAACTTCTTTAAAGTTGCTTCATCATTTCTAGGAATAAATTTAAACATTTTGACAAATATATGTACCAAAGTACATGAGTTATAGACAGCCAAACCTTAAAAACATTCTGGATGAAAAGTTCTTTATCTGACCAAATTTCGTCCCTCATTGATATTGTCAATTGATGTAGCCAGTTGTCCTTTAAAATAGAACTATTTTTATCTCCTAATACCCTGTAAAAATAAAAGCAACAAGGGGATAAATAATTGTAAAACTTTCTATTTATTTTCAGTATGGAATTTTTTTTCCTTTCTTGAGTTAATATCAATATTCTGATAAATGGAAGGCTTTCCATGATTAATTTTTTTATTCACAGTAACACAGGATGACTATCTACTGAGATGAAGAGAAACCAAATCAAAAGAAACCCTTGATGTATTAAAGTTCTATTAACTTTATTTTATATTCAATTAAGATAATACCAAATAATAACTCTGTAGAGAATTCTACAAGTGAGTCAAGGGAGGAATCTAGCTTAGAATTAAACAGCATCTTTTACAATATGCATTTACTAGTTAATTAGGTTGTATGTAGTTCGTGAACCAGCCGTGTTGCAAGTCACATTCCTCTAGGCATATTTTACTTCATGTAAAATGAATGTTTTTGAAAGATTGGTCTTTTCTGAATGAACTTGGCCATGAGACATGTAAATGTGCTTAATATTATGATGGAGATCACGTGAGGGACATAGCATACTTCCAGGATTGGGGTAATTGAAGATTATCCCATACCCTATATTTGATGATTGGGGTAATTTGGAAGTAAAATAGAAGACACTGAGCTTGATTCCACACTAAAAATTGATATGATTTGATATTTAAAAGGAAAATCATTTCCAACATTCAAATTTTATAATGTAAATCCTAAAATTTATTAAATTCCTACTTTCTGTGGAACACTTTGTGGGTATTTCTGGACTACATTATTGTTAAAGTCCTTGTAATTATTCATTGATCTGATCTAAAATAGTAATCTAAATCTAAATCTAAAATTCAATGATCTCATATTGATGCATGTTTTTTAAACCAAATTCCAAAGTAAACATTTCTTACTCAGAGGCCATTGAAGTGTTTAGTTAGCTGAATCAAATAATGGAAAGACAGTATGTTTTCTCTCCATTCTTTTCAGGGAACACAGTTGACTGGTGTAAATAGAAATATACTACTTTTACATTAAATGATGAATATTGATCTTAAAATTATCTTAAATACTGAGATCATTGATATGCCTCTGTATTTAATTTCCAATCAGCACCTTCTTTACAACTTAAAGTCTTGGATTATTACTTAAACACTGAGAGGTTATTACATTCACTCAGGATCATATAGGTACTTTTTATCAAAGGATGGAATACCATCCTTTTAGCTTATAAAATATCTTTAATTCTGATTATAATACATGACATAATTCATGCATTTAATAAAACTAATTACAGTTTAAATAATTTATGATTCTGAAAGAGGAGCTACTTTATCTGTTCTTCTGGGTATGTATAGCAATATTTTCTATAGCACTTTTGAAGTAATTCCCTCATGAGAGAAGGAATATAAATATAGTGGTCGTTATCAAGAGGAATGGTCATAAGACATTATTATTTCCATTTGAGGAAACTGGAGTTTTGAGAGGGTAAATGACTTGCTAAAGGTTACAAGCTAGTTATTTTTGAAGCTAAAATAGAAAGGCAGATCACCTGGATTTAAATCCATTTACCCCCGTTATACGGCACTTCTCTATATGACCTAGTCTAATCTCTATCTCTTTACTGAAAATTTAGAAAATTACTATCAAGGACAAGCTTTTCTTTAATCTAATTAAACCTGTAAGAATTAAAGAAAAAGATAGTTGCTAAGAAAGAGTTCTCCTGGTCTGGCTCACAATTAGGAATTTCTGAAGGCAAAGAACTTAACAAGGTCCATTTGTTGGGAGAATATTTGAAATTTCTCACAGGAAAATGGACAGTGGCTAAACCTTGAGTATATCTGAGTATCTAGACTGTCTGTCTCTCTTCCCCTCTTTTCACACATATTTTCTTACAGTGACACTAAATAAAAGTAATTTAAAAAGATAAATCCAATAGTTTTTGCATTATCTATTTATAACATGCTCTTATTCTTGGTATATCTTTTTGAAATGTGAAAGTTTAAGATGTTCAATTGGTTTCACTGCTGTCAAACAATGACCATATATTGAAAATTTGAGTGTTTTTCTACCTAACTAGAAAATCTAGCTTCATATGATTTTTCCTCTCAGAACTAGTCTAATAATTCACATAGGTAGTTTGTACTGATTAGTTTGCTACAATGTTTTGTTTACCCACTGTAGTGCTGCTTTAAAACCAGTTCCATCTGATATGGAATGGCGTAGGTCAGGTTTTCACCCCAATCCATCTAAGTTTTATTGGCTACGTTGGTTTATTGATTTGAGCTACTTTTCATTGACAATTATTTACTTCTTTCAAGGTAAATCCCTTTACCCATAGTCAATAAAATTACTTATTCCTGATTCACCTTGAATTCTCTTACAAAGACTAGTTTTTTTTTTCATTCTTATGTCATTACATACTTGTCTTTTTATGTCATATACCCTCACTTATTTTGAAACTCTGGTTATTCCCTATAAAGCTTTAAATACTACATGAAGATATCTCTGCTTTCAATTCATTGTATATTTCTGATATTTCAAATAATATATTAAGATTTAAATTAAGATGACATACAAATAAGCTCAAGAGAACTATATATCTACTGTAGGAATTATGTATTCACACACATATACACACAGAGATTTACACTGCACTATACATTTGTAGTTTCAGCTTATTTGTACATATCATAGAGAGGAGCGTGTGTGTGTGTGTATGTGTGTGTGTCTGTATTTACCTTAAGTTCATGAATGCACTACATTATATATGTAGAAACACAATTATAAATTCATTTGACTAAATCTATATTTCTCATGTATCTCCTATAGTAATGTTTCTTTTCCCCTTATAACAAGTGCTATATAAGTTTTCCTGACATCATGAGCATGATAAAAGTATCATTGCCATTAGAAAAGTGAATAATATTATTGATCATGCCTACAGGGGCAGTAGGTGCACATTTAACTAATAAATTTAGTGGTTTTTTTGTATCTTTAGGGAATGAGATTTCTGGAAACAGTTCTCAGAGAAGTAACAAGGAAATTTTAGATCTTCACTGTAATGTAAAGTGTTGATTTGCTAACATAGTCTTATAATTGAAGTTTTAATTGGAACATTTAGTTCATCTACCCTCCTAAATTTATGACAATATAATCATAAGTCTTCTACATTTATGAAAAAAAACTATATATTGTTAAGAAACCCCTTGAGAGCTTTACTAAGAGAAGTGGGATCAGTATAACATCTAGCAGTACAGTGGACCACTTAATTTTATTTTAGGTAACTATTGTTCTCTCAATAGAAGAATTATTAATACACAATCACAGGAGAGACTAGTCTCTTTTATTTTTCTTCTGCAAGCATGTCAATAGATCTCCATTTTCATTCACCTTCTCCTTCAGGTGTTTGTGTCTAATTATCTCCCATGTAGGGAGATTAGTTCCTGAGTAGAATTGGTTTAAGCTTTTAAAAAAATGGTAATACTTGCTGTTTTCCTCCCTCTGTAGCAGTTTCCCTTTAAATAGAAATTTCATTTTTTTAAAGTCCCAGTTCATTTGTAAAGTTAATGAAAAACACCTTGGTCATCATTCTGCAGTATACAGAGCACAGTGTAACTTAATTAGGACTTTTAAATACTTAATCTCCACCAAAGAGAATAGGTCAAATGTGGTAAGCATTACCTCCCTCCTTGAATAATACTATATAGTCCTCCATTGCCCAGATAGAGAAATCATACATGGTGTTCTTTCATGCAAATGTTTCTGATGGAATGGTTATTGCTCATTATACTCAAAGATAATTAAAAAGACATGATTATGTTGGGGTAAATGTACAAGGTATCTGACTGTTGCTGATCAGACCAATCCAAGCTCAGAAGAGTCCATGTAAACATCTGTAATGAAGATGTCTCTAAATTTGTGCATTTCATTTTTCTTTTGAGCTATCACAATTCTGCCTTGGTCACAGAGCACAGCACCTTTTATGATGCAGGCATACCATTCTGGGCTGTCCTGTCCCATTGTCCCCCATGTCTCACAATCTATTCCAAAGTCATTCAGATAAACCTTAAGAATGTCCTTGCATCCCTCCTTATGACCTCTAAGCACTTGACATATGTGAGTTCTCTTTTAGGCAAATGTATGTTTGGCATTCAAATAGTGGGGCCAGCCCATCTAAGTGGCATTCTCTGGCAATTCAGCTCTAAAAAAGACCTCAGTGTCTGGTATGTTATCTTGTCACTTGATCTTCAGAATCTTTTCAAGGCAATTCAAATGAAAGTGACTCACTTTCCTGGCATGGCGCTGGCATACTGTGCAGATTTCAGAGGAATGCAACAGTGAGGTCAGCACAATATCTCTATAGACCTTCAGTTTGGTAGGCAGTTTAACACCTCTTTCCCACACTTTCCTTTGGTGCCTCCCAAATGCTGACATAGCTCTGGCTATGCATGCAAGAATCTTATCATATAGGTGTACATCCCTAAAAAGCATACTGTCAAGATAAGTGAACTTATCAAAAGTATTCAGAATTTCTCTGTTTGCTGTAACCAGTAGTTCCAGATATGGATGGTGTGGTGCTGGCTGGTAGAGAACCTGTATTTTTTGGTGTTAATTGTCAAGCCAAAATTAGCATAAATGGTAGAGCATTAATCCATACTGTTACATCTCAGCCTCGGAGGCTTCATTGAGTGCATAATCATCTGTGAACAAAAAGACATGCACCAACTATTCCTCCACTTTAGTCTTGGCTTGAAATTGACCTTGACGCCATTTTTGTCCTCAATGAAGGCATCAGACAACATTGCTGAAAATATAATGCTAAAAAGCATGGAAGCAAGAATACAGCTCTGCTTCACTCCATTGTTGACTGGGAAAGTGTAAAAGAATAATTCATTATCTAGAACCCGTGCAAGCGTTCCATCATGAAACATGATAGGTCAAACCTGAAATGATGTAAGCTATCCCGGCTGCCCAAAGTGAAGCCAAAGACCACTTCTGGGTTCTAAATTTCAATTCTACATGAGGTAGGGACAAACAGTAACAGTAAATAAGAGATGTGGTATACACTATTTGTTTAAAGCCACCTGTATTAAAAGCATCCCAAAGATATCAATTTAAAAATCACAAATAGCTAATCATGCACTGGTTTTTTGTATCAACCATGGTCAAACCTCTCTGAATAAAGTCCCAGACATTTCTGAGTTAACAGAGAGGGATACCCTAATTAACAGACTATGTAGGCATAGACCCTAATCTTACTGTGAAAAAAATGGAAAAGAAATCTAACATTAATGATGCAGGCTGATAATTTTCCATTCACAAATATTTAAATGTCTTTGAATAAATTAGTTGGTACTCTTTTGAATAAGATTTTGTCATTGTTATGTTTGTGTTTGTTTTTACAATAGCACTTGGCTAATGACATTTTTCTACAAGTATATTAGTTGAGTACTCCAAATAATTTTGTAAAGGTTGTACTATGACAATGAATTAGTTTCTACTTATGTAAGCTGGACTCAAGTCAATGGTTTGGAGATAATAAGATCTTTATCTCATCAATCTCATGAACCATGTAGTTCCTGTTTCAAGAACAGTTTTAAATCCATTTCTAAATGTGCATTCTATTTTTATATTATGCCAATCAAGTATGCTCTCTAAAGGAAAGCTGAGTGTAAGGCTCAATTATGGCTTTTGATGACTTTTCCCACTGTTTTAGGACCAGTGCTTTTGAATTACTGTGGGCAAAACTAGAATGCTCCCCATGGAGGAGAAAAATGGAAGCAAAACACTGTTGATGTTTTGACATCATAGATGAAGGATTTGGGGTGTGTGTGTGTGTGTATGTGTGTGTGTATGTGTGTGTGTATGTGTATGTGTGTGTATTTACTAGAGTCTTATTTTCTTAGCTACATCCTGTAGCTAAGATAGTAAATTATACATATTTGTATAGATCTCTAAGTCTGTCAGTCTGTTTCTCCTATTTCTTTCAAAAATCACTTGTGAATTACTTATTAGTATAATAGTAGAACTACAATTAAGTTCTTTTTTAAAATCAAAGGAAAGCAAATTACTCATAAAGTTGAAGCTAGATTATCAATTTTGTGAGCATATATTAGTCATTATATTTCAAGGAATGTACAGCTTAAGGTACAGCTTATTATATATGCTAATGGTGGTATTGCTATTATTTTTAATTATATTTTAAACTACTAGCACTCTAGAAATGATCATTTTTGCTGCTTTTTATTAAATTCGTGGCATTTGGTTATTAAAGCAGAGATTGGAAAAGTCTCAATCAGAATCCTTTTTCTAATATGTTTTTGATAAAAACATTTTTATTTTTAATTTCTACTGTACTTGTTTATGATTTTTAAATAGTAGCCACTGGTGAATTCCAAAGAAAGGAATAAGATTGTAGTCTTTTTAACATTATAGTAATGTTAAAGCAAGAAGAAAGAATATGTATGTATGACCCAAATATCATCATTCCCAGTGTCCAAATATTACACTGCTGGTGGTTCTATTTCATCTGTGTGTGAATGCAGCTAGGGAAACTGATACATTACTTCCATACTAGCTGTATATAAAATATGCCACTTTGGATTGTGAGAACTGCTCCTATCTATAGGGCCTATCATTATTTATGGCCACAACTGAATTTCATATTCAGCATGATCTTTTCTTTCTCTCAAATTTAATAATCCACCCTCCCTCTGATTATAGTAGACTGGAGCAAAATGTTCTGTGGTCATTATTACTATTGACAGCTGCAGCAATAACAAAAATGTGGTTATTGTTTCATTTTTTTTAAAAAAAATCAACAGTGAAACCATGGTTTCCCTCTTCTTCCCTATCAAAAAACCCATCTTTCTAACAGCTATGTCCCTCTAGTGGTGCTATATGACCATGAAGCTTGTAATGCCAAAGCCTCCGAGGAATTAAAGTTTCAGGTCACTGAAAGGGCAATGGAGGGAGACATGCTGAGCATTTTACCAGTGAATTGAGTAAGTAGTATAATAGATATCAGAGAAATATATGGTTTGTTAAAAAAAAATGACTGGTTAACCATGTAGTGAGAGCTAGGAATAATCTATTTCTCACAGGGACCATGGATAGCTCCTGTGTTCTGTTAGTGGCAATGAAGTAATAGTTTTCATTATATACACATTGGAGAATTTGTGGGACAATATGCAGAAGAATCAAAATCTATGAAAAATCATGGCTGAGTCATGATATGAAACTATCAGGTGGAGTACCTATATCAATGATATCAAATATCCATCAAAATAAACACAAAAGTACAGAGAGTCAAACAAATGCTGACATTTAAATGCACCATCTTTTTATATAATGTTAACTTGCACTTGTTTCCTCTTGACTCTAGTAAGTAGGGCATTCGATTACAATTTGCTAAGATTGATTACTATTCGTGGTGTCAAAATGAGTCCATTTTCACCTTAGAGAAATCATCGGTGACTTGGACAAGTCTCTCCACTTAAAAAGTCACTAGACATTCTAGATTTCTTTTAGATAGATAAAGATGGTACTAGTGTTAGTGAAAGTGATGTATTTTTAATATATTTAAGTAATAAGATGTGTGTATATATTCTTATTATGTACATATATCCAATATGCATTATGAATGCATACATATATGTGTATATGTGTATATCAATATACACTTTATAAGAAGAAATGGGAAAATCAGTGTGAAATCATTCTATTATTCTTTAATATCTTCTCCCTCCTCTAATATAGTGAATTGTTCACTTCATGTTTATTCAGTCTTACTGAAATACTCCGTTTTATTCTTTTCAAATATAAGGATACTCTAAGAATTACAGATAAAATTGAAATATATTATCTGTTGAACAAATCTCACTTGTAGAAGTCAAATTTTAGGTTAATTTCATTTTATGAAGATTTGAATTTTCAAATAAAGCTAATTATAGCTATAATAGAATAGGAACTTTTTCATCAACTTCTGAAATATTAGGACCAGGTTGCACCCCTTGGAATTTTAGTGAGATAAATTTAGCACAAGTACAAAGAAATGTTACTTTATACAGTATACAATATGTTAATGAAGCTTGCTGTCATAAGAAGTGTTACATGCCCACAATATTAAAAGTTTAATTCCACCAACATTTATTAAAAACCTAGTGTTTGCACAGCACTGAGCTAGTCCACAGTGGTATGAAGACAAAAATTAAACTGTTCCTGCCATAGAGGAACTTGTGTTTTATGAAGGGTGGAGGCAACGATGTTACAATCTTTTAAAAAATATTTTGGTCAGGCTTATGAATCAGTAGCCATTTACTGATGATATACCAAGGCTGTAACATTTATGTTATTGCCAAAGAAAGCAATGATGCCCTCCCATGGGCCTACTGTTTTGACAATACAAAATTAAGTTGGATGGATCAAGAGCTTAAGATGTATTCTTGGCAATTCACATGTTCTTAATAGCAAATGCAATTTGAACATGTTTTTATGATGTTGGGAAAATAACATTTTTAATACATGATGAATTTTACTTTCTTTTTATTATAACATAATAAAAATGACTTTTCAGAAAAATGTATCAATTCAGATATATTACACACTACACTCCCCTGCCCTTATTAAAAAGAAAAAAAAGAGTCGAGAAAGCAGGGATATTTGTTTCAGAGAATAAAATTGCTGGCTCAATTGGCTACATTTTATTAGCTTTGGGGGAAATTTTTTATAAAGTTTTTTTTTTCTTATAATGTTCATTTCTTCATAATAACTTGAAAAATGGAGTTGTTAGATTGCTAGTAGTGACCATAAATTTGGCTGTTAGGCAAAGCACTGCTGCGCTAAATGTGACTTCAAAAAATGTGATGAAATTGCTCTGTGTTTTACTCCTTGAGATTAGTTCACTGGGGTGAATAGATATTTTTTTAAAAAATTAGGTTTCCATTCCCATAAAAAATGCTGGTGTTTGGGACAAAAGAAAAGTGAGTTAGGACATCAAGTTATGGCATATGTGGATTATATTGAGAATAATGAGAGACTGGCATACAGGGAAGATAGAAAATGTTAACAGAATATTTAACCTTCTTTAACCAAAACTTTATCATAGTTCTTGTTCTGAGTAAGCCCTTTCTTTTTGTAGATGTAATCTATGTCTTAGTCATAGCAAATCAAACCAACAATTTTTTTAGTTATATGTGATTCTATCTCTGTTATTTCATGCAGACTTAGCTATTAGATAGTTTGATGTAAAGAGTAAAGCTTGCTATTCTATTCTACAAAAGTCTCATTATATTTTTGCCTTTCTTTACATCCCCAAAATTTAGGACAGTGCTTGGAACACAGTAAATGCCTAATAAATGATTATTGACTATTGACACTTCTAGCATAAAACAAAGGAATTGTTTCTCAGAAAGAATTTATGTTAATGGCAAAATTGGTTAATCCTTAAATGAATTTTCATTTTTCCTTTTGAATTTTATTTTTAAATAAGCATTATTAACAGTTTAAAAATAAAAAAAATAAAATTTTCATTTATCATAGCGAAGTGTGAAATGAAACAGAATGTAAATCCATCCTTAGTTGTCAGGGAGCTTTCCCCCCCTAAAATTTGATACATTTGCAACCCTAAAAAAGATACCATCTTTGAATGATTAATTTATTTTTTGTCCTTTGGATAGCAGATTCCATTTACTAAATATTCCTTGATGAGAAATTACTACTTTTACCATCTAGTCAGTTATTCAAAATGTCCTATTTCTCCTACAAGAAATCTAAGTGAAATATAAGACCAGTGAATAGCTCTTCAGTTAAGGTTTAAAACCTTTGAAGTACCATTTCTGAAAGTCAGACTGTATACATGATAGAATTTGACTGAGATTGCATGGTAAATATTAGTCATAACAGTTTATTAGAGGGAATTTTCTATTCTTTTGATTCACAACGAATTTATGTATTTAAATTTCATTAACATTAATGATGTGTTCTGAATGAAACAGAAACACACTGAAGAGAGATCTCTCTGTCTCTTTACTATTAAATCCACTCCACTTTCTGGATTGATTTAAAAACTATGAATTTCAGCAGGTATATAATTTGAAATGAAAGGAACATTGAAACAGATGATAGGTTTAATTCAAAATATTTCCTTTTCAAATATTTGATATTATTTCTTTTTCAAATGAGAATAGTTATATAATTGAGATCACAGTTTTTGCTCTGGTAGTTTATTTCTCTGAGATCCATTTTGTCTACTTATTTATTATTGTGTTTTGCCGTTTACAAAGGTTTGGAATACCAAAGTCTAATACAAGGAAACATGGAGAACAAAACAGGAGAGTATAGCAGGTCGTCTTCATTTAGGTGATAAAACTTACCAAATGAAGGGCAGTCAGGGAGGATGGCACAAACAGGTCAGGTCCTCTCTAGTTACAGGTGGAATTACAACAAAGTTGGTTTGAATCCCATGTCATACAGACAGAGATCACGAAAACAAAAAAGTTGAGAAGGTGTAAAGCAATTTAGAAAAAAAAAACAAAGGATAGAAATTTAACAATGTAAAAGATGTGAAGTTCAAGCAATCCTATTTCCCAGTAAAAGACAAGAAAATTGATCTCTTTTTTCCAGGATCAATTTTTTTTCCAATATGGAAATGTAATAAAATTAGGGGATATAGGATATAACAAATGCAAGAAACAAACACCAGGGCAGAAAAGAGGCCCCCAAATGCAGTAATTCTGTAAAAGAACTCAGAAGATGTATATTTCTGCTTTATAGAAGCAGATAGATTATACAGTAGATAGAGAGCTGGTCTTGGAATTGGGAAGACCTGACCCAGTTCAATTCAGTCCTCAGATATTTATTAACTGTATGACCCTGGGCAAGTTGTGTAACTTATCTACCTCAGTTTCTTCAACTGTAAAATGGGGACAATAAAAACACCTACCTCCTTGGGTTGTTATGAGAATAAAGTGACCTAATATTTATAAAATACACAGTGCCTGGATAAATATCATTTCCTTGCTTCCTCCTTCTTTATCAATTGCCATTGATTTTAGTATCGGATACAGAGAAAGATATTCAAGGATACTTGATAAGAGTTGAAAGAATCCAGGACTGGGAAAAAGGAAAAGTGGTTTCCAATTCTAGCTCTGTCACAAAAATACCTAATGAAAAAAGAAGTTGATTCACCAATAAGGAAGTTAGTTGAATCCCAAATGTCCCTGACAGTCCTCAAACTTTATGCTTATTACTGGAATTTTTTTCCACTAAATTTATGTGTGCCATCCAGAATGACCATGACATTACTGAAACAATCATCAAGACTTCCAGTCAGGAGTGTGCTGGTAAATGTTTAACAATTGGCTCTTGGGAAAGGGTGGGGGAAAGAGATTGTACTCAAGACCCATAAATTAAATGTATTAATATTTTCTCCACTTTCTTCAATCTGAATAATTAACAATAAAATAAAAACCTGATTTGTAGCTTTTCCTGATTTTCAAGTTGAACATGCTCACATTGAAAGTTTAGCAATTGACTTCACTTTTACAAGCTGATTAAAGCTGCTTTAGGACACTATTAATTCTAAAAATTCTAGCAATATTTTTTTCTGATACCACAGCTTCTGGTTGTAATACTGCCTCTGATTACAGAACTCCTTCTGTCTCAGACCAC
This sequence comes from Phalanger gymnotis, assembly GCA_028646595.1. Lineage (NCBI taxonomy): Eukaryota > Metazoa > Chordata > Mammalia > Diprotodontia > Phalangeridae > Phalanger > Phalanger gymnotis. The sequence goes on along the minus strand of CM053626.1, from coordinate 146,904,787 downwards.
ATGTGAAATAAGACAACAAACTAATTACTGGCAGCAGTAATATAGGCAACACTTGATAAAGTGTAGTCTTGGAATTAGCTTCATCTATATGTGACTTTTGACCAGTCACTTAACTTCTTCCTGATTTATTTTCCTTATTTAAAAAAATAGAAATAATACAACTTGCTCCCAATATTTGTCATGCAATAAAAAAATCTCTATTTTTTTAAACTTAGAAATGAAATGGATAGAGAGCCAAGTAAATGCTTACATCTACATAGGCTTTTTTTTATTGAGCTTATTGTCTCTTAACATTTTTTCCTGAGTTTTGTTATTTCCTATGATTGATTGTTATTCATGGAACAAAATGAGTGTTATTTTTTGAAGAATTTATTTTTGATAATAGCTAAAGCAAATTTAAACAGAAAGGAAATTAAAAATCTAGAGGAAACTCTAATTTCAAAAATCATTTGCAACTATGGTCCTTACCTTTTTCAGAAAGCTAGCTGTTTAAAAAAAAAGTGGCATTTTTTTTCCAATTCAGAGGATTGCTCAAGATATAAGTAGAACTGGTGTTTGCTTGATATTAAGAAACTCCAAAGCAGCTTATGGCTACAGTAAACTTAAAGTTAAGTGCTAGGAAAGTTATGATCTGGGCTGTTGCAGCTGTTCTCAGACTAAATTGTATTCTTATAAAAAATTGAGTAGCATGTTCAACTGGTGGAACATACAGTATGAAGGGACAGTTCAATGGGTTTCCTGCTGGTGTGTGTGTGTGTGTGTGTGTGTGTGAGAGAGAGAGAGAGAGAGAGAGAGAGAGAGAGAGAGAGAGAGAATTATTGAGCAAAGCTCATAGTTATATTCACACACAAAATTATTTGAATTCAGAAAAGATATTGAATTAAAAAAAAACTAGCATGACATCATCTCACCAATTCATCTATCCATTTCCTTTTTCAAATTGGTGTTTTATACATTTTATGTGATATTATTATAATCTTATTATTGTTCTGAAGTAAAACTATTAACTGAGAGTTTGAGGGGCTGAGGTGAATTGAGTGAAAGAAATTCCATGAGGGAAAGGTCCCCAGGAGAATAAGCCCATTCCAGGACACTATGACATTTCTATGAACTGATCCATGCTAGGAAGGTAGGCCTGCCACTTTTTCTGAATGGCTGGATCATCCTACTGTCTCCATTTATGGGAAAATGCCTATGTCAGACATATTTTCGTTCCTCTCGAGGCTCCCCTTTGTTATTTCAGGATTAATCTACCTCCTTGTGTTCCTTACCATCACTCTTAACCTCTCAGTCTGATTTTCAGCTTCCTCTTATGTGCCATATTTATCCATTAGAATATAGGCTCTTTGAGGATAGGGACTATCTTTCTGTTTGTATTTATATTCCAACATTCAGCACAGTTCCTGGAAAATAGGTGATAAATATTTCTTGAATTGACTTAGTAGGAGGGGAAGAAGGTAGGGTAGTTGATGGGGAGAAGATTTTGTGGAGTGATATGGAGGAGAGGTTTCAGGACAGGGCTTTTAGTGCTTTTTAAATTTCCCATCTTTGGGGAGTTTTAGCAGCACAACTTTACATATGGATAGGTATCTTCTTTAAAAAAATCTGTCTGCACAATTCTAAGGGTTGAACAAAAAGAGTTTAACAGAAATAGTTTTCATTTTCTAGAAACTTACAATATAAGAAGTCCAGTAATGATGTGGAAATAGATATTAAAGATGTGCTTTCATTTATTGCATTAAATTAGCTATTTATATAATGTATATAAAGCAAGACTCATGGGAATTAAATTCTTGCAATTCACTAGAAATATTTACTTTTAAAAGCTGATAGTGGAAACTGATCTATTCACTTTTGAATTCTTATATTTTTTAAATTACCAAAATATTATATATTTGATATAAATGATGAGTTGCCATTTAATTTTTCTTAGTTAAGAAAACAAAGAGAATAGTTGCTTAAATATTTTTAAGTTTATTTTAAAGTATTCTTTTTGATTATATGTAAAGGAGATTTCATTTATATCCAGAGGATTTTGATCTTGATATTACATTAAACAGAAGAAAAAGAAAAATCAAGAGGTGTTTCTGAAGGCCTAAAATCACATTTACTCATAGGAAGAAGGATATAGAAAATTAAGTTTTAGTAGACTCAAAACTTCTTCCTTCTTTATAATAATAATAATGATTAATAACAATTAAGCCTTAAAGTTTTTTTTTTTGTCATGATGTGCCACTGAGCAGTGCCAGCAAGTAGGAAACCATCCCTCAAATATACACTTTAAATAGTATGTCATAGTGCATTGAAGGCTGACCTTGAAGTCTGGACAACGACCTGGATATTCCTTCTCTAACATATACTGGCTCTATGACTGAGCAAGTCATTTAACGTTTCATTATGGTGGGCAACTTTCTAAAACTATGTTTCAAAGAAGATTCTGATTTGCATTGATAAATGGATTTTATTTACTAGGGAGTTTGCTATCCCAATAAAAAACCAGATCCAGGTCATATCTTATTGTACAAGGTTGAATAGTTATATATTCACTCTTAGGACCAAAGTGAAGTGCCAGAAAAAAAACAGAATTAAAGAAAGTATTATATGCAATAAAAAATTACTTCATGAGGCCTTTCCTCAAATAATATTTTAAGTGCATAAAATACATTGCATTACGAAGGAAACCAATTATACATTCATGGACTCTAGAGTAAAAACTATTCTAGAACATCAAATCACTAAGCAAGTCCAAGCATCAAAACCTGAAGAAGGTATTTCGATAAACTGCTACTTTTCTGAAACTACAGTTTCAATTAACTTTTAGTTATAATTATAGAATTCCATAAATTACAATATCCCCTGCTTTTTTTCTTTTCCCCTTCTGATAAAAGAAGCCTTTCCAAAACCCTCTTAATTCTAATACCTCCTCTCTATTAGGGAGGGAGGAAGAGAGAGAGAGAAAAAGAGAGAGAGAGAGACAGAGAGAGAGAGAGAGAATGCTGTTTCTTCCTCTTCTTTCTCATTTCCTACTTAATCTATTCATTTTTCCTTCTTTTTCTTTCCTCTCTTACAGGAAAAAAAATACCACTCAAAGTATAAAAATAGATCTATGTTCTATTTTACAATTGTTTGCCACTTTGGTTTGATAAACAAACTTTGAATGTTATTTGAGAAGATATACAGATTAGGCAAGAAGACTTCCAAAATGTCCCTCTCTCCACTGCTCCTTTTCTTGTGTTTCCCATTCTCTCCTCTCAGAGTGCTAAACAACCCTAGCCAATAAGAGTTGGTTGGGATTTTATTTTTCACTGTGTACCTCTGTCTATAATAGCCAATTTTCAGCTGGCTGAGGTAGTTGTTATTGGAAATGGATGAATCTGGGCAAGCACTGTGGACCCAGGTCTCTTAAGTATACACTCTTGGCAATCCTGATGAAATAGGCTGGATTCTGTCCTAAGCACATCTGACTTGAACAGAACTCATCAATCTCAGGTCTGCATTCTATGAATTCATTTTTCTATGTCCTTAAAATATCTTGATCCCTACACACAATGCAAACATACTCTAATGTAATTTATCACATACAAGCACCTATCATTTAATATAACTTAATTCTATTTTAATGCAATTTTAAAATGTTTTCAATGAGATTATTATAAAAGTAAACAAGGCATTAGTAGAAAGAGAAATAGCCTCAGAGGCAAGAAGATATGAATTTAGGTCTTGCATTTGACAAATATTGGTTGTAAGTCCCTGAGCAACTCTCTACATTACTATAAATTGCCGAGGAGGTGCTGATCTGCATTGGTCAAGGGGACTTGCACATCAAGCATTCCCTGTGCCAATGAAATCTCAGGAGCAGACCAAAAACCATGAATTATTCTTATTTTCTTAGTTCTATTGCAGTTTTTTTTAATGAAATGACACAAAGCAATGTGCAGCGAAATAATATATAGCAATATTACTTACAAAAAATTTACCTGAGCATATCAAAACAATACATTTACTTTCATGTAACCACTCCCTTTGTTCTATGAAAGAAATAATTTCACATTTAATTCAGAGATAATTGGTGATCATGAACTAAAATAATCTTGCTTTAAAGTTTTTTCTCAATTAACATTTTGTAAGATTTCGGTTTGAAATGCTTATTTGTTTCCATTAAAATTCATATGGAATACTTCTGAAATGTGGAATAAAATAAAGAATACTGATACTTTCAACAACGAAAAGATATTTAAAGGAGAACTTGTGTCTAGAATTTCTCCTCTAAATTTTAGCGGGTTTTGTTTTTGTGTGGGGAGGGACAGTTGAACATATTTTTAATATTACAAATCGAAGTCATCTTGAAAGTCTTAAAAGTCTTCTTGCAGTATGAAAGAGAATTAAAAATTTGCATTTGGTAGTCAATGAAATGACTGTTGTTGGTGCTGTTTTCTATTTTTTTTTTAAACAAATCATATTGGGTGGCACTGTTAATACATATGAAATGGACATTCTTGCAATATCTAGAGTTTAAGGAGTTCATAACTATTGATGAACAACTAGCATTTCAAAAGTAGTTTTTGTATTTTTGTATTGTGTTTTGTATTAACACAGTACATGATAAAATGAATGCATATATGTAAATACATGCAAATAAAGACCGAGTCTAATTTCATTTCATTTTTGTGCCTTGAACCATATTGTCTATGCCATGTTTCACAAGTGTCAAAACAGAACATTTACATGCAGGAGCCATATCTTAATGGTGCCCTAAAATTGTCTCCAAATTTCATATTCATATCATTTCATTTATTAGCACCATGTGGAAAGATTTGTTTCAAATACCTTTTTAATCTTCTTAAACTGTGATTCATCAACAGATGAAGATATGTTGTTTCACCCTTGGCTATAGGTATGCTTACTTTGAGAAACATTTAATGCTATTTGCATTACAATGGTTTTCTTTAGCTTCGGATTATTTTCATTTCCTTATTTGTTCCCTCTCTAAAAATGTTTTTTTTTTCAAAATCTAATGTTTTCCACTTTTAACTAGGAAACTGTTGGAGAGACTAATAAAACTCTGCAAAATTTGCTGTATTTTAGCCTGTGTACCATAATCAAGAGATACATAAAAATGAAGCCCTATAATATAATAATAATAAGGTATAATTTCCATATGGAGAATTTCTATTTAATAATTGTACTGGGTTATGGTATTATCAAAATGCATATCTTGTCTTCTAACACCCTCGAAGCTCACTTAAAATGGATTAAGGTAACTTTTGAAGGTGGGCCAACATAATGGTCCCACCCTCAGACTTGTCCACCCCTGATCGCATCAAGATTCCCCCCCTTCCAATTGTGTCCTGAGGATCCCTAGACCTTTAAATCATTCCTGCCGTATTAACTGCAGACTGAAAATGAGAAGAGAGGAATAGGGGTGGAGTTAGCACCAAATGTAGTTCTGAGACCCTTTAGCTCCTTGGATAGGTAAAATTCTTCTGATCTAGGGGTGGGGAACCTGTGGCCTCAAGGCTATATGCTGCCTTCTAGGTCCTTGGGTGAGGCCTTTTGACTAAATCCAAGTTTTAGAGAAAAAAAATCCTTTTATTAAGGGGATTTGTTTTGTGAGGTTTGGATTCAGTCATAGAGTCCCACTTGAGGACCTAGCCGGCAACATGTGGCCTCAAGGACACAGGTTCCCCACTCCAATCTAATCTTAGGGAAATTGTTGTCAGCAAACCATGATGCATATCCATTCCCATAACAGTTTGTAGTTCCTGTAAGCTTATATAAAATATGATACGATAATAATAATATCTACCAGCTTTATTTAAAACATATCCACTTTTACGAACAATTTTGAGATAAAGAGTTGAAGTTTTCAAAGTGAAAATTAAGAGAATAATATTTTAAAAAAACTAGTAATTGTAGCTGTTTAAGAAAGGAACAGAGTAATAGAAGGGAAAGGGAAATGAGTTTATCAGATTTTCTTTGTTAGACTCAATGCAATAGTGGGAAAAAATTCCAGAAAGCTGTTTTTTTTTTTTAAGGTATCTGGGAATATAGTCACAAGTCAGATTTATTGCTAGAGACCTCTCTATCTCTGACCCCATAACCAAACCAGCCACGCTTGCCTCTTCAGCTGCTTGGCAGCCTGGAGATAACAATCCTTTCCATGGATAAGAAGAACATTTCTTTTCATTTATTTTAGAATCCATTTTTAGAAATCCATTTATATGCATCTTAAATCTTATTCTATGTGGGTATTCTTCTGTAGAATCATAGATTCATCTTAGCCGACCATGAATTCATGCTTGGTCAAAACCCTTGCAAACACATATCCCTTCTGTTTAGGATGATCTGACAGAATGATTTGAGTGCTGACAGAGAACAGTAGAAATGGAACACAAACCAAATGGTATTTTCCAGAGCAGTCAATGCTAAGAATATTGCTTTAGTTTTCATACCACATGATACAAATTAACAGTCCTTCAAATCAGAGTTGGCAGCAGTCAAGTATCAAAATATCAACACCTAGTAATAAGTGAATGCTTCAGAAAGAGTCACAAAATCAAAACACTGGGTCAAGGCATGAAAAGTTCAGCCAATTAGAGCCAATTATTTGGATTTTTATTTATTTATGTGTTGATGAACTCTAAATATTGAGAAACATCGACATGACTCTTGAGTTTTCTTCATTTTTTTTCCTTCAGGTATTTAGCATTGCATGTTATAAATAATATTCTTTCTCTTGTCTTTTTGTCTTAAGAATCAGAATTGAAAAAGACAATATTCACAAAATTATGGCTACCAAATGATTTTTTGAAGTCATATAATGATTTAAAAGTAGCACTTGATTTTCTAAAACTTATGCTTCACATTCACCCTCTTATATTGAAAGTAATTATAGGAACAGAATCTGGGACTGCATCTGATCTATGTAGGGCAGAGAAATTAGAAATGTTCCCTGATAATGAGGAATAGTTGAGAGTGTCTGAGCCTAACAAGGCTGAGTCACAATCTACACATCATTTTACATCCATTAGCTATGTATCATTATAATTCTGACCACTCTAACATATATTCCGAAATTCTTGTTTGTTTGTTCTTTTAAAATGTATTATCTTGAAGTTCAATTGGGAAATTAATACTACGTACATATTGATAGCTAAAAAATTAATCTGAAAAATGAAATGCATCTTAATTACATCTAGGATGCAAGGGATCTATATATATACATATATATATACATATATATGTATATATATATATGTGTATATATATATACATATATATATATATATATATATATATATATATATATATACATTAAGCTTTTAAGTGCTTTCCAAGGTAATTTTTTTTTTGGAAGCTGATCCTTCAGTCATGTTTCTTTAGATTTTTCATTGAATGCTTCTGGCTTCTCTTTTGCATAATTTTTTCTTACTCTAAATTACATAATTCTGTATTTGATCAACTCAACAGGTAATATTTGTGTAACTTTTAGACAAGTCATTTAACTTCTCTGAACCTCAGTATCCTTATCTGCAAAATGAGGGTTTTGACTAGACAACCTCAAAGATCCCTTCCAGCTCTTATTCAGTGATCCTTAAGATGGGTAGAAATGTTCCATTTCTGACAGAAGGTAGAGAAGAATCTCCTTCTGAACCTCTCCAGATTTTGTAATTCTCATCTGAATATCTTTTCCTCAGAAAGATTGAGTAAGGGATATATCTCCCCTTATCCTTAAACACCTCATACTTATTTTCAGAGTGTGAGGCAGTGTTGGTGTGCTACAAACAGCACTAAATTTGGATTTGGAAGAATTCAATTTAGGTCCTCACTTTGCAAATGTGTGATCTTAAACAAGTCATTTGAGCTCTATCAACTTCTATTTACTCATCTATAATGGTATAATAATTCCTGCATTATTTATTTCATATGATCATTGTGAATATCAAATGAGGTAGAGTACATGAAATGCTTTGTACATTTCTCTAACTGCTATTAAAATCCACAAAGTATTATATATACAAACATATAGATACATCTATATATACACAGAAATGTATGTGTATCTATCTATATTTATCTACATTTGTACATCAAGGCCATTTCTGTGTATTTCACATACACACTCACACACACACACACACACACACACACACACACACACACACGACCAAGAAAATATAACAGCAAAAGCATAGTAAATAAAAATAAAATTCCAATGCTTGAAATTATATTTAGTTTTGGTTGCCTGACTTCTGGAAGGTAGAACAAATCTATGAAAGAGTCCTGAAATTAGTTGATGCATGCCAAAGCAGGATGTCCCATTTAAAAATGCAATGTTGATTTAAATTAAACTATTCTGAGTTGATGCATGGAGAAGAGGAAGATGCAATTATATATCAACCATGATAAGTGAATTTAAAAGTTTGTAAATAGTCTCCTCCTCTGTGAAATATTTTCCATTAGATGAATCTAATAATGCAAAGCATAGTGTTTTGCCCTTAGTAGGTTCTAAGGACAGCAGCCAGCCTATTTAAATAGGATTGCCAAAACTGTACTTAAGAGAGCTGAGTCCAATTGTCCTTGCTCAGAATCATCCATTTACTTTAATAACTACCCTAGTCAGTTGAAAATTATCTTTTGTAGACCTAAGTGCTTAGTGAAAAATAAAACTATTAATAATGGTTATGCTTAGAATTCTGAGAATAGGTGAGGAGTTTGATGGAAAGATATCTTGGGAGCAAGAAGCTGTTGATAATATGCTGCCCTATTTTGTGCTGACACACACTGGATTGGTGTGCTACATCTTATCCACATATTTGTGCCAAACGAACATCTAATAAAATATCCATGTGCGTTTACATGTAGACACATATATACCCATGGATGTGTTTATGTATATAAGTCAATCCATTAACCAGCGTGTTTTAAGATGCCAGGTACTGTGCTAAGTGGTGGAAATGCAAAGGCAAACAACAACAAAAATGTTTCTCCCCCTGCCAAGGAACTCAGATTCTAATGCTATAGACAAATACTATCTAAAATTTATATGGTTTGAAAAGAGTTTTGCCTATTTATTTCAGTAGATAAATTATACCTTATTGTGCAGAAGCTAAAAAAAAAAACTTTGTCAGTAATGTATACTATCTACTTTGTTTAAATCAGTAAAAATAGCTCTCTGTCTCTTTTTCTCTCTCTCTCACACACATATACATATATATGTATATATTGTATTTACATAAATATACAAGCATACAAATATAGTATATAAATATGTATGTATAATGAGTATGCATAAGTATATATGTTTTATTATAATAAGTAGCATTTATATAGAACTTTAAGGTTTGCAAAGCACTTCACAAGTGTCATATTTTATTTTCACAGAAACCCTGGACAATAGGTGCTATTATTATTATTCCCATTTTATGGATGAGAAAGCTGAAGCAAACAGAAGTTAAGTGACTTACAAAGAGTCACACAACTAGAAAATATAATTAGGCAAGATCTGAACTCGGGGACTCTTGATTTGGGGTTTAGTGTTCTACCAATTACACTGCCTAGCACCCTCAGTATATGTATTTATATAGAGTATTCCAAGATAATAGTGCCATTTTAAGCTTAAACAGCTTACATAGTATTTGAATACATTATATTTCCATTAACATGTGTTATGCATGTATGTATGTATACATATATGCATGTATATATGTTTATGTATATGTTTGTATATACGTGTATATATATATATAATATACATTTCTGACTTGTTATTTCACTAATGTAACTCATTCTCCCATCAATTAGTCCCTCTCCCAAAACATACAACTCTTCCAACTTATAGTTTTAGAAAGTTTCCTCAGTGACTGAGACTTTAAGTGATTTCCCTAGGGTCACATAGCCAGTTGGTGTCAGAAGTGGAGTTTCTTAGTCTCCTGCCTCTCTTTATCTTTATATGTGTATACTCATATAGGCATAAATATAAATGAAATAAGAGTAAAACCTTCTTTCAGCCTGCATGACATCATCAATTTAATGCTTCAAAAGAAAGGGAATCAAATACTCAGGTGCAGGTACTATTATCTATACAAAGTCCCAAACTTCCTCCATATTTTTTTTCACTTTTTGTTCACTTAGACACTACGAATAGACTTCTTTCTAATGTCTGAGTTTTCTTTTGTCACTTAAAGTAAGACATGTATGCTCCATTAGATGGGTAGGAGATTAATAAATGGTTGTTGAATAGATTAACCTATTTTTATCTGCTTGAACAAAGTAGATAATATACATTCCTCACAGTGTTTTTTTTACAGTAAGATATAATTTATCAACTGTATAAAATAAGACATAATGTAATCATTAATGAAAGACAGTCATTTAGCTCTTTTAGAAATCATAACACTACATCTGTGCAATTATTACCAAGCAAGAAAATCTAGAACCTATGATTCACATTTTTTTTTATCTTCTTTGTTAATGACGAAACCCTCTGAACATTTTGTTGCAATGCAAGGAATTGGTTGAACTCTGATATAAAATTAGGTTCCTGTAGCTGAAAGTCTAGATGGTTGGGACTGTACAAAACCTTAGATAACCCTTTAAATACTCTTTAAACCCAGTGTAATACATGGCCCTTGAGGTCAGGATTGTTTCTTTTTTATCTTTGTATTTGTGCACTTTGTGCACAGTAGGCTGTTTCTAATATTTGTCAAATTGAATCCAAAAGATATAAAGACTTCAAAATATGTCAGTGGAAATTGTTCCATGGGGCATTTGCTGATTAGCTAGTAGAACCTTGAATGAAGGCATACTAGTCTATAAAGCATAATCTAAAAGAACAATGGTAGATCTGATTAGAGAAAAGCTAAGGGCAATAATGGCAGTGAAAACAAAGCTTTCTGCAGTCCTTTCACAAAAATATGATATTCTGTGGAATCCAACATCACTTTATTTTGAGAGTTTAAAATAGGGATTTTTACAAAATTCTACTATATTATAATAGACAGATATAGATATAGATGTCTCTCTCTACATAAATACATATATACTCTTGCATGGAAAGAATACATTTATTGATGTTTTGTTCCTCTGTCTTTATTACACTTCAGAACTTTTTTTTAAAAAAAAGATGTTTCTACTTTATACATTTGAAAGTATTTTGTCATGATTCTTTCACTATCTCAGTGGTCTAGGCTTGTGTAAAAAGAGAAAATAGTATTAATGATAATCTTAATTTAAGAGTGAGGAATAGAAGGAAAAATGGCTATTCATAAAAGAAATAAACTCCCCACAAAATGACCCCTTCTTCCTCCATGAGCTCTCTTCACAGTCTGAGCCACACAAATGGCCTGCTATGGTTTGTGAAGCAATTTCATGCATATCATCTCACTTAATCTTTGTGACATCCCTATGAGATGGCTCTAGAGGATGGATAGGTATCTCAATTTTGTACATGAGAGACTAAGTCTCAGAAAGGTTAAGTGATTTGTCTAAAGTTACATAGCTTGTAGTTGCATGAGTCAGAACTTAATCCTCTATATTCTAAGCCCATTGCTCTTTCTCATATACAATGCAGTTTGAGAACTTGAGATAGATAGATGGATAGATAGATAGACAGATAGATAGATATGGATATAGATACACACACATATACATATACATATGCGTTGCATGTCAATTATTTGTGGAGACATACATACCCAGAAAGAGTTAAAACTCTTCCTCTGGCATAATAATATATAAGACCATCTTAAGGGTAATTGCCCCTGGAAGAAAGTGTATGGCACTGTAGTCAAATAACCTGGGTCCAAATCCTGCCTTTGACACTACCTGTGGCCTTAATCTAGTAATTTAACTTTGAGTTTCTGATTCCCTATCATTAAAATGAAATGCTTGGTTTTAGGTGACTTCTGAGGTCTGTTCCAGCTCTAAAATATAGCTGGAGGCAGTTCTCCCAATACAAATATCCTTAGTACTTTTCTTGATGATAGATTTCTTTACACATTGTTTTACATGTGTTTTTAACTTCTTGTTGTCCCTTTTCTTTGGGGGAAACAGCTCCAGTGTCAAGTGAAGTTGACTTATTAGACAATATTCAGTAAGTACATTGACTAAACTGAGTTCACTGACAGTATTGCATAGTAATACTACCCTAATATTTTTGACTAGACACTGTTATTGACTCTGTTGCATTGGAGGGAAAAGTATCTCTGATTTTCTGATCTTTTTAATCTATAATTTTTTTCAAATAATGTATTTTTACTGATAATACTGCTGAAATCATTAACATGCAATGAAGCATTCAAGTATTACATGTCCTGCTGTTTTCAATTCTGGCAGATTGTCAGCTCTAGGATTTGAAACAAGCCACACAATGTGAATGATCTCTCTTTTGTAAGTAGCTCGGGTGAGCTGACATGCTTACTGGCTTCCTTTGGTTTCCTTCAGTTGCATGTAAATTCAAATAGCACCAGATATAAACCCAGATGGTTTTAAAACTACTTGTATTGCAAAGGGGAATTCTTGGAGGATTTGCTCTTATATATGCTCTCTTTTATTTCTTTCTATTTTCCTCCACAAATCTGAAAAGGCTGGCACTGAAACTTGCCTTCACCCAAAAGAAAACTCTGTCCTTTTTAAGACTAGAAGTAAGCTTTCTTTTCTCAAGTTAAAATGCACAAAGGACATTCACTTTTTAGTTTTAGTATTTAACAAATTCTTTTGAGCAATATACTCAAAATGTCAAATGTATGACAGCATAGGCAGCTCTTAGAAAGATTAATCTGGACCTAACTTTTTTGTATCCTCAAGATTAGGTGTCTTTTTCTGTTCTTTGTTATAATATTTCCTTTAAAAAACTTTCTGTTAGGAGGAATAATCATTGTAAATAAAGAATGCACATCCTTTAAACAAACTCCCCGTTCTTTTTTTTCCTTTTCTACACTTGTAGCCAGGAAATGACTTAAGTAGAATAATGATCAATGACAAAAGTTTAAAAAGGTCATATGTCATAAGTAAAACCAGTGTATTTTACTGAGTGCTCTAATCCTTCTATGAAGTCAATACTAGCAGCAGAAGACTTTCTGGGGAAGTATTCCCTTAAACAAATTATAATATGACACCTTTTTTTGCTCTTTATTACTACCCCAATATTTTCTTAAATATACAGATCTCATTTCTTTTCTCCTATTATCCCCAAATTGTGTCCTTCCTTTCAACTAAAGACAACTTTCCTCAAATCTGTATATTGTTGTCTTTAACCCTTTGCCTCTAACAAGCTAAAAAGAATTCATAGATTGCATAGATGATGGAACCAAATCAAGATTACTCTTAATCTTGAAATTGGAAGAATGTGTATATCATTACCTAATCAGCAGTTGCTTTGCTATGACAGCATCAGAGGGATCTTCTCTTTTTCTAATGTTCAGAGTGGTTTTCTTAAATCTGTAGCTATTTTCTGTTTATGTTTCAAGCACCTCATTTGAAAGGCTCTTTCTGGTATTTTGCTTCTCATTCAAAAGCTATTATAAAAGCCATGATGCTAACCAAGGTGCTACTCAATACCTCAAAAGGAACACAATTACAGCTATTTTACTGTCTGATACTACCTTTGCCAACTGGGCGCGATATCAATATCTTGACTAGCTATCATAGGGAATTGTGAAAAGATAAGTTGCACTTTTAGGATCTTGTACTGAATCTGAACACCATTCTTATGTGCTAAAGACACATGGCAGAGGATGCAGAAGATTCTGGACCAAAATTGCAGTCTTGCAGCCATACGCATTCCTAGAAACCATTATTGTTTCCTCTACTCATTGTATTTTCTTTTTGATTCAGTGAATTTTTTTCTATTTGAGGAGAGTTGACTTAGTCTTTTTCTAAAATCAGCAGTTGCTAGTATGGCAAAAAAACAAAAAAAGATCCCTCATATTTCCAGGTGAGATACATCTCCAAGGTGGTGGTGCACTGCCAACATCTGAGATGAAAGAGAGAACAAAAAAGGAGAGTAGGAATGACGTTTGTTTGGGGAGATTAAAGCCCTTTTCAGAGTAGAGCTATTGGTGATCTCTTGGGATTTTTAATCAACAACAAAAAATCATGAACAAAAGCTACTGAACTCAGTATCTCTAGTAAAGCAAAAAGGATAGTTTACAGTACTAGTTCATAAGACAAATAAGAAAAGGAAGAGGATAATTGCTTTAACATCCATATAAACAGCTAACAGGTACTTATAGCATACTTTCAAGTGTGTTCTCCATTTTGCTGAATATTAAAAAAGACCACCTAAAGTTATCTTACATTTATTGTAATATCTAGCTTTAAAGTTGAGTGATACATTTATTTCTCTCTCTTTTTAAGTTATTATAAAGGACAAAGAATGGTGTTTCTATCCCAGAAGAATCTCTTATTTGGGGAAAAAATAAAGCTAATTTTTTTCCCTCTCAGTTTCATTTTCTTCAGCAAACAAAACTCTTGTACATTTCAATGCTCACTGGGTCACAAGACAAGCAGAAATGCACAGTTGGAGAGAAGCGCTACGTGCATGAATGCCCCTGTGATTGTAAAAGGAAACTGGGCCTTGCTTGGCTGCCACAAGACCTCAAGTGGAATTTATTTTTCAAGTAAATTTACTTTTCCATACTCATTAAATCAAAGAAGTAAAATCATTTTTAAAAAAAAAAAGTAGTTTGTGCTATATATTAATCAGAATGTCTCTTGAGTATGTTAAAGGTGTTATCTTTCTTTAGTAAATTTTTACCTTTGGAATTTCAATAAATTCATTAATATTCTCTCTCTCTCCCTCTCTGTTTCTGTCTCTTTGTCTCTCTGTCTCTGTCTCTCTGTCTCTCTGTCTCTCTGTCTCTCTCTCTCTCTCTCTCTCTCTCTCTCTCTCTCTCTCTCTCTCCCCCCCTTTTAATCCTTCTCCCTCTCCCTCACCCTACCTCTCTCCTTCCTTCCCTCTTTCCCTTCCCATATTCTCAAAATATTGGCATACAGGTTTAATTCCAGTAAAGAAATCAAATTATAGCAGAAAAGGATTAAGGTTTGTTTCTTGTGTGATTAAAAAGTAAATATGGGGGGATTTGAAATATTAGTTATGATTCCTGCAGGAGAAAATGGAAAGATCAAAAACTTCTGATGACAGCAAAAAAGAATCATTTTTGTAATCTCTAAAAGATGATACAGGTTTCTAAGAAGTTCTCTCTGTAAACAAAAAGTAAGATAACATTTTTACTAACTTCCTATAGGGTTATATATGTATACATGATTATAAGCACATCCTAATAGTTCAAAATATACAGATATTAGGCATGGCATAGGCAAAACATTTGGATAATTTACTAATTTTTTTTTCACTTTTCATCTGCATGTGTTCGTCATTATGTGAAAAAAAAATGTGAGAGAGAGCTTATACCTCTACCCTAAGATACTTCCATTACTACTTATACAAGTGAATAAAACAAGATTAATACCTAACTAGATTCAATACCTGATAATTCAGATGTTTTTCACTATTGAGCCTCAGAAAAAGCAGAAAAAAAATGTGCTTTACTTTCTGCAGTGGCCACCCATGGTACTTAAATTATAAAACCACCATAATCCATAGAATATAGGATTTTGACTTTAAATAAATCATTACCATATTGCAAGTAGTAGCTTAAACTTAATTTGACAACATCTATTTAAAGGTAAATTTTTAAAGTATATTCTTATTTAAAGTGTAAAAATAACTTAATTACTCTGGGTTAGTACATGATTGTCTATATCTATACTATTAGACACTTAAATGTTACTAGTTTTTGTCTTTCTATTCCCTGTGATTGGCATGAAGAGGGTAAAATGCTCATTCTTGACAGGTTAGATGTCATTGAAGACAAACAAAGAGGTGTGCAACAATAAAAATAATGTTAGATTTAGAGTCAAGCACTAGGGTTCACATCCTACCTCTATTACTTATTATTCTGGATAAGTCACTAAACCTCTTCAGACCTCAGTTTCCTCATCTGTGAAAAGAGATGTTTGGATATTCCATTCTGGTTGCAAATCTATGTTGTGCTAATATCAGGTTGAAACACATATGAGACTAAAAAGATTCATTTAGCACTGTTCATATTTAATTTAAATACCACATGAGCAACATGGCTGAACTTTTTGGATCCCCACAATGTGACTATGTCATGTTATAATAGTAACATGTGTTTTAATACCAATTTACAAATCATTTTCCTCATAATAAGAGAGAACTATAACTCATAGACATTAGATGACTTGCCCAAGATTAAACAGCTAGTAAGTACTACTAAATGCTGGGCCCAGTACTTGAACTTTGATCATAATGCATTAGCTCACTTGCCACTGTACCATGCTTCATCAAATGAATCTTTTGGTGGTGGTAGGCAATATAAATATAGAATTAATTTATAATCAGCCTTTTCAGAGACAGAAAATAAATGTTTTAATGCTATATCCTAGAGTTTTGTAGTCTAAACTACAAACATAATGGAAATTCTTTAATGAAAATAATATTGGAGAGAAAAAAGCCAATTTGTATTGGTATTTAAGCATTTCTAGTTATTAGAAAAATGGATCTTTTTCTCAACTTTGCTTCATAAGAATAACATTTTGAGCAATTTTATAAATGTGCTTATGTATAAAGTGATTATCCTCAACCCTTTAATATCAGTGTTATTTAAGGTTATATTCTTGGTTCTCTTCTCTTTCTATACTCTCTCCTTTGGTAATTTCATTTCACCCTCAGGGCAGAACCTTGGGATAAAGCATCAGTTGGGGAGCCTGTTGCAAGTACAAGATAGGAGACATAGGTGAATCATTCAGACAAATAGGAGAATCAGGAGAGAACATATCATGAAACCCAGAAAGGAGAGAGTATAAAGGAAAAGAGTTTGATCTAAAGTATCAGGTGCTGCAAAGAGATTTTTAAAAGATGATAATTGAAAAGAGCTCATCCCATTTGATAGTTGTATCACTGGCCATTTTGGAAGGCAAATTTTCAGTTTAGTGATGAAGTGAGAAGCCTGGGCATAGAGAATTAGAAAAAAAAGTGAGAGGAGAGGAAATGTGTCTCAATTTCCTTTTCCATAAGATGAAAATATTGAACTCAATGCCTGCTAAGGTCCTCCTAGCTCCATTCTGTCCATAACGATGCTATGAGAATATTTTTGTTAATTTTAATCTGCCAGGATTAAATGAAAATATGCAATATCTTATACATAAATTTGTCAAAAAAGAAAATGAATCATGATCTACTCTTGGTCTTCATCTTGGTCACATGTAGTATATATAAATTATTGCTTCTCTTTCTAACTGGTCAGAAATTATACTGGAACAATGTATTCTACAGTTTTGCCAGGAATGAAAACCAAGCTCACAATCTTGTACTTGGAAGCATCCTGTTTCTCTTTTGAAAACTAGAACATTTCTCTTCAAGTCATGAAGTATATTTCTCTGTCTCCATAATTAAATAATCGCATCTGTGATTTCTCTCTTTACACTATAAACCAAGTAGACCAGCACATATGACTGCTATTCATTGTATACTTGTAATTATTTGGGGCCTGGTGATATAACCTTTTTGACAGTAAAGTATTGGTCTCTGATAACTAATAATATAGGACATCTTTCAGAACATTCAAATCATTGATCTCTATAGTCGGATATCAAGATTCAGTCAGTCAACAAGTGCATTCTATATAGCAGGCACTCAGCTAAGTTCTGGGGATCCAAAGAAAAGTAAACAAAATAAACAAAATAAAACATAACAAAAGCCCCTGATTTCAAGTAACTCAAATGTAATTGGGGAGTCAACATGCAAGAAAATATTTACATACAAGAGATATACAGGATAAATTTTTATAGATGGAAGGCACTGACATTAAGAAGGCTCAGGAAAGGACTTAGTTCAATAAAATAACAAATTTATTCTTATTAACTTCCTACCATATCAAATATACTAAACTAGATCCTGGGAATACAAATAAAAAAAAATAATACCATGGCTAAGAAAAAGCTTACACTAGTTTTGCTTGAATATTTTATAAGAATATTATTATTTCTGACCTAGATTAGATTCCTGGTTCCAATACTTGTTAGCTATGTGATCTTGGTCAAGTAATAATTTCTTAGAACCTCAGTTTCCTGCTCAGGTAAAAATCTGTTACCTTCCTTATAGGAAGGAAGGAGAGAAACAAACATTTATCAGACATTTGCAAAAAACACTGTGCTACCAATCTCACTGGGCTGTAGTGAGGAAAGTGCTTTGTAAAATCTAAAGCATTGTAAAGATATTTAAACTGCTACTGTTATTTAATCATTTAACTACTAGAAATGGCGATCCATTCTTCCCCACACTCAAGCCATTTAAATTCTCCACTCAGAGACCTTTTATTCATTGGCTTTTTAAATGATTCAGCATTCTGGCCCAAAGTCTAGGATCAACAGAGCTGTTGTTAATTCATAAATGGATTTCATTAAGGGGTAATTAAATGTAAGTTTCAGAATTATAACTGGTCATGGAGGGCATTTTCATTACTGAGGGTATTTCAGTTTTATGGATTGAACATTATTTTTACCATCTTACTGGAACATTTTTGTTTTGTTCTTAATTATGCTACATTTATTTACTTTCAGGCTTCCAGTCTGTCCAAATTGAAAGCAAGCTTTAGGGCTGAATTCTTTTTAGTCCCCCAAGGAAAACAGAGTAAAATAGGACAGCATGAGTTGTTCTTGCCCACAGTTCTTTTCTATTTGTACTATGTTTATCTTCATATACTGAAAACTGTTCCAGTTTCTGCATTGAAATGTTGATGTGCTTAACAAATTGAATTTTTCTTTCCTACTGCATCTCTCATTGGTTAGAGCATGAAGGTACTGTGGATTTCCTTGTAGCTGTTTTTGTCAGTGCCAGTTACAATTTAGTGCTGTGAACTGGCTTAAGATTGCTAAAAAGCTAAAAATCTTATTCCCATTTTACTTTTTCTTGATTTCCTTCCAAACCTTTTTTAAAATTTTTTTTAGTGGAACTTAAAGAGCAAAGAATTTTGCATCCATTGTATTTCTTGGGTTAAAAAAATTATAACATTAGGCCAGTATATAAGCTTATGTCTGAAAGAATTTGAATTTCTTTAATATTTGTTCCTAAAATTTCTTGCTCTGCAAAATAACTTATTACAAAGGTAAATTGAGTTATGATTTAATTCTCTGAAGAAATCTGATTTTGTATTCAGAATATTCAAATCATTGATGTTTAAAGGAATAAAGAGAAAAGGAGAAGGAGAGAAATACTGAAGGTAACTTCCCTGGGTAATTTCACACACATCATATAATCCTTCTATTGAATGTATTAAAAATAGATATTTTGAAAGATTTGGCAGTGGTTAAGTTGTTTGAAGCATTTGACACAATGGGTCTACATGTGGATAGAAATTCAATTTAATTGCAGGAACAAATAATTAGCTAATTAATATATTTGAGATATAGTGCTGATGATGGAAATGCAAATGCAAAAATAATAACAAATTACTCCCTATCCTTAAGGATCTTACACTTTATTAAGGGGATAGGAACATAAAAGCCAGAATTAAGATCTTTAGGTTTGGCAAAGTGCTTTAAATATGTTATTTCATTTGATCTTCACAACAACCTTGTAAGGTTACCATTCTGTAGGAGAGGAAATTGAGACTAAGATGTTAAGTGACTGGCCCAGGGCCACAGAGCTAATAAATGAGAGAGGATTTGATCTCATGCTGTTTTGACTCAAAATCTACCATCTCTCTATTGCTCCACCTACTCAGAATATGTACATGGATAAGTAAGTACAATAGTGTGGCTTATGGTATCCATGATTATCTTTTTGTTTTTAATTTTTGTTTTATTTTATAAGATTTTGAGTTCTAAATTTCCCCCCTCACTGTCTCCCCTCTTCACCCCCAAGATGGCATGCAATCTAATATAGGCTATACATGTACAATAATAATTCCACATTAGTCATGTTGTGAAAGAAGAATCAAAATAAAAGGGAAAATCATGAGAAAGAAACAAAAAAAGAGAAAATAATATGCTTTGATCTGCATTCAGACTTCACAGTCCTTTCTCTGGATGTGAATAGCATTTTCCATCTTGAGTCTTTTGGAATTGCCTTAGATCATTTCATTGTCTAAATCTATCAAAGTTGGTTATTGCACAATGTTGCTCTTACTGTCTACAATGTTCTCTTAGTTCTGCTCACTTCAATCAGCATCAGTTCATATATGTGTTTGTAGGTTTTCTGAAATCTCCCTGCTCATCATTTCTTATGGAACAATAGTATTCCATTATATTCATATATCACAACTTGTTCAGCCATTCTGCAATTGATGACATCCCCTCAATTTCCAATTCTTGGCTACCATAAAAAGACTTGATATAAATACTTTTATATGTATGGGCCCTTTTTCCTTGTTTATGATCTCTTTGGGATACAGACCTTGTAGTGGGATTGCAGGATCAAAGGGAATGCATAGTTTTATGGCCCATTGGGCATAGTTCCAAATTGTTCTCCAGGATGGTCGGATCAGTTCACAACACCAATGCATCAGTGTTCCAATGTTTGCAAATCTTCTCCAACATTTATCATTTTCCTGTTTTGTCATATTAGCCAATCTGATAGGTGTGATGTGGTACCTCAGAATTTTTGTAATTTGCATTTCTCTAATCAATAGTGGCTTAGAGTATTTTCAATGTGACTATAGATAGTTCAATTTCTTCACCTGAGAACTGCCTGTTCATATTCTTAGACCACTTATCAATTGGGAAATAACTTTTTGTCTTCTTATTAATTTGACTCAGTTTTCTATGTAGTTTAGAAATGAGGCCTTTATCAGAGATGCTGGTTGTAAATATTATTTCCCAGCTTTATGCTTCCCTTGTGTAGGTGCCATGTACTGCTGAGAAAAAGTTGTATTCCATTCTATCCCCATTCAGTTTTTTTCCAGAGGTCTACCATGTCTATTTTTTCTAAAATTCTGTTCATCCCCTCAACTTATTTCTTGTTTATTTTGAGGTTAAATTCATCTAGTTCTGAAAGGGAGAGGTTGAGGCCCACCACTAGCATAGTTTCGTGGTCTGCTACTTCCTGTAAGTCATTTAACTGTTTTATTCAGTTAGCTTTTGTTCTTCCTTTTCCATTTGGCCAATTATGCTTTATAAGGAAGTATTTTTTCCTTTACTGGATTTTTAAAAAATTTCTCCAATTTTAAGGAATTGTTTTCTTCAGTCACTTTTTTTCCTTTGTTTTCCAAGCTGTTGACATTATCTTGCATACCTCTCATTTCTTTTCCCAATGTTCTTCTACTTTTCTTGTTTGACTTTTGAAATCCTTCTTGACCTCTTCCAAGACAGCTTTTGGGGCTTGAGACCAATTCATATTCCCCTTTAAGGTTTTGGATGTAGGTACATTGGCAATGTTGTCCTCTTCTAAGTTTGCATTTTTATCTTCTCTGTCCTCATGGAAACTTATCTATGGTCAGTGTTCTTTTTTGCTTCTTACTCATGTTGTTTGCCTGTTTCCTGAGTTATAAAGTTAAGTTCTGCTTCTGGGCCACAGGGGTCACTGTCTCAAGCTTCTTGTGCTGAAGGCTAGGGCCTGGGCCCTAGTTTTATGTGCTGGGGCCTCAGGTGCTGGCAGCTGGAGGCTGTTGGGGTCTGGTGGCTTACCTGATGCTGGACTGAGGTCCTAGTGGTGGTATCTGGTGTGTGCTGAGGCCAAGTGGTTTTTTTCTACACTTCCTCAGGGCTACATTGAAGCATGTGGATGTGCTGAAGGTGGCTGCCCAACCAGTCTGTGCTGGTGTCCATGATGGTTCCATGAGCTGGAGTCTACAGGTTCCCGTGGTTATGCTAAGGCACACGTGGGGTCATGGCATTGGCATTTGTCTGCTCTATCACTCTATAACCGGCAGGATCTTCTGCTAGATTGCTGAGGTGGGGCTTGTGGTTGGCTTGCTTGGATGCTTCTTGTCCTGGAATGTTCTCCACTTTTACTCCAGTAAGACAGACCTTTCCTGATGATCTTCCAAGTTTCCAAGGCCAAAAGACTACTCCACTCCATCTTTCTGCTGGCTCTGTTGTTTCAGGATTTTTCCTAGGGTACTATTTTCTGATAATTTTTTCAGAGGTCAGTGAGGGAAAATGACAGTGATTTACTGCTTATTCTACCATCTTGACTCCCAGCTATTTTTATCTTCGAAGAAAGAAAATAAATGAAAATCCCATATCTATAAATGCATAGATATGAGGAAAAGAATGTTGAGCTCAGGAAAAGGTAGCTGTTCAGTCTGGCCAGAACAATGGATTCTTGCATTTTCCTTAGCTCCTAGATTCAGGATTCCCCAAATATTCCTGCGACATCTACCACCTGCTTTCTGTGTCCTCACTCATTTCTCTGGCTTACAGTGGCATTTACTTTCTCTCTCTTTTGCATACTCCTCAATTTTCTTCTCACAACTCCTTCTGATAAGACCACCAGATAGAGGTCAAGATCATTGGGTGATCTGTCCTCAAGTCAAGTCCTAAATCTGCTTAGAGTTTAAAGAATGCTAGGGATAGTACTGAGCACCTGTTGTCAGTTACACCTATTTCCCTTTGCTCCTTGCCCAAGTCTTTTGTTGGTGATCCAAAGGGTAGTTTATATTATATTTAACTTGTCTCTCATTATAGAAATAAAACTGAGAGCAGGACCTAACTCTTTCTATCTATTCACATAAATATACTCATCAATCCCTTGCTTAGTATGTTTCTTTGTTTATAATTCTGCCTCTCCCTGTCTTGCCTAGGCTTGAAGTACAGGGGCTACTTATGATCCCAAACTCACTACTGATTGGCATGGGAGTTTTGACCTGCTCTGTGTCTGATCTGAGTTGGTTCCTCCTTCCTCAGGCAACCTGGTAGCCCTGATGCTCACCAGGTCTCACCATATTGATGCCAGAGTTAATGTAGATACTTGATCAGTTTAGTCCACTCCAGCTCAAAACATCCAAACTCAAGAAATCCTCTCCAGTAGCTCAGATTGCATGTATCTACAACCACACTCAGTTGGAGCCTAAAAAGTTATTCACTTCATTTAGTGCAAAACTACATCTGACATGGATCCCATGCTCATTATCCACTACAGGACTGGAAAGAGGGACCAGTGATGCCATTTGTTATATAGCATCTCTGTTATATGTAGATTGATAATAGGAATAAATGAAGACATGTTTTAAATCCATCAAAAAGATTTAATATTTAATAAACACTAGGTATTATTAAAATACATGAAAACTAGGGTAATAGTTAGGAAATTAAATAATTCCTGAAAAAATGATCCTTAGTAAGCCAACTTATACTTTAGTGCTACTATCACATCAGTTGTTTATACAGCTTCAAACTGAATGCCATCTATAAAATGGGGACAGGGGAGTACCTCCTTAAAATTATAATAAGACTAAAAGATATAAAGATTCATGAAATGTTTGTAAGAACTACAAATATTAAAAATACTATGAAAATGAAAATTCTTACTTTTCTAAAAATTCAGCCTAGGCATTTGTACACATTCATTTTATTTACTACTTTTAATATGTGGCATTATAATTTTGGTTATATTTAACTATTAGTATATTAGAATTTTTTATAATGAGTCGTCTTAAGCATTTTTAATTTTATGTAGCAAATTAGTATTGTTAAAACTATATTAGTTTACTTCCTAAAACATATTCTACAAGTGCCTGGAAAGTTAAAATTGATTAGCATCATAGGACCAGAGGTTTAGAGCTTTCTTGAAAGGGGGTTTAATGATCATCCACTCCTATTGCCTCATTTTATTGATAAAAATAATGGTTGTTATTACTAATAGCTAACATTTACTTCTTTGTTCTTTTTTGTTTAGTATTTTATTTTCCCCAGTTATATTCAAAAGCAATTTTAAACATTTGTTTTTAAAACTCTGAGTTCCAAATTTTCTCCCTTCCTCCCTCTATATCCTCCCCACACCCATTGAGAAGGCAAGCAATTCAATATAGATTATACAAGTGTACTCATGCACAGCATTTCCATTATAGTCATGTTGTGAAAGAAAACATAGACAAAAAAGCCTCAAGAAAAATAAAATTTTAAAAATTATGCTTCAATTTGTATTCAGACACCACCAATTCAACAGCTAGCATTTATATAAAGCTTAAAGTTATGCAAATTGCTCAACAAATATTATCTTGTTCCATCAGCCCAACAACTCCGGATGACAGAGGCAATTATTATTCTCATTTTACTGATAAGGAAACTGAGACAAACAAACATTAAGTGACTTGCCCAGGGTTACACAGCTAGTAAGTATATGAGATCAGGTTTTAACTCATATAAAGAAACCAATAAAGAAAGAGATTAATTAGCTTGCCTAAGATCACATAGGTATTAAGAAGCAAAGCCAGAATTCAAATTCATATCTTCTGATTCCAAATACAGGGTTCTTACTGGTTATTAAGCATCTTCCCTTAACCACATCTTACCTTTATCATTAACTTCTCAGACGGATGTACTTCAGCCCCTCATCAGTAATCCTCTTACCATTCTGAAGCATGAAAGTTTCAAAATCCTTAAGCCGTCTTTACATCCAGAAAGTATCCCCACCTCTTGACCAAAATTGCTAGAAGAAAAAGGAACATTTAATTTTTTCTACAAGCATCTGAGCAAATCAAATTATCATTTTTTTATCTCAGTGATTATGTTTCTGCTTTGTGAATAGTAGATTTATGCCTCCATAAAATCATCACTTTATAAAAATAAATATAGAATATGGAAAATACTTCTAGAATACTTCTAGAATATAGAAAATATAGACTATAGAAAATACTTCTAAGGTACGTAATAAAATGCTAGCTTTTTTCTAATGATTCTAATGATCATATTCTAATGATGTGGGTATGAATAATACAATTTAAAGTTTTTCTTCGCTCTTAGGATGCTTTGGAAATACAAGATGTTTATGGTTAAACTTTTGAAGTGAATCCACAACTATTTTCTCTATTCTTTAGTGATTATTATGTTTCTTTTTCTGCTTTATGCAGTAGCCACTATGAATTCATGGAAATCATGAATTCTGTGCCTTACAGCAGTTTTGTTTTGTTATAAGCAAGGTAAGACCAAGTGTTGATTGTGAATTTAATTCACATTAACCATGGGATACTTTGTTAGAGTATCCACTTTCTCTTTTGGAAAGTGATACTTAAATGAATGAAGAGAAACCCACTAAGGTTTGATCTCTTTCTTATCACATCATCAACCAATATAATATATTAGCCAAATAACTAATCAGTTTATCTGAGAACTAGAAAGACATAAATATACTAAAATGTCTCATCACTACAACTACACATTTTTAAGAATATGAGGCAGAATTTGAACTGGCATCTTAACTAACTGCATTTCTGACATCTTATCCAACAACCTATACAACTTGTGAAAGACATAAAAGATTGTTTTACTGTCTTTCTATTGGAAAGAAGAGGTTTAGAGCAGAGATAAAAGATGGAGGGAAGCTTTTGAGTCTTTTAATACTATTGGCTTGGCAAGTACAGAAGTGAAGGCAAGATAATTTATAGGTCTAGGTAGTAAAAGAGGTGGCACCAGGGCATTTCTTCAACTAAATATGTAATCAGCATATTAATCTATACAGGATACATCTTATATTTCTAAAGCATCCGAAGAGTGAAGAAAAACTTTAAATTGTATTATTCATACCCAAATTATTAGAATGTGATCATTAGAATCATTAGAAAAGAGCTAGCATTTTATCATGCACTTCAGATAAGTTTTCTGACCCCCTGGTCTATATTTGTTTTTATAAAGTGATGATGTTAGGGAGGTATAAATCTACTACTCACAAAACAGATACATAATCACTGAGATAAAAAAGATAATTTTATTTGTTCAGATAGTTGTAGAAAAATTACACTTTATATGCCTCAGGGAGTTATTGAAAGGAAGGCATTTTAAGCTATTACTGTTACTTTGATAAACTGATTGGTGATTTGGCTAATATATTATATGGTTGATGATGTGATAAGAAACATATCAAACCTTAGTGAGTTTCTCTTTAGTCATTTAAGTATCACTTTCCAAAAGAAGCAAAAGAGAAAGTGGATACTCTAACAAAGTATTCCATGGTTAATGTGAATTGAATTCACAATCAACACTCGGTCTTACCTTGCTTATGAAACAAAACTGCTATTTTACTTCCAACAAAGCAGGTTGTGCCTCTTCCATGCTTGTCCATCTGGTAAGACTCCTGTTCATTTCAATTCTATTCAATAAACATTTGTTAAGTGTCCATTATGTACTGGGAATTGTACTAATCCCTGTTCACATTGTCTCATATGTTCCCCACAATTGGTCCACCCAATATTCTGGGGATATTCCTTACTGACAGCAAAAGCATACCAGTGGAGCATGTGGGCCATCTATTAGTTATTCCTAACTCTTGCCATTTAAACAGCCCATTCTTTTGTCTTTGATGATATTCTTCCTCTGGTTCCCCTAATGTATTACAATACACTCAAACTCACTTTTCTCCATTGCCCTTAGAAATATATAATGAATTGTAAATTGGTTCCTTTCATCTGAATTCAATGTTTTACCTGTGTCCTAAACTATGACTTTTTTTTTTATTAAACAAAATTATTTTCATTATTTGGTCCAAGGTGCAGCTTTTTGTTTTCAGATAATATTACATAGTACTTTGAGAAAGTGAGAATGTCATTCCCTAATTTGTTACCTTGAAAAAGCTTCTTGGCTGATTTTTTTTTTAATTAAAGTAACAAAAAGAATATTCACAAGAGAGTAAAATGCATAGATTAGATTCAAATATAATTTAACCAGGATTATCTTCTTTACTAAATTCCTATTCTGATCCTTCGTTGATGTGTAGATGATACCATGTCTTAC
Organism: Phalanger gymnotis; assembly: GCA_028646595.1. Lineage (NCBI taxonomy): Eukaryota > Metazoa > Chordata > Mammalia > Diprotodontia > Phalangeridae > Phalanger > Phalanger gymnotis. The sequence goes on along the minus strand of CM053626.1, from coordinate 146,877,814 downwards.
CATTCTAGGTTCTAATATGGGAAGAATCATAGACCTATTTTTATTGCCTAAAAACCTGATTAGCTAATGTAAGAGAGATTCATTGCTGGTTTGCTAAGTATGATCAGGTATAACTTTGATGGCAATTTACTTATCTGTGTATTCTTGATGTAAAATCTTCATAGACATAACTAAAAATGTATATTACGTGGTATCATATGTCATCCAAATAATTAGTACATGTTGCCTATTCTAGGACTGTCATATACCATTGGAAATAATTACTACATGTTTTCTATTTTAGGAGTGTAGTTTTTAGAAGTCCCTATAAATCTAGAAAATTCTCACAGGCTAAAAGAAATTGGAATGGGTCTAAAAGGAAATAAGGATGGAAATTATGTGTACTGTCCAAATAATACTTATAAGTTCTGTTCAACTAAGTAAATGTCATTGTAACATTATCAATATATGTGGATATATTGTAGATAAATTTTATTTAAAATGAATATGAAAATGCCACAGGAAACTTTCGGCCTTCATCTAAAAATATTATAGTTGATCAAGATGGACAAATAATGTCCACATGTATTTCCTTAAGTAATTAGTTATTAAAATTAAAGTATTAATAAATTAATTAATAATGTCCTATATTCATTTGCTTTAAAAATTAATTTCATTTACAATATGCAATTCCATTCAGGGTTGCAAGTTGACATTTCAAAGGAATATAACATTACCTATCACACATTTTTTCCATCCCAGTGTTTTTCTAATCACTGAAGTGATTAGAAAAAGTGATGGGAATCTACTAGGCTTTGAACAATTTGAACACACACACACACACACACACAATTTAAAAGAAAAAAGAAAAAAAATGTTCAAATAAGTACCTGAGTCTTTTGATAAATAGAGTGTAAACAATGTCCCTGATGTCTAATAGATCATAAGATCTTAAATGTAAAGCTGGAAAGAACTTAGAAGCCATTGAGTCCAACTCCTTTATGAGGAAACTAAGGTTGAGAGTGACTAACTAACTTGTCCAGGCTCACCCAGCTAGTAAATATCTAAGATGGGTTTGGACCCAGTTTTTCCTAACGATAAGGCCAGTGCTAAATGCATTAATCTATTCCACCTCTATAAACCTTTACGTTGATATTTCTCTGTAAATTAGACCATTTTGTCAGTGACAGAGTTATATAATCTTCATTTCTGACTGATCTTCATCTGGCAGTGATGCCAAATTTTGTCTCTGTTAGGAATGCACCTCTGTCAAGTATTTCACGCATATTTAATAAATTGAGGCATCTTATTAACTCAAGGAACCTTGTGCAACACTGATTTGTAACATGCAAAATCTATAAAGCAAATTATCATTTTTCTGATTTTTTGGCTTTGTAAGTTTTGATTTCTATGCATTACTTTTTCTCTAAGGTGATACACCTATAATTGGAAAAAAACCTATACTTGAGTTACATAGGAGCAAACTTATCCAATGCAAATGTAACAACCTCCTAATGAAGTGCTCTGACTCAGATTACTAGTGAGAAGACAAAATTATTTTATTAAGGCATGTGTATTTATGTTTATAACTCAAATAGATCCATGCAACTTCTAAATGTAAAGCAATAATGAACTACAAGCCAATTTTTGGTGGGTGCACCTTTTAAATGTTTTAGAAAACGATCGTCTCCTCTCATCTTTTTGTCATCAAGTCTATATGTTTGGCAACACATCATACTCTTTTCATTAAAAAATAATAATTGTATACATTGATATACAAATCAATACTTCTTTCAGCTGAAAATATTTTACCTAAGAAAGAAAAAACAGTAAATATATTAATGAAATTTTATTTCAGAGTATATTGTTGAAAATTCTTTAGGCAAATTATCAAATATTTCTGAATCCAGAAGCAAATGTACTTCTAAGTAATTATTAAAGATTTTTATTATATTATCTCTTCGTATTTTATTTTTATTTTTCCCCAGTTAAATGTAAAAAACAATTTTTAACATTCATTTTTAAAACTTTGAATTTGAATTCTCTCCTTTCTTCCCTCACATCCCCTCCCATTAAGAAGGCAAGCAGTTTGATATAGGTTATACATGTATAGTCTTCCAAAATATATACATAATACTCATGTTGTGAAGGTAAACACAGGGGAAAAAAAACTCAAGAAAAACAAAGTTTAAAGAACTATGCTTCCATTTGTATTCAGACATCATCAGTTCTTTCTCTGGGGATGGATAGCATTTTTTCTCCTAAGTCCTTCAGAGTTGTCTTGGATCATTACATTGCTGGGAACAGAGAAGTCATTCAGAGATGATCATCTTACAATATTGCTGTTATGTTGCACACAGTACATTTCGCTTTGTCTCAGCCCATGCAAGTCTTTTCAAGTTTCTCTGAGAGCATAGTGCTGCTCTTTTCTTATAGTACAATAGTATTCAGTTATACTCACATACCACAACTTGTTCAGCCATTTCCCAGTTGATGAGCATCCCCTCAATTTCTAATTCTTTGCCTCCAGAAATGAGCTGCTTATAAATATTTTGTATATATAGATCCTTTTCTTTTTTTTTTTTTTAATCTCTTCTAGGATACAGACTCAGTAGGCTTTATAGCCCTGGAGTTCCAAATTGCTCTACAGAATGATTGAATCAGTTCACAACTCTATCAACAATGCATTAATGTCTCATTTTTCCAAAATCCCCTCCGACATTTGTCATTTACCTTTTCTGTCCTATTAGACAATCCTGTAGGTATGAGGCAGTACATCAGAATTGTTTTAATTTACATTTCTCCAATCAAATGAGTTAGAGTATTTTTTCAGATGGCTATAGATAGCTTTGATTACTTCATCTGAAAAATGATCATATCTTTTCATAATTTATCAATAGAGGAATGGCTTTCATTTTTATAAATTTGTCTCAGTCTCCAAATGTTTGAGAAAGGAGGCCATTATCAGAGAAACTTGCTTCAATTTTTTTTTTCAATTTACTACTGCTAACTGTATTTCCCTCCATCCTATCCCCCATTTTTTTCTATTTTCTCTCTCATTTTACCCTGTCCCTCCTGAAAAGTGTTTTGTTTCTGTTTACACCCTCACCCAATCTGCTCTCCCTTCTATCACTCCCCCCCTTCTCTTATCCCCTTCCTCTCCTACTTTCCTATAAGGTAAGATAGACCCAAGTGAGTGTGTATGCTATTCTCTCTTTGAGCCAATTCTGATAAGAATAAGGTTTACTCATTCCCCTTGCTTCCCCCCTCTTTCACTCCACTGGAAAAACTTTTTTCTTGCCTCTTTTATGTGAGATAATTTACCCTGTTATACCTCTTCCTTTCTCTTTCTCTTTCTCCCCATGTACACTCTCTCTCTCACCCTTTTATTTTGTAGATATCATCCCCTTATATTCAACTGTAATGTTAATCAGGGCAGGGCTTTTTGTTGTTCTTCTCTTAAGTGCCTTTAATGATTCTGGCCTTTGTTAGAATAGGACAGGTAAAGTGGGATCTTTTGCCTTGGAAAGTTTCTCAGCACTAAGACAATCAAGAGTCATTGAATTGTATATGATGTGGTGCTAGTGGTTGGAGCTTTCTCACACTGATTTCTCACACTCTAAATGGTGAGCCTCAAGTGCCCCAGGGCCCTGAGGCAGGTATATAGAATCTGAGGTTGGTATTTGACCTTTGGGGGTACACTCATTGAAAGAATATGGGTTATGAGGCTCTGGGCAAGCCGTTGAACCTGTCCGCCTGGTTTTGTAACCCAGACAGATAGATGTTAGTGCTTCTCTGGTAACTATGAATTGTGATTTGAATCAGACAAGGTCTGTCAGTTGATGTTGGTAATTTCTGTTTGTATTTGCTCTGAAATTCAGGGGACCGATCTTTTCCCACTGAACTAAGTGAATGATATATGTATGTTTAATTAAACTGACATTGTTAACCTCTTAAAGTTGCTTTCCTTAGAAAAGTAGATCAAAGAATTTGTGCTAGCAGCCTTCTTCTTGTTGGCCTTGTGTTGGAATTTCACACCCACAACAGCTGCTAGACACATTGTTGTTAAATCAACTCACACTTGTGCCCTCTATACTCCTAACTACCCTAATAATGAGAAAGGTCTTATGAGTTACAAATATCATCTTCCCATGTAGGGATGTAAACAGTTTAACCTTATTAAGTACCTTATGGTTTCCCTTTCTTATTTACCTTTTTACGCTTCTCTTGAGTCTTTGAAAATCAAATTTTCTATTCAGCTCTGTTTTTTTCATCAGGAATGCTTGAAAGTCCTCTGTCTCATTGAATATCCATTTTTTTTCTCTGAAGGATGATACTCAGTATTGCTGGGTAGGTGATTCTTTGCCCTCTGGAATATTGTATTACAAGGCCTCTGATCCTTTAATATAGAAGCTGTTAAATCTTATGTTATCCTCATTATGTTTCCACAATACTTGAATTGTTTCTTTCTGGCTGCTTGCAATATTTTCTCCTTGACTTGGGAACTCTGGAATTTGGCTACAATATTCCTAGGAGTTTTCACTTTGGGATCTCTTTCAGGACACAAACAGTGGATTCCTTAAATTTCTATTTTACCTTCTGGTTCTAGAATATTAGGGCAGTTTTCCTTTATAATTTCTTGAAAAATAATGTCTAGGCTCTTTTTTTGATCATATCTTTCAGGTAGTCCAGTTCCAGGTAGCTGTTTTTTCCAGTGAGATACTTCACATTGTCTTCTCTTTTTTTCCTTCTTTTGGTTTCTTTGATTGTTTCTTGCTTTCTCATAAAGTCATTAGGTTTGATTTGTGCCATTCCAATTTTTAAGGATTTTTTTTTTTGTGATCTTTTGTACCTCTTTTTCCATTTGACTGATTCTGCTTTTTAAGATATTCTTCTACTCATTGGCTTTTGGACCTCTTTTACGAGTTGGCCTAGTCTGTTTTTTAAGGTGTTATTTTCTTCAGTATTTTTTGTGCCTCCTTTTCCAAGCTGTTGGCTAGTTTTTCATTATTTTCTTGTATCACTCTCATTTTTCTTCCCAATGTCTCCTCTACCTCTCTTACTTGGATTTCAAAATCCTTTTAGAGCTCTTCCATGGCATGAGACCAATTCATATTTTTTATCTGCCTTGTCACCATAGTAACTTTCCATGGTCTGAAGTTGATTCATTTATTTGTTCGTTTGTTGTTTTTCCATTGTTTGCTCACTTTCCCAGGCAATTACTTGACTTTTAACTCTCTGTTAAAGTAGGGCTCTGCTTCCAGGGTGGAAGGGGTACTATCTCAAGCTTCAGGGGTTTTGTGCAGTTCTCTTTAGAGGTACTTCTGGAGACCTGTAAGTTTTCAGTTCTTCCAAAGTGGTATAATCTAAGGAAAGGTGTCTACTACTGTCCTGGCCTGGTTCTGGTCTGTGAGTAACCACAAGCCCTCTTGTCTTGTCTGGAACTATGAGGATCCCCTCCTCCACTTTTGCTGTAAGCTCTGCAATGCTAGTTCTCCTCCTCACCCTGGGACTGTCACTCAGGACTGCCACCCGGATCTGAGTATAGGCAAATCAACAGAGTAATATCTTATGCTAACAAAAAGACCCCTGTAATCTTCTTCTGACCCCTTTACTGTCTGTGGGCTGGAAGCATCTGCTGCCACTGCCTCTGCCACTGCCACTGCTGATTCAATGGCTCCAAAGGCCTGTTTCTGGTTTGCTTGGTCTGGGATTGTGCTAGAATGTCCTGTGCAGAACTGTGTTCTTCACTCATGCTAGTGCAATAAACCTTTCCTTCTGGCCTTCCCTTCCAAGTTGTCTTGTGCTACAGATTTGTTTCTGTCTGTCTTTTTGTGGGTTCTGCTTCTCTAGAATTTGTTTAGATTTCTTTTTAAAGGTATTTTGAGAGGTTTGGGGGAAAGCTCAGGCAAGCCCCTGCCTTTACTCTGCCATCTTGGCTCTACCTCCTATATTATCTTATTAAATATTAACTTATCCTGTTGAGTAATAAGTCCTATTTTATATTTTTGATGACATAAATTCTCAATAAAGTCTTACTTCCAAACATAAAAACAGATCTAAGATTTCAATAGACAAGTTTTAGAGTGTCATTTTACAATCAAATACTATATCTCCAGAGTGAATTAATCTTATTAAAATAGTAATTTTAGTAAGACCATTTATCACTTTAGGGACACAGTTCAATAGATGAAATACCTTCTTTTATGCCTATTACTGATTTAATGTTGAGCAATTCCCATAATAACATTATGAAAGCAATTTTTTATAAATTGCTTCTTCAAAGTTCCTTATAGTTGGAAAAACACTTTACAATATTGATTCCTGATGAGTACTGAGTGAAGAGTGGATTGTGGAATTACAATAGAACCTGAGCAATTGCTACAACCCATGGACACCTCATTGATTTAAAACTCATATCTAAGTAAAGAATACAGTATGCAATTTTTGCTTAGAAAGTACTTTCATTTGTTTTTCAATAGCTGTGTTTGTAAAGCCATCCATGATTGTATCAATTTGATTTATATGATTTATTTCACGTTATTCCAAGATAGGGGTGAGCCTGACTCTAGCATCCTATTAATGTGGGTTCAGGGTTTGGACAAAAGGAGGCAACACTGGTCATTGAACAGTTAAAGGTTTGCTAAGCCAGCATGGAAACAAGTATAATTGACAAGGGAGGATATGGTGACTCAGGTGGTCTTCTGACATCCACCAAGTTAGGAGGGGCCCTAATACCACAAGAGTTGGACCTTTTTTGCTCCTAGGTGATCAAGAAGTTACGTCAACACAGCCATAGGCCTAGAAGGCCAGGAAGTTGCATAAAGGGAGGCACAGTTTGGGCTTTGCCCCATCCAATAATACCTTCAGGCCAATCAAGTCCTAGTTTTTGGGTTTTTTTTTTTACTTTTCCCTAATTCCTGTAGTTATAAAGGGGAGGAACCATGTAGATATTGGTCCCATCACATTCCTCAAAATAGAAATTGTTGAAAATTCATGAGGATTTTGGTCCTATCACATTCTCTATCACAGAGAATGTTATAAGCCAGGCCTGAATCAGAATGACTGGATAGTTCAGATTTACAACTGGAACAAAGCTGATTTTTATAACAGAAAAGGGGTGTGTATGGAAATGACAACCTTGTTATGAATATAATTCAATTAGACAAGTCAGGTCATCTGACTGGTTAGCTTCTCCCAGGCTTTCTTAATCCTACCCAAAAGCCTTCCCTTACAGGTAGTGCTTTTTGTAACCAGAAAGCATACTGTGAAACAGGAACTTGTAGTCAGTTAGCAGTCACCCCTTTCTCCCAACTTCCTCAGAAGATTCCATCACTCATCTTAAACTCTAGCTCAAGCATCTAAGTCCTTGATAAGATTATTATATAGACAAGTCTGAAGATAGTGGTCCTTGACCCTTTTCCTCTTCTTAGTTTCCTCCTAACTTATGGAAGCCCAATACTTAAAAGGACAAATTTCTCTTTGACACGTAGTAATTAATCAAATACTTTTTGTTCTTTTTATTTGCCTGAATCTATGCTTGCATCTGTATAGGGAACTGCTGATAAGGAAACTCTTCCCATTGATACAAATTGGCATTATTCTGCAACATGGTCTTAGAGAGTTGCCTATAGCAATGAGAAGTTATGTGACTTCTCTAAGGTCATAGAGTCAGTATGTTTGAGGTGAGATTTGAAAACAGGTTTTCCTGACTCCTTGGTAAGACTGCCTCTTTATTATTATTGAAGCATAGATACTTCCCACACTTCTGTTGGTGTTTCTTAAATGAGTTGTAAATCTACAATCCTACCACATTTCTCTACCTTGTCCTACCACAGTACAGAATGTTTTATACTCCTTTACAGATGTAATAAGGCTTATCTTATGTCTCATCCAATTAGATGGATCTTCTAAAATAGTGACCTACATGGCTTAGACAGTATTCCAACAGAATGCTACAAAATTGCAAGATTTTGTTGAATTTGTAAAAAGAAAGTCACTATGGTTCTCTAATGTATTAATATTTGCCATGATAGGGATAAATGATGTGTGAAATCTTGGAGATTTGAATTTATATGGTTTCAGGGTTCTTTCTGTTGAAAGGGATTTTTGCTGCTGATTGCCAACTTTCTTTTTAAGTTAACCTATGGAAGAAAAGTATTTCTTTTTGTTTGTTTTTAAAGAAATACCTCCTGCATATTTTATTCCTCAGTTAGATGTTTTGCTGCATGCAGTTCGAGGGAAAATAAAGAAGAAAAGTTTTGTTTTGTTTTGTTTTTATAAAAGCATCATTTGACTTTTTTTTTTTTTTACCAGTTGGCATGGCTTGTTTCATTTTTGTCCTTGTATGCTCAACAAATGACAAATCCCCTAGTACACTTAATAGGTGTTGGCTATTTGATTGATTAAATATCCAAAGTTTTTAATTTTAAAGGTGATGATTTAGAATTTACCATTCCTTATCTTTAATATTTCAGCATTTAGTTTTATCTTATAGTTCATCTTTCTACTTTCCATTTTCTAAGGACCAAATTATAGGAATGTGAACCAGTTTTTTGGAAGTGACTAGATACCCTTTTCTCTCAGTAGATATTTTGGACTTCTGCTGATTTTTGGACATTTAAAAAATGTACACTACCATTCTACTACTATGAGAAAAAACAATCCCCTGTGATAATTGCATAGTTTCCTGTATACTATTACTTTCAAACCATGGATCTTTTGAAATACTAGTGGGCCCAAAGTGATTTTTGTTGCTATTTCAAATCACATTTGTTCTACATGTATAACTAAGTGCTACTTGTCTACATAACTATGATCACTTATAAGCAACTACATTAAACAGAGCAGAACAATGCTTCAAGCATGTAATTATTAATATGGCTCTGTATTTTTTTCTTGTAAATCTTTTTCCTCCAAACTATATTGCTGAGTTAACTAAATTTTCTTAACAGTGCCTTTATATGAGCCTGGAAAGTAAAAAACAGCTACTTGAATTTAGCTGTCGTTGAATTGCATGGATGAACTCGATTGGAACGCTAACCAGAAAAGTATCATTCATTTAGTCAAACTTACTCTTCTAAAGACATTTTCTTGAAAGCATTCCTAAAATATTTAATAAGATCTAAATGTTCATCCTCAAACTCTACTCAAGCACTTTAGATTTTTATTTGCCTTGCGACACTTCAATTGTTGTTCATACTCATCCGTGTACATGGCCTTTCCCTCAAGTAGATTGTATGAGTTCTTTGAGCAAGGCAAAGTTTCCTTTTTTACCTGTTTATCCCTAATGTCCAGCATAGTGCTTTTTACATGTATCAGGGATGAGCAGTTATAGGTGCTCCATAAATTTAATTGAATTTGTTCAATATGAACATTAGTTGTAGTGCCAAAGTAGCTACTATAAATTCCTATTTATTTTAAGAATATTATTTTTATACCTTTTTTATAGGAACTGAATCTCAGAAAATTTACTCATTACCAGACTTAGCTCCTCTGATTGCCATGATTTCACATATTTCAGAAACAAAATTACATTTGTTGTGGGAAAAATAAATGCAAAGCTTGTTAAGGACATTTGCATAAATAGCATTTTTCCAAAATAACATGTCACTCTAAAAACTACCTCTCAGTATTATCATAGCTGTATCCTGTAAGTCAGGGCTGTCCAAAGTGCTGCATGCAGCCTACAGTGCGATTTATGCGACCCGCCTACAAGCATAGAAATTTACATAAGTGCTTTAGTAAAAGAAGCTGAACTACCTCAGAGCTCTCACTAAAATGGCAAGTCAAAATATATTGTTTATTGTTTCAATAAAAACCTAAGGTTGGACAACCTGTTCTAAGTCAGGCCCATGGGCCACATGTGGTCCACAGTGATTTTATGAGGCCCGCCTGTGGGTTTTAATCTTCATGAGCGAAAAAATAAAATAATAATGTGCATGGAATGTGTATTAGATTTTTTAATTCCATCACTAATAAACAGTCTCATTGATGTTAATTTTTTTTGGTGTTTTTAAGCAGTATTACAGATGGAACATATCGCATGGAATTTTCAATCAACCTATGGGATGTGTTCGGTCTGTAAGATGTAGACTAGTCAGTATGCACCTACCTTTATGCTGTTGCATTGTCACTTTTTGTTTTGTGTTTGTTTTCATGCTTCACACCTTTACCTGTCACACTGATGACATGCATTCCCCCACTTTCTATTAGAGTACTGTATTTTTTATTCCGAGTGCAGCCCTCAAATAATTATTTTACTTTAATGCGGCCCTAAGATAACCTAAGGTTGGACAGCCCTGCTCTAAGTGATACTTTAAAAAAAGGTAACATAATTTTTATTATGTTCAATTTATCCTATCTACAGAAACCTCTAAAATATCCTGAAATAACCTAAATAAGTCATAAGTTTCATAAAGATTAACAAATTTGTTTGTTAAACTTTTATGTCATTTTGTTTTTATCATGGGGCCACTTATTTTGTAGCACTATTATCTGTGAATTTATATTATTACTTTCCCTGTTTTAACATGTTTGTGAAATTCACAAAGTAAGATTGTGAAGAGTTTGGGTGATTTAAATTAAAAGATAAAATCATCAACTTTTGAGCAAATTTTTAGGAGACTAAAAGTCATATGTCATTTAACAAGGACATTAAATATAGCAAGTGCCTACTATGTGTATGGGACCCTGTTAGGTACTGCTAATACAGGGAGGTATATAAGAGCTCTCTGATCTCAAGCAGTGTGTAATGAATATATTTATATTTAATGTGTTCTAGGTTCCATTTAAGAATAGATTAAGCTAATGCAAACCTTTAGTTCTATTCCACAAAAGTATTTTAGATGCATCACAGGACTAAGTTCTGTGGATATTGTAGGATAGATATTCAGTTTTCAAAGGTTTTTAAAGATTGTATGATGGTGCAGATATAAAATTATTATGACATAAGGGGGAATGCAAGAGATATGGGATTATTTTTAATGGGGAAATCACTTTCAACTGGGGAAATAATGGAAGACTTAATGAAAAGTGGTACCTGTGTTAGTCTATGAAGGAAGGGACTTCATTGGATAGAGAAGTGACAGTATAACCCTTTTCCAGGGAAGGATACATTACAAGTAAAGTCACAAGGCAAGAGAGGATTGGGGCTATGGGGAAAAGGAGTGCAGTTTGGTTAGAATATGGGGTATATAAAAATGAGTATGATGAAAACAAGACTAGAATAGTGGTTTGAGTCAAAAGTCCTAGATTGCCAGAAACTGAAGATTATATTATATTGGGTTGAAAATGACAATTTTTTGAGTAAATATGTGGCATATTTGAGTTGTATAATAGACATATTTCACAAGCAAAAGTGTAAAGCTTCCATAGGAAAGGGAAAAGACTAAAGAAAATAAAATCAGTTGGAAGACTATCACAAGACTCTAGATGGGAAGAGAAACTGAAATATAGGGGCAAGTAGGTGGCGCAGTGAGTAGAGGAATGGCCCTAGAGTCAGGAGGACCTGAGTTCTAAATCCTACCTCAGACACTTGACACACTTACTAGCTGTGTGACCTTGGGCAAGTCACCCCAATTGCCCTGCCTTCCCCCCTGCAGAAAAAAAAATGTAAAAAAAAAAAGAAAGAAACTGAACTATAGTAATTTCTGTATGGACAAAGTGAATGCAAGAGATATTTTGAAGGGAGAATAAGATAACTTAGTCATTGATGAGATGGAAGAGGGAAAATGAAAAACACTCTAAACTGATGACTTTGGGCTTCTAGAAGGTTGGTGGTGTCATTAATAGAAGTTAGGGGAAGGAAGTGGTAAAAAAGAAATATATGTTGAATTTGAACTATTATTCATTCATGTCAATTTGGAGATGTATAACAGATACATGGAGTTATATAGTTCTGAGGAAAAGTGGGGCATATCCATCAGGGAACCAGTTATGTAGAGGAAATGACAAGCCACAGGTATGGGGAAGGTCACCCAGGGAGAAAAGGTAGAAAAAGAACCAGGTAGCAAAGGGACAAAAACTTTGGGGACATTAATTTTTAAGATATTAGCTGAAGATAAAGCATCAAAGGAATTGTAAAAGCTGTAATATGAGTATGGTAAAAGTCTAGTCTCTCAGAATCCAAGGGATTAGATAGTATCCAGAATAAGGAGAGGATCAACACTATCAAATGCTGCAGATAGGTCAAAAATATGAAAATAGAGAAAAGACCATTGATTTGGAGGTAATTGAAGCACTGAACAGGTAAATTTCAGTAGAGTGATGGAGTCATAAAGGATGGACAAGTGAGTAGATGATAAGGAAAGGGATGAATCGAGAATACAGGTAAATCGTTATTGTATGTCATTGCTTCTCTGAAACTAGAGAAAAGAAAGAGAAAAAAGGTTTTTTAACTCAAATTTAATGATTTATTCTCTTGTTAAATGTCTTTGTATGAGAAAAGTTAGAGAAAACAATATTCAAGATTTGTGGTAATAGTTATAAATTTTGCATTCATAAGTAAATAGATGTAGCTCAAAGAGGGACCTCAGTGGTCATCTACTTAAAACCATTGATTTCCTAGATAAATGCAACTGAAATTTCATGGAGAATACCAGTGGCTTAAGGAAATAGAGATAGATGATGATGATGATGATGATGGGTCTTTTGGAAAATAATGAAATAAATCCTGTATTTATACAGAATACTTGCTATTGATAGAAATATTAACAAATATAAAGGTAATACCTCCATACAGATGCAAGGTCACTACTAAGGTCACTATCTTTTACGGAGAAATATAGCAAAGATCCCAAAATCATGGTTCAACATAGTTGTCCTGGAAATAGTTTTCCATATGAATCTTAGACTTGCTCTTTGTACAGGTAGGAAGATTTAGTGACTTGTCTAAAGTCACAATTTTAATGCAAGTCCTCTGACTCCAGGACAGCTACCAGGAATATATAAGTTCAAATCCTGCCTCAGACAGTTGTTAGATATGTGACTCTGAACAAGTCACTTAAGCCTGTTTGGCTGTTTCCTCACCTACAAAATGAGCTGAAGAAGAAAATGGCAAACCATTCCAGTATCTTTGCCAAGAAAACCTCAAATGGGGTTACAAAGAGTCAGATATGACTGAAACAACTGAAAAACAACAAAAACCTTTGACCTCAGCATGAGTGCTCTTTCTACTGCCAAAATTAACCCTTAATATAGTGGGAAGATTTTACATGTTTGAAAGAAGACTGGAGAGTTAGAAAGTGAAAGAAAATCCTAGATGAAAGAATCTAATTTTATGTGCTGCCCAGGGCTAGATATATCAAAATGCTCTCCTTCTTTTAATCCCATATGCCCCCATGGTTATGCCTGATTATTTCAGGTAAATATATGACTTCTCAAAGTCATCTCACCCACTTGGTGATATAACTAACCAACAAAATTTTAGAGAATTCTCTGTATATTTTACTTATTTCTGAATGGATCTGTTAAGATGACTTGTCTTAAGCCTTAATGAAACCAATTGATTTTTGACCAAGAATCAAGTGAGCCATGTTTCTTCAGTATACCCAAAGAACATTGTGTTTACTTCTGAGGGAGGTTGCTGGTGGTCCAGTGGATAGAACATGGACTTTGAGTCAGGAAGTCCTAAGTTTGGCCTCAGGCACATCCTAGCTCTGTAGTCCTGAGCAAGTCATTTAACCTCTGTTTGCCTCAGTTTCCACAACTGAGAAATGAGGGTTGTTGTAAGGATCAAATGAGATAATATTTTTTAGAAAGGTGCTTAGCCCAGAACCTGCTCCATAGTAAGTGCTCTGTAGATGCTTGTTTCTTCTCTCTTAAGAACCTTAATATGTTACTTTGTATTATGCTAATCTGTGTACTCATGCCCTATTCTTTCTTATTCTTCGATGGTAAGGACCTTGTTTCATTCATTTTTGCCACCCCCACCCCAATATTCACACCTTGTATATAGTGGACATTAATTAATGTTTTGTTGCACTACACTGAAATACTATTCAACATTCTATCAACAGCTAATATATATACATATATATGCGTATATGTATATGTATATGTATACATAGACACATATTTCCTGTTATTCCCCCTCAAACAAAGATACTTTACAAAAAGAATGAGTGTCTTACATGAATGGTATTTATATGAATAACAACAGACAAGAGTCTTATAGGATGATCAGACATATGTGAATTGTGATCTGTATGAGTGAAGGGGAATCCCCACATTAATGAAATAGCAGATCCATACAGGGGTGGAGAATCTGCAGCCTTGAGGCCAAATGTGGCTTTCTGGGTCCTCAAATTTGGCCCTTTGACTGAATCCAAACTTCACTTGAGGACCTAGAGGGCTACATGTGGCCTCGATGCCTCAGGTTCCCCACCCCTGCAGCAGAGAATCACTATGAAATTAAATAATTTTGTCAGATTATCAATACTGTTTACATAAGGAACATGGAAGAATTTGAAAAGAAAAGATGTGAAACACTTGGAATTCTCAAAGATGATACCTTATTTTGATATTTTATTTCTTATGGATGATTGTTTTAAAAAAATTGAAGATGTTATTGGGGCAAAAACTCTCATTTCTTAGTAGACATTCTTCTTGAGTTGTTATAGTCAACCTTTTGCTTATGAACCTCTCTGTTTTTAGGCAGACAGTCTCTAATCCCAGATACATAGTCTATTTACTGGGCTATACTTCAAGCTTTTTTTTCAATTTCATAGGACATTCCAGAGGTTGTATTCCTCTGATGTAGTCCATGTGAACTCAGGACATCCTCTATAAAACAATCAGGCAGGGAAGGCAGGCTTCACTGGATACTTATCATATTTTTATATCTTAGAAGAAAAAAAAATCCATCTCAGACACATGACCTTTAAAAATCATTAAAGATAACTGATAATTACGGAGGGAAAGTATAAGTTTAATCAGTTATATTCAAAGCTCTTTTTAAAAACTTGAACATAGGCATTCAAAATTTCTTTTGATTGCCTAAGAGCTTTTAGATCTTGTTTCAGTAAATTATAAGCATTGAAGCATAAACAAACCTGGAAATTAATTTTCATGATACTACTGAATTTCTAGGTTTAATGATTTCTTAGTAGATGAAAGATAAGATTAGTTTGGCAATCTCAATTATAAAATGACATATCTGAACTATGGCAATTAAACTTTGGGGTTGAATGCCATTTACAGACAGTGACCTTGAGCAGGTTATCAGTGCCTTTAGATGCAACCTGATGTGCTGATGAGAGTTCTGTATTTGGGAGTTAGTAAGACCTGTAGCCAGATACCACATCTGGTATCAGGTAGCCCTACAACGAAGGTCAAACCTTTTAACTTCTTTGAGGCTTAGTTTGCTCATTTCTAAAAAAAAAAGGCAGGATTTGGACTAGATATCCTCTGAAGGCCTTTTCAACTCCAGTTCTGTGATTCTATGACTTTTAGAGGCAAGCTGATATAGTGGTGAGAGTGTTGGACTCAGAATTAGGAAAATCTTAGTTCTAAAGCTGCCTCTGACATGAGCTCTATGACCATGTTAAGATCCTTATCCTCTCTGACCCATGGTTTCATTATCTATAGAATAAGGATTCTGGCCTCAATGGTCTATAAGGTCCTTTCCACCTCTAAATCTATGCTTAATGCTTAATGGAGCAGGAATACATCTCCCTCTGTACATAAAAAGATAGGCTATTATCTAGCATGTGAAGCTCAGACTCGTGATCACTATGCCTACCCAAGGTTGCTGTTGATAACTAGAGGCAGTGGCTGCCATTCCAATCAGAGAGTGCTCTTGTGCATATTACTTCCACTCCCACCACCCCAGACACCCTTAGCCTGGAACTAAACAAATATCTTTTTCCTTGTAGCCCCAGTTATAGAGATTATTGGATTCTGATAAGAGCTTCTTTTCTTTAAATAGTGGTAAAATTTAGGTTCTCCTGAGAGTAAATGAATTACTGTAAACTAGGATGCAGTGACTCATTTTCTTTTTTTTTCATTTTTTTAAATTTATTTTTAATATGTTTAGTTTTCAGCATTGATTTTCACATGCGTTTGAATTACAGATTTTCTCCCCATTT
>CM053626.1:146838975-146861247 GCA_028646595.1 Phalanger gymnotis | reverse complement strand
CTTCAGTGGGGTATGACTGCTTGTAGACTAAAGAGTTCTATGTTCCAAGCCTGAGGGAATGTGCCAGCTCTTCCACACCAGCACTCCTTCTTCCCCAAGAACCCCCAACCAAGATTGGACTTAAATCTTCAGCAGGCTCTTCACTCCTGCTCTGATCAACCACTTAATTCCTCCCACCAGGTGGGCCTTGTGCCAGAAGCAACTGCAGCTGTAGTTCTGTAGCTGCCCCACCTCCAATGCCCCCAGGGACAGTGGCCTAACTGCAAACTTTATCCCAGTCCCCAGCAGCTTCTCCCACTAACCTACTCTGTTGTCCTTGATGTTTCTGGATTGAGAAGTCTGGTAACTGCCACAGCTCACTGATTCAGGGTGGTAGGGCACCCTCCGCCCGGCTCCTGATCTGGTCTGTCGGCGCTGTCCATGCTGAGCTCAGCTCCACTCCCCTCAGCTCCCAGCTCCATACAGGATGGACCTTACCCAGAGACCATCCAGGCTGTCCTGGGCTAGAGCCCTGCTTCCCTATGCTATTTCGTGGGTTCTGCAGTTCTAGAATTTGTTCAGAGTCATTTTTATAGGTTTTTGGAGGGACTTCGCAGGGAGCTCACGCTAGTCCCTGCTTTCCAGCTGCCATCTTGGCTCTGCCCCCCTCTAAGGTACTTTTGAGATGTAGCCTTCAATAACCATGGGAAGCATGGAGAACTCTAGGAATTTGAAAACACATTTTTGCAGGCCATCAATATTGTATATGAAAAGATTAAAAAAGTGAAATTCTAAATGAAAACCTTGCATATACCAGAGAAAATAGAGTTTAAAAATGGAAAGGTCATTAAAGGTTCAGAACGTGGAAGTATATAGACCATGAGTCAAAATATAACTAGGCAAGCCAAGACAGTTTAGAAAACATATTACATGATACCCCAAATAAAAGGTAGGTGATGTATGTCCAATGGAAGCTAACAGGATTAATCCATTGTGTAATTTAATGATTGCACTGGAAATATAGATAATCAGATATTTCCGTGATTTTTTTTTCATTGTCTTTTGAAGAGTTAGGTAGTCTAAGAACTAACTTGGAATGTTAAATGTAAGTAAATCAATGGGATCAGATGATATTTCATGAAGCAATTTTGAAGGAAAGTAGAGTTAAATTGTAGAACTGTGCCCCAAAGGGCCAAAATACAACCATTCTAGGAATGTCCTGCTTTTTTGTCATTCCTGGAAGCAGCTTTATAAGACAAATAATTATAGGGTAGAAATAACAGAGCAGGCGAGATAAGGAATCTGAATGGCTTAAGTACCTTGGCCAAGGTCACATAACTAATCAGTGATTAGTGAAATGAACTCAAATGTATGTCTTTACTTTCCAAATCAAATGCTTTTGAGGGAACCCTTTCAAAGCTTATTACCAACCATTTACTTAACAATGCTTCATACATTTTGAAGTTAGGATTGGATTGATGGGAATATTTTCCATAAGTAAGGAGGTGGCACAGGAATAGGAAACAAATAATAGGAAAAAATTGAGATTTCTCTGAATGGGAGATATTTAAACAAATCCCTTTAGGTATTGAGATTAAGGAAACAAATAATGGGAATAAATTGGGATTTCTCTGAATGGGAGATATTTAAACAAATCTCTTCAGGGATTGAGATGAGAACAATTTTAATAGGAAACAATTGATGTTTAGAAAAATTCATTTAGGAGTATTATAATGCTCATTTCCTATAACTTTTATTTGTGTCTTATAGGATACAGGATTGACTGTAGAGTCATGGGAATAGATTGATATATAATTGGAGAAATCGATCTGATGATGTTATAGTTTTACTTTGCTATACATGAATAGATAATGACTTTCTTGAATTATAGGTCTTTTAAAAGGAGAAATATTACATAAGACATGATTTTGATTTTGTTAAAATGCAGCATTGTATAACAGAGCACTAGATTTACATTTATATTCCATATGGAATATGTGTGTGTTACTTATATGTGTATATGTTATTTCTCCTGATATAGTAAAAGATCTTTGAGAGCAGAGATTAAGTTTAGTTACATTTGTTTGGTCTTTACCTCCCCAGACAATTGTCCCATGTCTGGCACATAGCAGAAGCTTGCTAAATTCTTTATCAATCTGAGTTTGAATTCCAGCTTGTAAACTGCTACCTGTGTGGTTTTGAGTCTCTTCCTCTTTAAGAGACTCAAGTCTCCTCATTTATAAAATGAGGGGAATGATGATCCCTAAGGTTACCAAAATCTTTGTTCTTATCAAATGTTTCAACATCAGAAAAGGATATGGCTTCATTAATGGAATGACAAATATGATTCATTACCATCTGCCTTGCTGCTACACCCAGAGGACTCCTGAGTATTTACACTTGCCCTTCCATGCAGGGGCCAGAGAGAGACACTGTTCCATAATTCAAGAATAAAAGACAACAACCAACCAATCTCACCTGTGCTCTTCCTATTTCCAGAAGAGCCTTCCTACTTTTAAAGATGAGAGAGAAGCCATTCCTCCGTACCTGACTTCTTCCAAACTGCAGAGGATGGAAAAAGATGCTATTCTGTGTTCTTCTTCCAATAGCTATGATAATAAGAGCTAGCATTTATATGTTATATGGCAGCTAGTTGGTACAATAGCTAGAGCAACAGGCCAGGAGTCAGGTCAAATGAGCTGTAAAAGGACATGGCAAATCTCTTCAATATCTTTGCCAAGAAAACTCCAAATGGGGTCACAAAGAATTGCACATAACAGAAGTGACTGGAGATTTATAGAGCACTTAATATGTGGCAGATATTATGCTAAGCCTATTTACAATTATCATTTCATTTGGTCCTCACAATCCTAGGGAAAGTGATATTAATGTTCTCATTTATTAAAGATGAGGGAACTGGGGCAACCAGGTTAAATGATTTGCCCAAGGTCACATAAGTAGGTAGTTTCTGAGGCCAGATTTAAACTCAGGATTTCCTGATTGCAGGTCTGGTGCTCTGTCTACTGCTCTACTTAGCTGCCCATCTACTCAGCTTATATTTTAGCCTGACCTCATCTACCTGCAGAGAAAGGAGAGAAATGTCATTCCAGTGGCTCTCCCTGTTAGTCTCTTTGCCTGAAATGCCTAACTTTGAGAGAACTCTACTTTGAAGCCAAAACCCTAGGGATACTGATGACCTACCTGAACTCATTCCTTATTGATGAAAAAGCTCTCGCCTAGTCATACCCTCTATGCACCCCCAATTATCATTATTCAAGAACAGTTAGGCATTCCCCACGATCTGTTTCCTCATCCCTTTCCTTACAACTTACTCCCTCTCCCCCCCACCATGTAGATGTAGTATCCCACTCTGAAGATCCCACTATGCCCTCTGGAATGCTTGTTCCATGGGAAAAGGGGAAGAGGGGATTTATTTTCACCATAAATCTTTTCCTTTTTCACTCCCTCTAACTTCTCGCTCTCATTGAGAACTTATTCCATGCTGATGGTACAGCCTATCCATCATCATTTCCTCAAACCCTTACAGTTTTTCAACTTATTCATCTCATATAATCTATTCTACTCCCCCCACCTCGACTATACACATAGATAGTCATACCCTTCTATGATCATGCCATTACTCACAAATAAACCATTTCCATGTTCATGAGACCTGAAATCGCTGTCTGTTGTCATTCTGTCTTTTCCTCTGCCTTGCAAACTCAGATACTGTCTTTGTCCTCACCATGACCTCCAAACTCTTGAACCCTCAATTCTCTTCTAGGCCATCACCCCTGAACTGTGCTTCATTCTCTTCCCTTTGCTATTTTGACCCTTTGTGAACTAGTCATCTCTTGTGTTGGTAAGCAAACTGGGCTCTTAGCACTCAATTCAACCAAGTGCCCTTGAAGAGTTTGGCCTTTGTTTCCTTGATTAGATTTGGGAGTCGTTGGTGCCCTCCTTGCCTCAGGGGAGGGCCTAGTTTACACATGAGTTTGAGTGACATGTTTGGGAATCAGAGGCTTTTAGATCATGTGGGCTTAAGTCGCCTCTTTGTGACAATTCTACGTCACCTGGGTGAGTCACATGTGTGACTCACCCATGACCGTGAAAAAAGAGATAAAAGCAGGGGTTGGCATTCTCTTTTTCAGAGCTCTTACCCATAGCCATGGTGACATGCATGACTCTGGGCCAGCCCTTGTTATGAGCTTCTGGGCTGAACCAGATGTTGCTAACTATGAATTGTATTTGGTCTGTCTGTCAATGTTTGTAATTTGTTTGTAATTTGCTCTGAAGTTCAGGGTGCTGGCTTTTTCCCCTGAACTAAGTAAATGATGTCTGTATGCTGAATTAAAGTAAACTTGTCAACCCCTTAACATTGCTTCCCTTACTAAACCAGATCTAAAGAACCTGGGCTTTGGCAGCATGCTTGTTGTTGGGCTTGTGTTTGTCTTTTACCCCCACAACAGCTGCTAGCCGGATTGTTGAAACATCTCTACATTGTCTTCTTGTCTCTAGTGCCCCAACTCTTATCTTCTCACAGATCTTGCCCTCAAACTTGCCCAAAACTCAGTCTTGGATTATTTCCTCCATCCACTGCCTTTGCTCCTACACATATGCTGTTAAATGAATCTGGAGAAAGTCACAAAACCTTGGTGAATAAGTTTACTATGAAATGTTGTTACATAATCCCAATTGGCCCTCATTGTGGCAAGCCAACACTCTCTAATTGACTTGCTATCCCATTTGCCCCAATGATTTTTTCAAACTTTTTCATCCCTCCTCAGATCTTCCATATATCTTCTTCCCTACCCTCTCATCTGAAAATTGCATCATATATCACTGAAAAAAGTCTTTTGCCAAGAGATCCTTCTTTCTTAATTCTCTTCATCTCATTTCACTCATATAGCTTCTGCCACTATCACCTTCTTCATCCCTATCTTACAAAGGAGCTGGCTCTTGTCCTTGCCAAGGCAAATATATCTACATGCAAAAGTAATGTGATTTCTGTCCTGTCTTCTCTAGCAAGTTACCCCCTTAATCATTCCATTTATTAATTTCTATTATCTCCCTTACTACTTGCTGCTTCCCTATGGCCTACAAACACACCCATTTCTCCTCCATATTCTGAAAGACTCTTACTTTATCAGATGGTGCATCATGATTGGCAATCATCACATAGCCTTTCATGGCTAAAGTTCTTGGGAAACACCTCTATAATCGATGCCTCCATTTCCTTTCCTTTCATTCTCTGAATTCAACTGAAACTGTCCTCTTCAAGTTATCAATGGGATGTCTTAATAAACAAATCTTAATGATTTTTTGTGATCCTCATACTTCTTGACCTCTTTGTAGCCTTTAATTCTGTCAATCATCTACTCTCCTTATTCTTTCTTTCAAAGGGTTTTCATAATACTACTCTGTCTGGGCCCCGTTCCTACATATCTTAGTGCTCCTTCTGTCTCCTTTGGTAAATTATCATCCAGGTCATGCCCCCTGACTGTGACTACTCCTCAAGGCTCTGTCCTGGCTCCTTTTCCATACTATTTTGCGTGGGGATCTCAATAGTTCTCATGAATTCATGACCAGCTGTAGTAGGAAGGCCGAATTTATGATCTCAAAAAGGATCATATATATACATGAATGGTTTGAAATCGCAAGGTATGTAGAATTCTCTAAGAAGAAGACATCAAGACATTTATTCAGGCCCCAGAGCAACAAATTAGCGAACCAACCACCCCATTCCAATATTGTAATCGCAAGCCTCCAGGCCCGGTAGGCCCGCCTCACAAGAGTAGCCAGGAGGCCACAGAAAAATAAGATGGCGTAAATCATATTCACTGGCCTCAAGTCCTCGCTCGAACTCCTGGGTCCACACACGAGTCAGCTCTACTTTGGCTTCAGCTGTAGTTTGTTGCCTCTCCTCGAAGCCAAGCCTCTGGCGTTCTCAAGCCCCACCTCAACGACCAGAGACCAGAGACCATTGGTTCCCGAGTTGGCCCTTCTTAAGTCATTAATCTACACCCACACAGGTTTCACACCTGATAGGGCTTTGGGCCTGGGGCTTAGCACTTAACAGGTGAAAGTACTTTCAAGATAAACAAAAGCCAAACTCTTCAAGGGCACCCTTAAACTAAGCCTATTTTGCCTTACTGGCACATCAGCATATGCTGGTCATTCACAAGTCTAATTATCCAGGTCTAACTTCTATCCTGACCTCTTGTTCATTAACTCCAAACACCAAATTGGATATCTCATAGACATCTTAAACTCAACATTTCCAAAACCGAACTCGTTGTCCCCAAAACCCTCCTTTTCCTCAACTTCCAGTTACAGTTGAGTATGCTACCTGACTTAACAACTTCCTCCACTCTTTACTTTCTCTAACTCCCCATATCCAAACTGTTGCCAAATACTATTATTTTTTGATAAGATTCCTCAGATATATGTTCTCTCCCTTGACATTGCCATCACTTTGGTGCAGGCCCTCATCACCTCCCACTTGGTTTATTACAATAGCCTGCTTGTTAGTCTCCCTACCCCAAGTCTCCACACTGTGGTCTGTCCTTCACTCAGCTGACAAACTGATTTTCTCAAATTTCAGATCTAACTATATCAACCCTCTATTTAATAAATTCTAGGGGCTCCCTATAACTTTCAATATCAAGTATAAATCCTCTGATATTCAATGGCCTTCATAACCTTTTCTCCTTTTACCTTTCTAGTCTTCTTACAACTTACTCACCCTCACATGCTCTGCAATCCTCTGACCTCCTTGCTATTCTCTCACAAGATACTCTACGTCCTAACTTCAGGAATTTGTCCTGGATGCCCCAACCCATGTCTACAATTCTCTCCCTCTTCATCTCAACCTCCTGACTTCCCTTGCTTTCTTCAAGTCTCATCTAAAATTCCACCTTCTACAAGGAGCCTTTTCCTAGACCCTTAATGATAGTGCGTAATCACTATTGATTATCTCCAATTTAGTATATATGTATATGTGTGTGTGTGTATATATATGTATATATATACATATGTAGTTTAAAGATAATTGTTTGCATTTGTCTCCCTCATTAGACTGTGAGCACTTTGAGAGCAAGAACTGTCTTTTACCATCTTTTGTATCCCCAGTATGCAGTTTCCCAAATTTAGTAGGTGATTAATAAATGCTTATTGATGAACTGTCTGTCTTTAAGCTGACACCTTCTATTTGAGGCTGGTGACCTTGCACAGCCCTCCTTCATTCATATCAAAGTCAACTGCAAGTCATGTCATCATTTCCCAGTTGCCATGATCCTCTTCAAAAATGAAGGACAAACACAACCTGTGAATTTTCTCTGCATATTAGAATATAAGCTCCTTGAAAGAACAAGGACTCTTTTGCTTTTCTATTTATAGTCTTAATCCTTAGCATAGTGCTGTGCACATTGTAAGTAACTGGATAATTTTTATTATTGTTGTCATTCCTTCCAGTTCTAATCTGAATGAGCTTATGCCTACCCCTAAAAAAAAAAACCACAACAAAACAACAAAAAAAATCTCATTTATTGCTATCTGACCTTGAAGAAGCCATGTTTCTTTTGCTATAACCACTATGCAATATTGAGATGTAACACTGTATTTCATTATTTTATTTCCATATGGTGTTGCTGGTCTCAACTCTGCTTACTATTTGTAAAAGCATTCTACTGCAAACCAATTGAACACTTTAAATATTCTGTCTAGAATGTCATGAAGCTAACAGATTTAGTGTATTTATGCATAAAATGTCAGACGCTACATTATATTGCCTCTTCTTTGAAAATTCTAGGAAAATTATGAAACATTCATTGACATTTCAGAGCAATAAACTTGAGTTAAAATGCACTGTATAAGTAAACTTTATGATAGACGTCATAAAGTAGGGAAGATTTCATCTGCATTTCAGAATTCTTTCTGCTTCTATATATCTCTGAATTACTAGAAACTAGAAAAAATGACTCATAAGATTTCTTTTAAACATATGATGTTGACTCATTGGCATATTTCTTGTATGTTTGCATTTATTGTAATATATAAATTATTGCTACAATTCTGCCAAATGCTAGTAGACCCAAGTTTTAACATATCCTATTCAAAAAAATGAGATATTTGGATGAATCCCTAAAGTAATTATTCTACTCAAACAATAATAGTCGTAAGGTTCTTAGTAGGAAGAGCAAAAGGCTGTAGTGGAAAGGATACTGGGTGTTTCTTGGTGTCAAAAGACTTGAGTTCTAACAATGGCTCCACCATGACTTTAATTTTTTTCACTCTTGGGCCTTGGTTTCTTTATAAAATAAGGGTGTTTGTGTATGATCATTTGGGTCATTCTTGCTCTCTAGCATTAGATTTAGATCTAAGCAGATGAAGCCAAAAGTTTGAACAGTTTTATAGGTGATTCCTTGGAGATGTTAGTTCCTGTGGTAGTAGGGAAACCTTGTTCTGGAAGGATAGAGGGTTGGAGAGGAAGGAACCTCAAGGAAGGAAGACTTTCTTTCAGTTGCAATGGGAGATGGTAGTAAGTAGGAATAAGCAGGCCAGTGACTGCTCCAAACATCTGGAAAGAAGAGTAGTGACATGTGTTACTTCTCCTTGTATGAATCTTGGAAGTAAGAGTCCTAAAATCATCACATGAATGAGGGAAAAAACGCTCTCCTCATTGTAGTTTTATGACATAAACTTTTCACTCTTGAATTCACATGTACAATGCTCATTGCTTTTAATTTCCTTCAAACTAATCAAAGTGAAGGGTGAAAGTTGAATTTTTTAAACTTAGTTCCTATGCTAGAATCGAATATCAGAGTTGTAAGTTGTCAGTCATTTGTCCTAGCCTACTACTACATTCAGGTCTATTCTCTATAGAGGTGTCAAACTTACAGCCTACAAGCCTGAGTGCAAAGCTCCCAAGTAGGGTCCAAAGAGAGCAAAATGTTTAACAAAATAAATAAATATACAGTAAAACACAGATACTGTTAATTTCTAGTTTTCTAAGTCAATATGTTACACGCAGGGATTTTATTTCTCTTTCAATTTGATTCCACTGCTACTGGATGTCCTTTTAAAGTTCTCCAACAGCCTTTGTTTGCATATTACAAGTGATGAAGAATTCATTACTGAACCAAGAAATCTATTGCCTTGTTGAAAATTTCTAATTGTTAGAATTTTTTCACTTAAGTTGCTTAAAATCTACCTCTGCCATTTTGCCCCTTGTATCTGCATTAAAGAAGTAGAAGGGACTGGATTAAGTAACACTTAAAGTCCTGATTCTAAAATTCTCAAGACATTTTATGAAAGATTCTCATAATTGATTTTAAAATGTTGAATCATTTCAATGAACTCTTAAAATTTATTGCATGGATGTTCACTTTCTGGATAGAGAATGAACCTATAATTTCATTGGCGTAGAGAACTCCCAAGTGAGGAAACTGCCTTTACTAATACAAGTCAACAACTTCTGTGCAAATTAGAAGACTGCCTAGATCACCAAGAAGTTAAGTAGCATGGCCTGCTCTCTAAACGCCACTCTGAAATGACTTTCATTTTGAGATAATCAGCTGTAATCTAAGAGCTATTATAAATCTCATATATTTTAATCTATTCATACCTGCTTACATGATTTTAAAAAAATTAAACAATATTTATTGTCAGACTACATGTTCTGATCCAGCTTATAATGTATAGCAGTAACTAATACCCGAACCTAACAGCCGATTTGAGAAGGAAAATACTATAACTTAACAAGCAGAATTTTTAAATGACCCTCAAGAGCAGTGGATGAAATGCTAATTAGCATTGTCATGGTTTCTTCAATAATAAAGTTCTAAGAGCTCAATTATGTCAAAAATTAGAATTGCAAAGATCGTTATTTTTTTAACATCACTATTGTTTAAAAAGCAAGCATGTCTCTAGGAATATAAAAGGGAAGAATATCTTACCCCCTCCTTCCGGCCCATTATCCCTTTCTATTATCCCTACCTCCATCCCCAATACCCACCTCCCACTCACATCATTGTCTGTGTCAAAAGACTCCTAATGGGCAATAAATGAAACTGTCCTTCATATGCCAAAATGACTACTGACCTACCATTAATGAGGCTCACACTTGAGTTGTGTATATAGTAATGGTGATTAATTTGTGCTGAGCTATTTTCACTCTCTCAAATGCTCCACTTTTGTGACCAATGATATGCATTTATGAAGGCTGGCTGTGGTTAGGAGTGTCTTATAGCCACAGACTAGAACAAAGCTATGTACTGATATGTTCTTATCTACTAATTTTTCATCACTCTCTCTGTACAAACAATATATTTGCCTGCTGGAACATAAGCAATGATTCTTCTCTGGCATTTGTGTTATTTCCCATTAAGCTTGATTTAACATAAATGAATTAATTTAATAATCCTTAGGGCTCCTTGGAAACAAGTTCTATATAAACATTAAATCAGGAATATCACCATGGAGATGTAAATTCATATGTTTTGCATGTGTGTACAAAAGCCATTTGTAAGGGTACAGAAGCAGACTCTCTTTTAGTCCTGGACCAGTGTAAGTCTGGAGAGACTCATCACCAAAGATAGCAATTAGGAATGATATTTTTTTTGGTTATTGTTCATGGCAACTTAAGAAAATCTTCTGCTAAGTTTAAAGGAGTTGTTAGTTATGACAGTGGAGGGTGTATCCCATCACTAAAATGATTCATTGAAGTATCAAATAGATACAAATATTCAATCAACCAGCATTTATTAAGCACTCAGTTTAAAACAAAAATATTACAATTATGACTAATTATTACAATAACAATGGTAGTTTTATATCATCATTTGAAAAAATATAGTTCAAATTACTAATTTTCATTTTGGATAAGAAATTTACCTATATGGATAAGAAAGTGAAAAATTAGGCATTTTGGAACTAATTAAAATTAACTTCATTACAATAGGAAGACTATTGTTTTAAGAATTGTTTTCTGATACTATATTTAGGTGAAAGACAACATGGCTTAGTGGATGGGGGGGTGATTTGGGAGTCAGGAAGACCTGGGTTCAGTTCCTGTCTCTGATGCACACTGGCTGTGTATGAAGCTAGAAAACCTCCAGATGTCTTAGAGCAACTCTTTAGTTGTCATTCTTCGGTGGAAGGAATTTCTCATGAGGAGCTCACCGAATTGCTGATATCACAAATATGGTTTTACAAATTGTAGGTATTAGATTATGGATAGTAATCAATTTTTTAAAAGAAATCCAGTTGATTTTCATAATTTTAAATTGTAGTCAAATTGGTCAAATTTCAAAATGCTACATTCTCAATGTGGTAAAATATTTAGCCTATTTTTATAAAATAGAGATGGACCTGGAATTTCACCAGTATAAGGAACTCCCAGAAAGAAGTCTTCCACTATCAAGGTAGCCCACACCCTTTCACTAGGGCATAGTCTTGGAAAACTGCCTGATGCACAAGGGAGTTTAAGTGATACTGACAGCATCACAAAGTCAGTATGTGTGAAAGGCAGGACTTGAACCCAGATCTTCCTATTTTTGAGGCAGCTTTCTATCCACTCTGTCATACTGCTTCTTTTGGTTCTTTTAAAATTGAACCAATAAATACAAACAAGCAAAAATAAGCTATCAGAAGTATAATCTGTCTTTGAAAGAAAGCAAAAGCATCCTAATAAGGCTTCAATAAGTTTGACTTAAAACTCAATTAACATTGTTATTCTGTATCTAATGGCTTGAAAATGGCAATGTCATGTGCCATCAATTATGGATTACCACTTGAGTAATCAGTATATGCCTGGATGCCACAAGAAGCTGCAGGGTGGTTCTTTTCCTCCCTATTCCCCCCTCCCCCATCACACACACATGGTAACTTTAGCTGTAGTATATTTATCAGATTGTAACATGTCATTAAAATTGATTAAAAATGACAAATATAACATCCATAATGAATTGTTTTTTTCACTAAAAACTGCTTGCAGTATATTAATATGGATTAAGGCTATTTTATCAAATAACACTTCTTGGAATCAAAGTAATTAATGAACAGTATTTTGAAGACTTCTACAAGTTCATAAAAATATTCTTTACCAAATAAGGTTTGAATTATAATTAAAATATTAACAGTAGTTTATATCAGTAAAATTGACTATTAAATTCAATTCATTTAATGTCTACTATTTGCAAGGCACTGTGCTTATTGTTGGTAGTAGAAAGACAAAGATGAAACCACCATTGCACACAAGAGGCTTGCATTCTAATTTTTGAAATCCTTTTGTGGGTATACTGTAGGCCTATGACTTAGACCCTCTCTATTCCTCTCTGTCTCCAGACTCTCTTTCTTGGTGACTTTATAAGTACATGGGTTAAATTATCATTTCTACACTAATATCTCCTTAATTTTTATGTCAAGTCCTAGTCTCTATCATGAATTGCAGTCCCATATCAACAAATTCCTGTTGGACAACTTTGAACAATATGTACCAAAGTCATTTAAAACTTAGTATGTTCAAAACAAAATATACCTTCCCCACTTCTTCCTACAAACCCGCCTTCTGAGGTTTCTTACCTCTAGAGCACCACCATATTTCTAATCACCTTGGTTCACAACCTCAAGGTCATCTCTGAATTCTCAATTTCATTCACCCTACATAGTCAATCATGTGTCAATTATTGTTTGTGCCCACACAACATCTCTCACAGATGTCCTTTTCTTCACATGATCACCATGGTAGGTCAGGACATTGTTATTTCACCAGGACTATTCCAATAACATTTGGTCTCACTAACTTAAAGCTTCTACTCATCCCAATTCATCCTTCACACAGCTGCCAAAATGAGTCTTGCCACTTTAGGCCCCTACTCAACAAACTCCAGTGGCTTCTTCCAGAGGATCAAATAGAAACTCTTATGTTTGGCATTTTAAAGCTCTTTACAACCTGTCCCCATTCTTTTTTCAATAATAATACCCATTACCCTCATTCATTTCCAGTACATGTACAGCAAAAGACAGCCCAGCCAAACGACCTATTTATTGTTTCTTACACACAGGACTCCATCTTCTTTCTCCACACTTTTGCACTAGGTATAAACCACACTTAGAATGCATTCGTTCCCTTACTACTTCCAAGTCTTAAGATTAAAACTCAGCTCAAGTACCACTTTCTTCATGTTATTTTTTCCCTTATCCCCACCCCAGATGCCTATGACCTTCCTCCAAAGTTAACTTGTCTTTATATAATATATATATATGTATATATATATGTATACATACATATGTGTATTGGATATAAATATATAGTCTGTATACAGATGGATAGATAGAAAAAATCTATCTATGCATCTCTCTGTAGATATTGTCTCCCTTTGATAGACTGTAAGCTCTTCAAGGGCAAGAAATGGCTTTGGCTATAACTGTGTATTCTCAGCACCTAACACAGCTGCTGGTACATATAATACAATAAATGCTTGTGGATTGACAATTCAACATTTTAGTAGGAATGGATGAATTTAAGAGACATCTTTTGCCTTTTATCAAATGATTTCTTAAAAAATATTTTATGTGAATTGAAAGGCTTCAACTAGACTTTTTTTTTTGCTTCCTTTCAAAACCCGTAGCATTTTGTACGTATTTTAAAGTATTTTCACATCCTGCCCTGAATTCAAGTTTTCAAGTCAGCAAATACATATGGGCCAGGAACTATTAAATGGTTAGGATACAAATAAAAGCAAATCTTAACTCATAGAGCTCAGAGACTAAAGGAAGAAAGAACATACAGAATACTATATACAAAAAAGACATATATAAGATAAAATGAAGATTATCTTAGAAGAAAAGCACTAGGATGAGGTTTCATCTTCTCTAGTACACTATAAATTTCATGAAGTGTTATTTCTTATTCCTATTCGCTTCTTCCTCTAGCTCTTACATGGTACCTTTTCATAAAATTCCAATAAATATTTGTTGAGGTGACTTGATTTGGATGGTTTCCCTCATTTCTTTCTCATTATGAAATTATCCTTTTTTAACTTAACTGCTTAGATAATATGTTTCTTCATTTTATTAGAAAAAATTATAATCCCTTAGGTGAAATTACTAGTAAAATATGATACATGACAATATATAATATTTAAAAATAATGAATGCTTTCTAAGTTTCTCAGTTTTTTTTAAAAATATCATCAAATTTTGATGAAAAGTATTAGGTATCTAAAATAATTGTAACTATAGTAATATTTGGAGAAATGAATTTTATATAACCATATTAATCAGAATTTATGAACATGATTTATGCTAAAAAGAAACCTAAAACATTTGTCCTTTTTATAGTCACCAGAAGAGAGATTTCCCATGAAAATATAAATGTTTTAACTATTTCATATTTGTCCAGTTGTTTACCTTCACAAAGTACATAGTACTTGTTTCCACAATCCAGCTAGCAGCTGTTGTCAGGGTGTAAGATCCACCAACAGCCAGCACCCAGAAAGCTGCCAGCATGCTGCAAAAGCACAGATTCTTTTGATCTGCTTAACTAATGAAAGCTATGTGAAGGGGTTGACAAGGTTACTTTAATTCAGCATACAAATATCATTCACTTAGTTCAGGGGGAAAAGCCAGCACCCTGAACTTCGGAACAAATACAAACAGATTACAAACATCAACAGACAGACTTTGTCTGATTCCAATCTCAATACATAGTTATCAGAGTTTAACAAAATCTCAGCATCCAGGTTAAAAGCTGGAGGGCCCTTAGCTACAGCTGCCCGAAATCTCCTCATCAACACCACCTCGAGTGAGAGCCCTGCGCAAATGGCTCTGTCCTCTCTTCTTATAGGGCTTCAGACATCATCAAACATCATCTGAATAACCAGAACTTAGGCTGCTATGATTGGCTCTTGAGTTAGCCCCTCCCCTTAGGACCCTGGGAGGTTCACATCCACATAAGTTAGGTTAACACCTAATAGGGGTTAGAGCCTGGAGCTTAGCACTTAGTGAGAGTCAATGAAATACACTGAATTACTCAAAGCAAACAAAAGCCAAGCTCTTCAATGGCACTTGTTGAACTAAGTGCTAAGGAGCCCATTTTGCTTACCAACACAGTACTCCACTAGCTATCTCCATAAAAAAAGAGGTTTGAAGGAAACTAGGGTTTTTATGAGGTATTGGTGAGGATGGAATGTGTTATCAATACAGAAAACCATGTCAGGTTGATAACTTTGTATTTTATTCTAGAGGCAATAGGGAGCCACTGGACAATTTTGGCAGTGGGCAAATGGTCAGACTTATGCTTTAAGGATGAATGTGAAACAATAAAATCCAGGTTGTCTGTCTGGTATAAACTCTGCCCCAGCATTTTGTTTTTGCATGTATTTTGTTTGAGATCCAGGTCTTGATTATTTCCAATATTGTTTAGCTAAAGTAATTATTTTAACTAAACTATTACTCTAACACTATCGCCACCATGAACATCACCTTAGTTACTAATAGCAATTCTCTTTCCCATGTAGAAGTGTAAAAGCAAAATAAAAGGAGAATCTTTAAGAATAATCACAGTATAAATATATTCTTTTTAAAAAAATTTTCAGAGCCAAACATAGAAATGATTTTACAATAAAGTTTCTGTTACTTTTCTTCCATTTCCAATTCCTTGCTTCTCCTATTTTCTTCCCTCCCAGAAAACTCTTGGTGATT
Organism: Phalanger gymnotis; assembly: GCA_028646595.1. Classification (NCBI taxonomy): domain Eukaryota; kingdom Metazoa; phylum Chordata; class Mammalia; order Diprotodontia; family Phalangeridae; genus Phalanger; species Phalanger gymnotis. The sequence continues at coordinate 146,845,564 of CM053626.1, read as the reverse complement.
GTTAGATGCCATGAATCATCCCCTTACATGCCTCACTCACATATACCTTCAAAGATAATAATGGTCCCTTTACTTTTTTCTCCATTTAAGTAATTATTTAATTTTAGTTTTCAGCATTCACTTTTTTAAGATTTTGAGTTCTGAATTTCCTCCTTCCCCTTTCCCAAAATGTAATGCAATCTGATATAGGCTATACATGTACAATCCTATTAGACATATTTCCACATTAGTCATGTCATGAAGGAAGAATCAGAACACAATGGGAAAACCACAAGGAAGAAAAAAAAAACAAAAAAGAGAGAGAAAAAAAAAATTGTATGCTTCCATCTACATTCAGACCCCATAGCTCTTTGGGTGTGGTTTGTATTTTTCATCATGAATCTTTTGGAATTCTCTTAGATCACTGAATTGCTGAGAAGAGCTAGGTCTATCAATGTTGGTCATTGCACAGTGTTGTTGTTACTGTGTACAATGTTCTCCTCATTCTGCTCACATCACTCACCATCAGTTCATGTAAGTCTTTCTAGGTTTTTCTGAAATCTAGCTACTCATCATTTCATCATTTCACAAGAGTATTCCATTATAATCATATACTACAACTTATTCAGCCATTCCCAAATTGATGGGCATCCCCTCAATTTCCAATTCTTTGTCATTACAAAAAGAGCTATTATAAGTATTTTTATATATGTGGGTCCTTTTCCCTTGTTTATGATCTCTTTGGGATACAGACCTGGTAGTGAGATTGAAAGATCAAAGGTAATGCACAGTATTATAGCCCTTTGGGCATAGTTCCAAATTACTCTCCAGAATGGTTGGATCAGTTCACAAATCCACCAGCAATGCATTAGTGTTCCAATTTTCCCACATCTTCTTCAACATTTATCCTTTTCCTGATTTGTCAAATTAGCCAATCTGATATGTGTGAGGTTGTACCTCATAGTTGTTTTAATTTGCATTTCTCTAATCAATAGTGACAGCGCATGTTTATATGACTATAGATAACTTCAATTTCTTCATTTGAAAACTGCCTTTTCATATCCTTTCACCATTTATCAATTGGGTAATGACTTGTATTCTCATAAATTTGACTCAGTTCTCTATATATTTTAGAAATGAGGCTTTCATCAGAGACACTGGTTGTAAATATCATTTCCCAGCTTTCTGCTACCCTTTTAATCTTGGTTGCATTGGCTTTGTTTGCACAAAAAAACTTTTCAGTTTAATATCTTCAAAATGATCCAATTTGCATTTTATAGTATTCTCTATCTCTTCTCTTCTCCATACATCTGACATGTGACATATTCCTTGTTCTCTTAATTTGATTATACTAACACCTTTTGTGTCTAAATTGTATACTTATTTTGAACTTGTCTTGGTATATGGTATAAAATGTTGGTCTATGTTTCTGCCATACTGTTTTCCAGTTTTCTCAGTAGTTTTTGGTTAAATATTGAGTTCTTAGATCAGAATCTTTGGATTTATCAAAAAGTAGATTACTGTAGTCATTGACTAGTTTGTCCTGTATACCTAGCCTATTTCACTGATCTACCATTCTGTTTCTTAGCCAGTAGCAAGTAGTTTTGATGATTGCTGCTTTATAATACAGTTTTAGATTGAGTATGGTTAAGCCACCTTCCTTCACGCTTCTTTTCATTAATTCCCTCAATATTCTGAATTTTTTTTGTTCAAGATGAATTTTGTTGTGATTTTTCTAGCTCTATTAAATGTTTTTTGATTGTTTGATTGGTATGACACTGAATAAGTAAATTAATTTAGGTATAATTGTCACTTTTATTATATTTAGCTCAGCCCAACCATGAGAAACTGATTGTTATTCCATTTATTTACATCTGACTTTATTTGTGTAAAAAGTATTTTTAATCATATTCATATAGTTCCTGGGTTTGTCTTGGCAGGTAGACTCCCAAATATTTTATGCTGTCTATAGTTACTTTAAATTGAAATTCTCTTTCTGTATTTGCTGCTGGGCTTTGGTAGTAACATATAGAAAGACTGATGATTTATGTGGGTTTATTTTATATCCTGCAGTTTTGCTAAAGTTGTTAATTAGTTAAAGTAGTTTTTTAGTTGATTCTCTAAGTAAATCATCATAGCCTCTGCACAGAGTGATAGCTTTGTTTCTTCATTGCCTAGCCTAATAACTTTAATTTCCTTTTCTTCTCTTATTGCTAATGGTAACATTTCTAGTACAATAGTGAATAACAGTGGTGAAAATGGACGTCCTTGTTTCACCTCTGATTTTGTTGGAAATACTTCTAGCTTATCCCCATTACGTATAATGTTTGCTGATGGTTGTAGATATTTTGCTACTTATCATTTTAAGTGAACCTTTTATCCCTGTGCCATCTAGTGTTTTTAATAGAATGGGTGTTGTATTTTGTCAAAGGCTTTTTCTGCATCTGTTGAGATAATCATATGATTTCTGTGAATTTTATTATTGAGATGGTCTATTATGCTGATAGTTTTCCTAATATTGAACCAATCCTGCTTTCCTGGTATAGATCCCACCTGGTCATAGTGTATTATCCTCGTGATAAGTTGCTTTAATCTTTTTGCTAATATTTTATTAATTTTTTTTCACCTATATTCAATAGGGAAATTGGTCTACAGTTTTCTTTGTCCATTGGCTCTTCCTGGTTTAGGTATCAGCATCATATTTGTATCATTAAAAGAATTTGGTAGGAGTCTCTCTTTGCCTATTGTCTCAAATTATTTATATAGTATTAAAATTAATTGTTCTTTAAATGTTTGAAAGAATTCATTTGTAAATCCACTTGGCCCTGGCAATTTTCCCTTGGGACTTCATTGATGGCTTGTTCAAATTCTTTTCCTTAAATGGTGTTACTTAAGTATTTTATTTCCTCTTCTGTTAAGCTGGGCCATTTATATTTTTGGAAATATTTATTCCGTTTGCTTATATTGTCACATTTATTGCTATACAGTGAGGCAAAATAATTCCTAATTATTGTTTTTATTTCCTCTTCATTGTTGGGGAATTCACCCTTTTTATTTTTGATACTAGTAATTTGGTTTTCTTCTTTCTCTTTTTTTTTAAACAAATTAACCAAAGGTTTTTATATTTTATTGTTTTTTTCATTAAACCAACTTTTAGTTCAATAGTTTTCTTAATTTCAGTTTTATTAATCTCTCCTTTGATTTTCAGCTTGTATCATTTGGTATTTAATTGGGGATTTTTAATTTGTTCTTTTTCTAGCTTTTTTAGTTGCATGCACAATTCACTGATTTTTTTTCTATTTTATTCATGTGTAAGCATTCAGAGATATAAAATTTCACCTAAGATTTGCTTTGGCTGCATCTCCTAAGTTTTGGTATGTTGTCTCATTATTGTCATTCTCTTTGGTGAAGTTATTGTTACTATGATTTATTGTTTGGCCCACTCATTCTTTAGGATTAGATTATTTAGTTTCCAATTAACTTTTAGCCTGTATTTCCATGGCCCTTTATTATATGTAATTTTTATTGTGTCATAATCTGAAAAGGATGCATTTAATATAATGGCCCCTTCTTTCTAAATAATCTGACTTTCTAGCAGATTTTAACTAAGCATTAGATAGAAATAAATTTGATTAAATTAATTCATACTCAACTGTAAATGTCTAATGTCTTGAGTTTTCCAGTGGCAGTTTTGTTTTCCAAGAAGACTCTTTTTTCATGTAGTACTAAAATAAAATTTTAGTTAATGAAATTTCTGGAAGTGTGTCAAAATTAAATAGAACCTTTCAGGAACATGGGAGGGAATTCAGAGGCTAAAAAGCCTTTCTGGCATAATACCACACAGTCAGCATATTATGAGTAAAGCATGCTCTGTGCTGCATTCAATTTCATTTACTTAGATTCACAAGCCTTCACAATAAAGAGAGAATAACTAAATTAGGTAGTCAAAAATAAAGCTATACCTAAAGAATATTGATTTGCTCTGCTGAAGTTCCTAAAATCAGAATTACAAGAACTACAGTCAATTAAGGTATATCCTTATCTGTCAGACAACAATTAATAGTAACTTATTTTAGAACTGGTTATCTAACCCTTTGCCTTGCCTATATCTTTTTTCCCCAATAATTTCATTGCTCTTTAGTACTTGGAAAGGAAAAGAGATACTTGAAAACTCAAATGCATTTTTTTTTTCTATTTATCAGCAGTTCTTGTAAAAGATTCTGTAATAGTGGGAACTTGAAACATGTGGCTCATATTAAATTTGAGAGTTGTTTGTAGATTACATTTCTTGCTTTTTGAGTGAATATTGTATACTGAAAATCATCAGTGTTTTCAAGAGATAATATACCTCATATAATAAAGTGCACAAACTTTGAAATAAGTTGGTTTTGTTCAATATTGGCAAGATAGGAAATTGTTTGGGTAACCAATTCCATTTTAGAAAAAAATCAAGTATAGAGGAATTTTCTTGTTCCTGCTGAGACCCTAGAGGGAAAAAAAGATTAATGGCCTAAAGACAACTGCTATTTGTTTTTACATTTTTGTCTCATAGACCAAGAAATACAGCAACCAATCACCTTAGATTCTAATCAATTTGGCATTGTTTTAACTTATACATTTATTTTACATAGCCCCCAACTTCAAGTTGTTCAGTTTTCCCTTTTACATAGAAATTAAGGCTTTAGATTAAAGTGGCTTTAATTTTTTTTCTTTAGAGGTCATGTTAAAAAGAATTTTGCTTTTATCTGTGTTAGATCCATATTATTTAAATACTATAAAGATTGAATCTGTGAAACAATTGATATAAGGGATTCCTTAGGTGAAGAAACTCTCTGTTCTGATGCAAGTCAAAACTTTCATCATGTCAGCAATTGTTATAGAATGAATTCATATGCTTGAAGTGTTTGGATTTCTCATTTGTGGATAAAAAAATCTCAGGATATATGTATACACACATACAAACATATATAGAAGCTCAGTGACTCTTCAGGAAACTACATTTGAAATTAATATTGGTGGTAAGGAAACTTTTGTTTCTGCAATGTCATGATTTTTTTTTAATGTTCTAGCCTTTTTTTCCTTTCCTTTTGACTTAGACATGTTATAAATGACTTAGACATATTATAAAAGAGGTCAAATTAACTTTAGAATGGCAGCCTAACTCCTTGATTCTCTGATGAGTCTGACAAAAATTTTTCTGAGCTATTTTATTCATATCCTAACTATGTCATCAGTTACAATTTATGAAGTTTGTGGTAAAAAAATAAACCCAGTCCAGTATTCTCTACTCTCTAATTTACTTTTAATCATACCCTGGCTTTCCACTCAAAAAATTATGCAATGTTTAATGAAACATTGTGGTATGTTCTGAACCAGTTCCATGCCTTAAATGAAGTCAGGGTGCACGGAGTATGTAATAGAGATCGCATTTGCATATTATGTATTTTTCTTTTTCTGATTATTATTACTTTGAGATAGGAAAATGCTTTAGAGATGCCAATTATTCAGATTTCTTTTCATACTACTGGAAAAGCACCTGGATCAAGAGTTTAAAACCAAATTTCAGTATGTAAGTAGGTATATGATATGTACATACACTTCCTGTTATTTGGATACCCAAAATCAATTGTGATGTTTTTATTTCCTTATGTAAAATATAAATAAATTCACATGACTATTTCATTATGTTTTTTACTGATATAGTTGCAAAATTCAGCATATATTGGTCAATTTTCATCTCTATATTAATGTATCCTAGACATATTTTTAAAACATCACGAAAGAAAAAGACATGAGAATTTTCATACTGTAAATACTAGTAAATGCATATTATCATGAATAATATGTAAGCCATCATCAAAAGCATATTATTTTTATACTTAACTATGTTTTATTTTAAATAAGCTGATTTTATTAAATAATCTTTTAATAATATCCTTCATGTTACCATTATAACCTTTCTTTTAAAGTATCTTGCTTCAAAATTTATATATTTGTCAGTTGCTCTTTAACTGGTTGACTTTTTATGAGTCTGACTAAATGAAATGAAGAATTTCCAGTCTTGGTCACTGAGCAGAGATCCCCACTACCTACCATCAAAATGTGTGTTATCCCTAATGAATAGACAAAAGCTTTATTGTTTTCTTCAGCTTTGAGAGACTGGCAGTTTCCAAAGAGACAGCCACAGGGAAGTACTTGACTCAGTTAACATCGAGGCTCAGAAGGGCCTCAAGTTTTTATGTACACGTAACCATACCAAAACTATACCAAGATAAAGTAGGTGAAGCTACTTGCACACACTTCCATAAAACTTTAATGTGGCTTTGTTTTCCCTTCAAGTTGCCCTTGATGTTAATTTTAGGCTTTACTTTACTATTATAAAAATTGGGGAGATGGGAATAACAATAAAGTGTGATTTACCTCAGTTTTGCCTTATCCCTTGGGATAACTTTGGTTCTCCTGTTGTTAGGTTCGTTAACTTGAGAATGAGAAGAGACCAGAGACAACGGGAATTGCCAATCACATAGAGCTCTTTTATTATTACTCCTGGCCAGCCAGGGACTCCATCCTAAAGATGAGAGCCCCGACTCCAGGTTTAAGGCAGAATTTA
>CM053626.1:146812101-146838475 GCA_028646595.1 Phalanger gymnotis | reverse complement strand
CCCACCCGGAGGTCCCACCCAGAGGTAGCTAATCTTGTTGTGACAATTTTTATCATTCTCCTCATATTTTCAATTATTTCCTTGTTGAGACTATTAATCCTTTCCTAGGTCCTACACTGTCTTTAAGACAGATTCATCTATTTCTCTCTCTCTCTCTCTCTCTCTCTCTCTCTCTCTCTCTCTCTCTCTCTCTCCCTCTTTCTCTTTCTCTCTTTGTCTGTCTCTCTCTCTCCAAATCTATGTAAAATGTTTAGAACAAATATATCCAAATTTTTCAATGAGACCCAAGTCTTTAATGATACTACTTTATATATTTTAATTACTGGAGCAATATATCCAAGCTATGCAAATTTAATTTATGGCAGAAGGGCACTCAGGTAACCCCTATCCTGCTTTGTGGTTAACTATAAATGAACTGGGTAGATTAGTCAAAGGATCTTTATGTATTAAGAGCCAATTTTCCCTGAGCCCAAATTGTCCTGCATGTTTGGAGAACCCTAGCAGACACCTTTAAATAAAAATCTAAGTCGACTGTGGCATATTAAAACAGATGTTGAATAATGTGATTTATACACACACATATTTCTTTATTGCTGAAGGAAATAAAAGTCAGATTTTTTAGCTTTTGAAGACAAAATGTATGCTAGAGTGATGATTAAATATAATTCTCTTAAGCAGATTTTTATCATTAAAAATCAAAATCTATTGTGGTACTTCAGTCATTCCTCAAAGTCATAAATCTAGATATTTCCTCCACTGTTACAGCTGATTGTCTTTGTGTAGCACCTATGTAACATGTATATAGAGATGGAATAACTTGATGGGTTATTTATAGCTACAATATAAGTACTATACATTCTTCAGAGAAAAAAACACCTCAGGCAATGAAGATAATCTCTTTTGAATGGCAGTGGATTTCATGGAGGAGGCAATTTAAATTTCTGGGATGTATAGGATGTCATCCTATGTACAGAAGAATCTGGAGAACTTTACTCTGCATAAGAATCCCCTATCTAATTGTTAGTATGTGTAAGGCATTCCGTAATATTGGCCAATAACTTTGCTCAGTATGTTTACCAATGTTATGAGTTATCCAATTAAATCAAATATACATGGTATGGCATATATCAATCTCATATAATCCTGATATATGGATCACATTGTTGAGGAACAGTCTCTAAGTCTTTATCTTGCTCAGTTAAGTCACATATTTTTATAATTAGCAAATAAACCACTTTTAGTCAGTTGTATGACTAAAGTAGACTGGCAGAAAAAAAATTATGAAAACCTGCTTGTTCCATCAAAAATATCTGTTTTCATAAAAAAAAAAACTTCAAATTTCTCATACAAATAATTTAAGCACAGAAAATAATGAAGGAAATTGAAGTAATGAAGTCTTGAAGCACTTTTAAAGGAGAGTTTCAACATTTCTAATTACATTGGATTCCTAAGTAGCACATAGTTATATTACACTTTGATTATCTTTGATGTTTCCTAATTTATTACACAGTTTTACTGTAAGACTTTTTTGAGATAAAGAAATTAAGTATAACTATACATGAATAATTTTCCATATGAAGTATGCGGTTGGAAATGATTTATTTTAGTATTAATATCCCACAGTGTTTTAAACTGATTATGCACTCTTGAAAATCAGTGTTTCTGCAAATAGGCTTTCATTTTATATTAAGATTCAGTTGCAAACCCCATAAAATGATGCTGAAATGTTGATCAAAGTCTCTTATAATTTATCAGACACGATTTATATAAACCTGCAAATTATAAAGTTATTTTTAACAATATTTCATCATTATTTTCACCACTAACTTACTTAAAGTACTATGTATATGTGTGTATACAGACATATGTATGTATGCATGCATGTTTCTGTACAAATATATATGCATACATATTTATAATGCCATATCTATATGTTGTTTCTGGTGCCAAAAGTAGTAAATATAAGATAAATACAATTCTTTTAAATTTTCCCTAAAAATTCAAGAAATAAAAAGAAACATAGCAGGTAATTTAGGGTACTGAATAGAGAGCTATATTAAAAGGTATAAAGACCCAGAATTGGAATTTTCTGCCACATATAAAGCAAATTAATTAGCCTCTCAGTGCTCTAGGCATCTCTCTAATATTCTGATTTGTTGAAAAAGGTGACAACCAGCATTTGAGAGGGCATATTCTTTCCTAGGAGTTCCCCATACCCTATTTTTGCATAAACAAAGCCAAAGCAACCAAGATTAGAAGGGAAGTAGAAAGCTGGGAAACATTTTTTTAATGGCCAGTGTCTCTGATAAAGGCTTCATTTCTAAAATACATGCAGAACTGAATCAAATTTATAAGAATGCAAATCATTACCCAATTGATAAATGGTCAAAGGATATGAACAGGCAGTTTTCAGAGGAAGAAATTAAAGATATCTATACTCATAAAAGTGCTCTATAAAAATGAAAATTATTGATTAGAGAAATGCAAATTAAAACAACTCTGAGGTACCACCTCACTCATAGCAGATTGGCTGATATGACAAAACAGGAAAAGGATAAATGTTGGAAAAGATGTGGGAAAATTGGAATACTAATGCATCATTGGTGGAGTTGTGAACTGATACAACCATTCTGGAGAGCAATTTGGAACTATGCCCAAAGAGCTATAAAACTGTGCATTACCTTTGATCCAGCAATCTCACTACTAGGTCTGTATCCCAAAGAGATCATAAACAAGGGAAAAGAGCACACATATAGAAGATATATTTATAGCAGCTCTTTTTGTAGTGACAAAGAATTGGAAATTGAGGGGATGCCAGTCAATTGAGGAATGCCTGAACAAGTTGTGATATATGAATGTAATGGAATACTGTCGTATTGTAAGAAATGATGAGTAGCCTGATTTCAGAAAACCCTGGAAAGACTTACATGACCTGATGCAGAGTGATGTGACCAGAACTAGGAGAACATTACAAACAGTATCAGCAACACTGTGCAGTGACCAACATTTGATCTAGCTCTTCTCAGAAATGTAATGATCTAAGACAATTCCAAAAGACTCATGATGGAAAATACAATCCACAACCAAAGAACTATGGGGTCTGAATGTAGATGGAAGGATACTATTTTTTTTCTCTTTTTTTTCTTTCTTCTTTCTCATGGTTTTCCCCTTTTGTTCTGATTTTTACTTCATGACATGAATAATGTGGAAATATGTCTAATAGGATTGTACATGTGTAGCCTATATCAGATTACATGCTGTCTTAGGGTGGAGGAGAGGGAGGGAGAAAATTTTTAGAACTCAAAATCTTGTAAAACTAATATAGAAACCTATCTTTACATGTAATTGGAAAAAATAAAATACTATTCAGTGGAGGAAAAAAGGAGTTGCCCATAACAGTGAAATCACAGGTCTAGTTCCAATCCTAAGGATCTATATCTATATCTATATCTATATCTATATCTATATCTATATCTATATCTATATCTATATCTATATCTGTAGTTCCAATCCTAAGGATATATATATATATGTATGTACATATACATATATATATATGATCAAGATATATGAAGTGGTAGATAGATGATAGATAGATGGATAGATAGATAGAATCAAAGAAATGTCCCACAATTAAAACTTTTTTCGAATTATAACTTCTCTTCCCCCAATTATTAAACTAGATATACGAGGTCAAGTATGGACACATTAATAGGCAATCATGAGCTGATGTTTCCCAAACTAGAATAGAACATATATCAGATAAAAAATATGAAATATATTATCAGCTTAAAGTCCTATTCCGATGCCTCTTTGTGGAATATTGAAAGCTATGAGCTCTGAGCTCTGGCAGGTCATTAGAAAGGTTCTGAGGACAAGTTATCAGTATGCTATATCTGTCATGCATCAGCATAAGATATTCACAGAAGCTTATCAGGTTGCCTGTGGGGCCATGAATTTTCTTCAACCACAGTAACTCCTTCTACCTTTCTTTGACATCCTAGCGTTTGCTTAGTACAATGCTGAATGAACACTTAATGCTTGTCTTTTGGGTATTTAGTTCACTGACTCATATTAAGGAGTAGATGGGCTGACATCTTCTTCCATTCAGGGAATAGCATACTGCTGAAGAGACAGGTTCTTAAAATATTGGAGTAATATTTAAGGTAGAACAGATCCTTATATCCAGAAATAAGTGTGTAAAAGGTGTGCCCTTTGGTAAACTCATTTGACTTATTATATCATTGCTAGGCAGATACAGGTTAAAAGTCTTTTCAATAATAGGCTGAATGTTAATCTTTTTTCATATTTCTGAAGGCATGTTCAACACTAGCATCATACTAGTATATTGGTCAACCTCACCTTGAATGTAATTCACTGGAGTTAGGTGTCTTAAATGAATGTATTTCTGTTATAGGAAGATAGAGTAAGTAGACTGAATATAAAAGATGCTTTTCCTGGGTAATCAATTAGCAATTGCAAATATTTAAGCACTTAATAGGTGCTTGGCTGATGATTACTTTAAATCTATTGGAATTTGTGAGTCCTTTAAACAAGATTTTGTATTTGTTTTAATAGATAGTGCCCCAGCCTTTGATAAATAAAAAGTACTTATGAAGTGATGTTTTATATCTAACTCAAACACCTCCATTAAACATTTCTAGCCATTGAATTCTGCTGCAGATAAGGCATAAGGACACAAATAATTTGACAACTTAAATATTAAAGTCAGAGGGATTTAGCAATAAAATGGGAGTTAATTCCATAGTGCATATAAATCCATATAGGTGTACATTTGAGAGTCTGGAGAATGTATGATTGCCTACATGATGAGCTAAGTAAGCAACTTCTCTCTTGGCCTTTTAAAGAAGGAATTAAACACATGTAGATAAACCATTGACAATGAGCTAATGCTTGTTAAAATGGAATAAGATTTTTTTAAATTGAACTCTGCTTGAAAAATTGTTTACACAATGAAAGTGATTAGAGAATTTGGACCATTAAAACCACTTACTTATGCAGACATTTTCAAGGACTTTTATAATGAAAGTAGATAGATAGATTTTAGATAGCTACAAAGATATTATATATATACACACATACACATATATACATATGTATGCATATATATGTGTGTGCTTATATATATTTATATGTGGACAGAGAAGTGAAATAACTGAATAAATTATATGTATGTATGTATGGGTATATATACAATATTACTATTATATACGTGTATATATTATCGGCATGATATTTACATTTTTACATGTCTATATGTATGTGAAATTACATTACTGTGTAATATATAGTTACATAATATATGTATGCATTTAATATATATATGTATGCATATTATATATACATATACACACATATGTATTTGGAGACACAGAGAGAGTGAATGAAGGAGGTTGCCAAACTGTTTATCTCATTTGTGTCTACAGGTATAGAGGGTGATCTGCTATTTCTAGTACCTGACAAACCTCATTCCCTTTTTTTCCCTCCTGTGGCACTGCACTATCATATAAAAGACATTACATATGTAAAGGAACATTATCACTATGTCATACTGTTGCTCTTTATTTGGAGTGAAGTTATTAAATGAGTTTACAAGAAGCAGTGAGGTATGAGACGTATATATTTTTATGAACTAAGTAAATCATGATTAAATCATTCTCTCCACTTACTTCTTCATTGACCATTCAAGTTCATGCTATCATTATCTCTCACCTGAACTATTCCAAGAGTCTCATAGTTGCTCTCCCTGCCAAATCTCTACTTACTTAAGTCTATCAGCCACATAGCTGCTACTGTAATATTCCTAAAATGTTCTCCTGCTTAATAAAGTCCAGTGGCTTTCTATTACCTCTAGGACCAAACACAAACTACTTTGACAATTAAATCCTTTTTTAACCTAGACCCAACCTACCTTTCCCCTTTACTATACATTACTCCCAAATGCACTAAAGTCCAGCTAATCCAGTCTTTTTGCTGATCCTCACACACAACATTGGAGCTCCCAGATCGTTGGTGCCACATTGAATGACAGATCCAGAATACAAAATACAAGATAGAATGATAAAATAGATTCAATAAGATAAATTAAAATAGATAATTGTAAAGTAATATACTTATGTTAAAAAAAATTCAAGTTCAAAAGTATGCAATGAGGGAGGCAAGGCTAGAAAACCCTCTCTGTGGGACCAAAAAAAAAATAAAGATCCAAAGATTTTAATATATTACAGGTATGAGTCAACATCAGAGCATGGTGGTAAAAAGTCCATGCAATTTTAAACTTAGGCTTGAAGTTCTTCCAGAGTGATGGGGCCTTTGAAAGCTTTCATTCATTAACATTTCAGGACACAGGAACACTTCCTACAACACAATGAGAGAGCTGAGTTAGAGTTTTGAGGAGAAGGAAATATTTTTAATTCTGTTAAATTTCCAAAAGTTACCATGCAAAGAATCCCTTTTCTTAACTTGTAAATTATGGTGTATAGCAGGGATGGGAACATGTGGTCTCTAGGCTGCAGGTTCCCCACCCCTGGAAGAGATTACCCCATGAGAAATATCTGAATTTGCTTTATCTTTGGCGCAAAAGAGTTCTACAGTGTAGCCATAACTGAGATAACTGAACTAAAGGTAATTAAAAAGTTGTAAATAATTGCAATAGATCCCGTTTCTGACCAAGAATATTTAGGCAAACATTTTTTTCACATTACAGAAACATGTTTACTTACATAATTTACAAGGAACACATGTATTTTTCTGTCTCTCTAAATATGACTACAAAGTTGCTAAAATGAAGTATTTTTATTTATTGATAAACCTGTAAGGAATTCCAGTATATCATCATTTGTTTCTGACCAAATTTCAGTTGATTATTAATAATTTTACTACTGGCTAGGTAAATAAAGGATATCTACAAAGCCAAATACAGTTATATATTTATGCTCTAAGGTACTTTTTTATAAGTTGAATCTAAGGCGGGGGGAATATGAATATAGTGCTGTATTTTCCTTTTATTCCTAATATAAGATTATAATGATTTCTTTGAGATATAACTTCACTGTAAGACATAACACAATTAAAAGGCAACAAATCCTTCTTAAACACATTATAAAAGCTTTTACAAGTCAAGCATTCTGATCTCCCTTTTCCCTTACCTATGCAAAACCATTGTCTGAATTTGGCAGAAATAAATCTACAGCCACATTTCATTCCCATCTTGGAGACAGTGTCATACTTCTAAAAGAGTTCTGGTAACCTAAGTTTTTGAAATGTAAACCAAAACAAGTTTTTTCTTGAATTTCCATAGTTACTATATATAGTAAGATTTTGTATTGCATAGTCAGGTCTAACTGGAAGAAAGAAAGAAGATAGCAGGATGGAATGATGGAACAAATCTTCCAATTTTTCTGTAGAGCCCTGTTTCCATCATTAAAGACAGTGGATGTCCCATATTTAGAATCTAACACATTAAGTCTCCATTGTACATGGCAATTGACACAGTAGAAATAGATTTTAATTGGTAGAAGTAATCCAAAAGTTCCTCAAGACACAAGGATGTCAAAGAAGACTGTTCACTTCACATCTCTGGGCCTCAATTTTCTCATCTATAAAATGAAGTTGTTGGACTGGATCACATCTAAATTACGTTCTAATTCTAAATCCTGTGAACTCAAATTATTCAAGAGAACCTAAGTCTGAAAAAAATACAACAACAAACAAAAAAGGTGGAGGATAAGCGTGCTGAAAAGCAAGGATGATTAGGGCAAGGTTCAGCAAAGCATAGAAGTCAAGGCCTCGAGATTGTGATTGCCTTTGCCTTGCCCACCAGATGTTGGGTAAACCCCAAATAAACATAATTATCCTTTTACACATTGAACAACTATGAATAATTACACATAGTTTACAGTATATAGTCTTTTAAAAGCACATTTTGAAAGACATCTAAAAGGATAGTTCAACAAATTTCTAGTAAATCCAAAAAATCAACTACCATCTAGATCTGGACTTGACAGAGGGCAACTGAACATTAGTAATGGTAACCTACACTTCTTTGAAGTCCAGTGAATTAGAGGAAGATAGAGGGAGATAGTGAAAAGTCATGACTGATCCTGTCATTTCTTTCTAGTGAATGGACTATCCATAAAAGTGCCTCAACTTTCACCTCTCCCTTCTTTTGCCCTCATACTTCTGCCAACCTAGTTCAGGCCCACCTAAACTCTGATGCAACAATATCTTCACTGTTCTGTCTCTAAATCTATCCACCCCAATGATTCGTGCAACTACTAAAATAACCTTTCCTGTGCAATGTTTTGACCACATTATCCCCTTTTCAAAATGTTCAATGACTTGACTCAAGGATCAAATTTAGACTTTGTAGCTTTGTCTTTTAATATCTTCACATCTGGGCTCTAACCTACTTCTCCAGACTTATTTCTTTATATACTATATATTTTTTCTCAGTCTTATTCTGCCCTCTTCCATATCCATGTAAACTGATGCCTAGAATACACTCTCAACCTAGTGAAACTTCAAAGCCTAGCTCAGCTATCACTTTGTCCACAGTGGTAATGTTGTCCAAATCCCACGTGAAAGTGATCTTTTCATCTTTAAATTTTCTTTAACTTTGTCTTTTCTAGGTTGTTATATTCTAGTACTTTCTATGTTGTTATATTCTAGTATTTTTGTACTTATTTTTCAATATTTTATTCTTTTGAATTTCAGTAGCCTCGAGCTCAGGCAATATTATTTTTCATTGAATGAATTAAGTGCTTAATCAAAGTTTGTTTCATTGCATTGTGGCTCCAAGAATCATGGCATTTCAGATTTTGAGGAAACTTCAGTGGTAATTGAACATCCCGTACCCAAAAGGACTCCCTATTATAACAGACCCGGCAAGTGGTTACTCAATCTCTACTTGGAGACCTGCAAGAATGGGAGCCCATTCTACTTTTGGAAAGATTGCATTGTTATTAATTTTTTTTTTACTAATGTTAAGCCTAAATTAATCTCTTTGTAACCTCTACCCAATTGTGCCTGGTTCTACCTTTTGGAGGCAAACAGAAAAAGTCTAATCCTTCTTCCACATGACAGTCTTTCAAATACTTGAAGACAGTTATCTACCTACCCCTTCCCAGGTTGTCTATTCTCTAGGATAAACACCCACTTCCTTCAAACACTTCTCATATAATATGGACTCAAGATCCTCAGTCATTCTGTTTTTTTTTTTTCTTATATGGACATTCTATAGTTTATCAATGTCATTCTTCAACTATGGTGCCCAGAACAGAACATAAGAGTACAGATAAGGCCTGATGAGGTCAAATTACATTGGTATTACACCTTATTCTTGGAAGCTATGCCTATCTTTTTATGTAACTCAAGACTTCTTGAGCATTATTTTGGCTATATCATGCTGCTGTCTCATATTGAACCTGAAATCCAGAAAAACCCTACGTTTGTTCAAATCTCTACCTTATATATCTCTTCTACTTGTGAACTTGTTTTTGAACTCAAGTGTAATTCTTTACATTTTTTTCTGTTAGATTTCATCTAATTAAATTCAATTCAATGTTCTAGGCCAGGGGTGGGGAACCTTTGCCCTCAAGGCCACATGTTCTATGTCCTTGAGTGCAGACTTTTGACTGAGTCCAAGTTTTATAGAACAAATCCTTTTATTAAGGTGCAGACTCCTCACCCCTGTTCTAATCTATCAATCCAACATGTGCCTTCTGCTGTGTTGGCATTATACTATTACCAACAACTATTTCATTCTAGCAATTCAACCAGCTCTGACTACATCAATTATATGATTACATGATTTTTATTCCACTATATTTCTCTCTCTTTTCCTGCAATAAATGTATGTACTCTTAGAGTCAAAATTCAACAGACATTTATTTACACGTATTTTGCTAATTTTCAATTACTAATCTTCTTAATTATGGAAATGTTTATACACTAGCCACTTTAAAAAAGTTTGTTACTCCATACATGGTCATTTGTGTATCATAAACTGTATGTATTACCATATACAGGTCCACAGTATCTGTGTGAATATGGTTCCATGTGTATCATTTGGTGTTTGGATGGTTTCATTTTGTGTTAATGTACATTTTCTTTCCATTGTTCAAGTTCTTGTTGTTAATAACATTCTTTTCAAGTTTTTGAAAGTTAGTCTTCTCTTTAGAATAAGAGAAGTAGGGAATAAAGTAGAGACTTTTACATGTAAGACTTAAATAAATCACAATTTTGGAAGCAGGTATGTACAGTAAGTTTGAACATGTATTTAGAAGCCTAATAACAATGAAAATGTAGTTCTATGCTTAACTAGACCATCACACTCTGGGACAACCCACTTATTCTAAAATGTTTATATGGGCATGTAAAACTTTCATATTAAAATGTCACATGTAGAAATTTTACAATTATGAATTGTGAGGTTTCATTCCTATTATAAGAACATGTGTATATTTTGTAATTTTATATTTTAGTTTGGACAAAGGGCTTTCCTTCAAATATTAAATATAAAAATGTCAATGGGTTTATTCATCAATCAACAAGCACTTCTTGTGTATGTAATATATCTGGCAACGTCCTAGATAATACAAAGTATAGGGAAAGAAGTGAAGAGGACCCCAGGACAGTGCCTTGGAGTACAACTAAAGATAGGAATGTAATATGCATATACAAAAATTATTTAGAAGGAGCAATCTGATGGGTAGTAGTAGAACAAAGATGGAGAAGCATCATGGAAACTGAGAATAGAGAGAATATCCAACAGGAGAATTGGTACTTACTGCCACCTACAGGACCTGACCTTAGGTGCCTCATAAATTCAGGATTAGCTAGAGCCACCTAGATAATGCCATTCTTATCAAGTACTGGTTTAATGCCTCAAATAACATAGACTTCTAATTGTTCCCTATATTCAATGCTCTTGGTGCTTTTGTATACTAAATGCAGAGATAAAACTCCAACCAACATTGGCTTTGGTGACAGTAGCAGCTTCCTAAACAATCAATCCCAACACAAATGAACTAATATATTTAGTTCTTAATTCTTTTGTAAATGCTTCTACACACTTTGGAATAAATATAGTTTCCCTAAGACCTTTCATTAAATCACATAAATCTTATACTCAGGGCACTCATATGTTGAATTTAATTATATTTTTCTGATTTAATGTCACACCTTTGAGATACTAATTAAATTGAATAAATTTATTTTTCAACAATAATAATCAATTAACATAATAATGATAATGAGCAATAGAAAGCCATACCTTCCAGAACTTTGAATATCTTTGTGATACAAACACATACATTTATATTTATAATCTAAAAAAGTAAATTAAACATCCGTGTCTATAACTAATGTTTACCATTTTCCTTCATGTTTTTATTTTCTTAATTTTGCTCTTTTTAAGCCCTGTTTTGATAGTTTCTACAAAGGTAGTATCACACAATGGAAATAGCCTGTGGCATAGAGTTTTGAGATATGGGCCCTTGTCACATCTCTGCTACCAATTAACTATTATATTAAATTATAATAGCTACAACAGTAATAATAACATTTAAAGTAGATGTTCCAATCACAAATATTTATAATTTCTTAGACACATGGAATGAAGAGCTTTCAAAGTATTTATAATTTGAAACATACCACCCATAGAATAATGTCAAGAACATTTAATATTAAATCTGATATTTTTTAGGAAGATAGCTAAAGGCCATTATGACTTTATCAAACATTAAATCCATTTACATTTCTGCTAAGTAAAACAAAGCATGGCTTCCAAATTAAAGAGAGAATTGAAATTAATAATCTTTGTAAACACTTAATCTACATGGATTATATTGTATTCTGTGGTAGAACTAGGAGTAATGAGTCTCAGAGAGGTAAAATTAGGCTCAATATAAGGAACAATTTCCTGATAATTGGGGAAATCTGAAAGCAGAATAAATTACCATGAAAGATTCTGAGTTGATTCTTACTGAATTCTTTAAGCATAGTCTGGATAAATATTTGTTGGTTATGTTATAATGGGAACTCCTTTTAATTATGAATTGGCCACTGAGGTCTCTTACAACTCTAAAATGCTGATTTTCTGTGATAATGATGGTTATGTAGGTAATTGGAGGTACATCAAAGGAAATTTGAAGGTAAATCAAAAGATACCAAGACTATTCCCTGAGACATAAAATAGTCCACGTCCAAATTCAGTTTGTTTGAGTCAGAGAGCAGTAAAGGAATGAATTTGGTTGGGAAGTAGCAAGATTACTAAATAAGAGGCCAGAAAAAAAATAATCTCCAGGAAAGAGATTAATGAATAAAGAGTTAGCAGATCATGTTATCCAGGAAACATTATTGTGTGCCAGTAAGGCCTTCCAAGATCAAGCCATGAACAAATCTGTCTTTTGAGGAATGGTGGAGTAAGTGACAGAGTAGGCTGAAGATCTGAAAATCAGAAATGGAAAAAAGAGCTAATGGCCAGATTTCATTGTAAGAATTCAGGATAACAGTATGTCAGAGTCAGGTTAGAGAAAACAGAACTCGATGCTTGGTCACAGATAAATTATTTCCACAGATGTTGGAGTGACTCTACCATACTCTAAAGAAGCTGACAGTCCACTGGCTATGACTAGCTGAGATTGAAAGGTGTAAATGTTTAGGGTCTTACAATAGTATTCTGCTAAAAAGTTAGTACTGGGGGTCTACATTTTCTCATTTGAAAATCAGGAAAATGGATTGAAGTGAAGAAGAAAGAGAAACCAAGTCCTAGTTCCTTAATTTCTCCCTGGCCATCCCTTTTACTATCTTCTTTTCTTTATAGAATCTTGGTACCAAAAAGCATCTCTTTTTTGTTCTGCAGGAATATTATTACCACTAACAATAAACTCTCCACAATAATCTTGAAATACCGCATAACTCTATTGATTTGTCACAAGGGATCTTAATATGTTTTTCAATATAATACCCATATCAGAAGATGTTTATTGAATCATGTATACGGATCACTTAAAAATCAGAAATTTTTAAAAAATAGCTTGCTAATATAGGTAGGTATTGCTATGACAAGTAGGAGATTTTTAATGAAGAGCCAAGTAATCATGATTTCCACTGACTTCTTCCCTGTCATCCTGTCCTGTAGGGTTAAGTCCTTGCCAGCCAGCAGATGGAGGCAGAATTCCTCAGTGAATCATGTCATTGTTCACAGATGCTCTTTGCTTGGTTTCATTCTCTCCCCAATAGGGGAAGGGGGCGGAGGGGGAGGAAGCATCAAGGTTTTCTCTGCTGTCCTGAAGAGTCTATTTCTCTGCGTTTACTTAATATGATTTATTAGTGATAAGTCACAGAGACCAAATGCAAAAGGAGAAAATATGTTCTTTTTGGAAATGAAACAGGACCTGCAAAGGGATGTGCAAAAACAAATGAGATGAGATTTTTTGCTAAGGTTTTTCTACAGGTTTCCTTTTTCCTGTTTATGATATTAATGCATTGTTTGCACTTTATTTTCTGTATCCATCTGGGTATACAAGCATGGAGATTTACCTTCTAGTTTTGGATTGAACCAAATGTCAAGATACAACTAAATGCAAAAATAGCAGGTAGCAAAAGTGTATCAAGTCAAATGAGTTTTTTCCTCTCTCTTTTGCTCTTTTCTTTCACAATAACACCATCTGTTATATCACATAAGATAGATATGAAGTTAATTGTATTGCTGTTAAAATTTAGTTTTACAGTTATTAGCAGATACTAGATTTCCAATAGATTAATAACCTTTGCTACAATGGAGAGTACCTTTCTAGTAATAATGTCACCCAAACAGAACTTTGGATATGTAAACATATAGCATAAAATGACTTGAGTTTTTCAGAGCTGACCTCTTCCGAATATTACTCCTCTGGTAATGGAACATGGCATGGTAAAAATCATATTAAGCAAGGATTCAGGTATGACCTTGGATTAGTCACTGAACTTCCTGAGGGATCAGTTCCTTAACTGAAGAATGAAAGGATTAGATGAAATCATCACTAGGGTTCCTTCCATGTCTCACAGTATGAGATAATTATAGGTCCCTTAATATGTGATTGGTAATCAGAAGAAAAGAGACAAGAGAGTGAGAATATTGGGAATAATGATAGAATATTGAGCTCTTTATATAGTAGGAGTATTATTTACACAGGATAATGAACAGTGTTTCACATAGTGTCAGGCTTAAGAGCTGCTGATATCTTAAACTATATCTAGATGGATAGATAGGTAGAAAATAGAGAGATAGGTCTCTTCCATTTGAATTTTTTTTCTAGCTCATTGGTTTTTAATCATAACCATTTTTGTGTCATTAGACACTTAAGCAATGTTTATAAAGGTATAAAATAAAAATGTATAGGAATACAAAGGAAATTAGTTGTGATTAAATACAAACATCTTTTAAAAAATAAGCTCATGGATACTAGGCCAAGAAGCTATGTTCTGTATTTCAGGGTTTCTCTTCCCTCTCCCCTCCCCCACCCCAGTTCTTCTCTATGGAAATACAGAGGTCTTTAGTCATATTACATTACCAATTACTATCTATAGAGTAAAATCATCAACATATATATATATGTATATATATATATATATCTCTTTTCTTTCCTCTTGAATTATAATTATGCAACATATTCATCATACAACTGCTACCACTAAGCCCCATTTCCTGTGAGTGAGCTGGCTAATCAAGGTAATATATTCTTAAAGAAACTAGATTCTTTGTTGGTGAGCCAATATGGCTTTGAATAAAGTTCTGGACTTGGAAAAAAGTTGTAGGTTAAAATATCTCTGACTCTTGTTATTTGTATCACCATGGACAAATAAATAACTTCCATGTGCCTCAGATGATGGTCTAGGGTTTCCCTACTAAGCCAGGGTAAGGTTGGTTGAGGGAGTTCCCACATGAGAAGTTTTCAATGCTGAACAAATTACATATCCTTTGACCATTGGGAAATGATAATTGTGCATCTTAAAAATCTAATCCTTAATAAGTACTAGACCTGGGAAAGGATAATGGGACAAATTTAGGTGATAAATAATGTATAAATAAAATTTAATTAAATATAATAACACTAGGCCTAAGTATTGCATTCAGAGCAAGATTTTTCAAGCAAATAGAGACTCATGTTCAAAACCAGAATGAAAAATTTGCTCATATTCTCCATGCTCCATAACATTTCAGAGAGATATGGTGCTGACATAATAAAGCAGCTTTCTTATGGTCAGGCTGTGAAGCTCTCTGCTCTCTGCTGCACTGTGGAGCATCACAGCTTGCCTTGAACCTAGCCTTGTCAGGAATCGCAGGCCTGCTTTCAATTAGCTAATTAGATTACCTAAATGAGCTGTTTTCACTCATTAACAGTGCTGAAGCTGTAGAACTTGCCTTTTCTCTTCTTAACATTTTTATCTCAGCTAAAACTAACCTATATGTACCAGAAGATGACTAATGTTCTACTCTTCCATCCTGTGATTTTCCTGACCAATTAGGTGATTTATAATTAACATAAATACTTTCAGCCAATATTTATGAAGTTTCTACTTGGTTTAAAATAACAGCAAATAATCAACAAAAAAAATTTTAATTATTTACTACATGCCAGAACCTATGAGCTGAAGACACAAAGAAAAAGAATGAAACAATCCCTCATCTCAGGAAGCTTCAATTCTATTAAGAAATACAACATGTACACACAGTAGCATATACAAATTCTATACAGCATGACAGCCAAGCTACAAAAAGATTAAATAAAACCTTCTCTCTGTCATCACAGAGCTAAAAATCTAGTTAGGAAAAATGACACAATTACAAATAACTATAATATAAAGTGATACATAAATAACTTATATTTATGAAGTTGAAAAGCCCAATTTAGATCATGTAGAACCCATCCTAATTCACCCCCACCCCACATTGTGATCAGAATTTCTTATTATTACCAAACATGTAGCCACCACTCAAGTGAGATAATCAGCCTGCTCACAACTTCCTCTTTCCTCATCTTTAAATATTCTATTATCCCCATTTGGAAAAGCTTTTCCCTTCTTCCCACCATACCTCTAATTTTTCTTAACTAAGGAATAGAATTATAAAATCTTAGAATGGTTTTACATCTGTCTAATTAAATAAAGCTTTTGCTGACTTGATCAACCTTCTAATACTATATTAAAATCCTTTATTTTCTCATTCTAAAATATGCTTTTCAAGACTTCTTTCACTTGAGAAAACAAAATAAAACATCCCTCTTTCTT
Source organism: Phalanger gymnotis (assembly GCA_028646595.1). Classification (NCBI taxonomy): domain Eukaryota; kingdom Metazoa; phylum Chordata; class Mammalia; order Diprotodontia; family Phalangeridae; genus Phalanger; species Phalanger gymnotis. Next base: position 146,822,179 of record CM053626.1, on the reverse strand, counting down.
CAAAATTCACTTTCAACATCTCTTTCCTAGATTATGCATTACTACAAAAACTTTGCAATTATGAAAAAAGATACAAACAAATAATTATCTTAGTTATCTGTATTAATTACTGGCACTGTATTTCTTTTAAATTCACATTAATATGTTAGTTAAATTTGTTTGCTTGCCAGGATACTTATTTAAGGTGTTAGGCAAACATGCATTTTAATATTAAACATACTTTCCCTTTTATATTTGTCATGCTTTTACATGAACTGTTTTCTCATATCTTACTGCCTTTTAGGATAATCATGCTTTTTTACTAAAACTTTACAAAGAATAAAAATAAAAAAATAGACAATTTTATAACTTTACCCAACAGTTTAAAACACTAAAACTTTTACCATAATTACTACCAGATATTCAGTGTCACCTGAATTGAGTTATATCTTTTCTACCTTTAGGTTGGTATTTTTTGCCAGAGTCATTGACTTTTCACAGCATTTTTCTAATAAAAATTCAAATATACTATCAACCAGTTTTAAAAAATGAATAAAGACATTAGGAAAAGGCAAAGGGCATATTTTCAGCTGGTGATTATGAATGTGAAGCTTTTTAACATTCAGATTACTTTACTCAGAGTGTGACAAGTTCAGGGACTTTGGGTAATGACTGAAGGATAGATATTATCAAAAGAGCTTTGGGGGCTAGTAAAGAGTTCTGTTGTGCTATGAATGCAGATAAGAAAAACTTCTTACTTATTTGACTTGTACAGAAAAAAGTGCTGTTGTTTTATCATACACACATTATGTATGCACATGCATACATATGTGTATTGTGTGCATATATGTATGCATGCATATGTATGTGTAATGAAAATTAGAGACCCTTAAGTGGCACCTAGATACCACAGTAGATAGACTGTTGGACCTGGAGGCAGGAAGCCCAACTTCACATCTAACCTCAAACACTTTCTGTGTGATCCTAGGCAAGTCACTTAACCTGTCTGCCTTAGTTTCCTCATCTGTAAAGTGGGTGTAGTAGTAGTACCTTCCTCCCAGCATTGTTGTGAGGACAAAAGGAGATAGTTTTGGTAAAGTATTTTGCAAATCTTAAAAGGTTTTATATTAATGCTAGCTATTATTATCATTATGTAGAAAAGTTATGTGTAATTAAAGTCAAATAATTTTCATCAGTGCTACATAACCTGAGTGCCATAATCCATAATTTAAAGAATCATAATAAATGAGCATTTTAACTGTTTCTTTTCATGCTGTACACATTGCAGGGAGTGGAGAAGCTAGTGATCTTAAGATACAACAATCTATATATTTGCCAAAGTCAATTTCATTGCTTTATTTTTTTTCCAAAGAGAATCTTAAATAAGCTTGAGTAAACACAGTGATATAAATTTCTATCACCCTTGTCACTGTGGGAACCTTTCAGGGAATTCATTACTAGATATCAAAAATTATTGTTAGGGCAAGCTGCCATGTTAGTATACAAGCTTCATTTTTGTTTATGAAACTTTTGTGATGTTTCTAGTTTTTTATCCCACTCTATTACAAATGTAAGCTTGTATTAATTTATATTTAAACAAACAGGGTATATTTTCCAAGGATAACAAAAGATTTATAAGCATTTGAAAAATCCTATAGACATTTTGTAATGTAATTTCTTAATACTTAAATCATCTTCAAAAATGTTGTTGTCTAACACTTTATTTTTTTCTTTTTCAACTAAGGCATTTGATTTGTCAATTAAAATCACAAAACTCCTCATTATACAGAGACTTATTTGTCAGATTGTGGTAGTCTCTGAATTATCTAGTTTTTCAAAGGATATATGCACTGTTATCCAAAATTGCAAGTTGTCCATTTTTAATCCAGTATCTCCCTTTTCTTAAAGTATCAGCTTTTCCACTCCTTCCATTTGAAAGTCCTATTTATATCTTCACAAATATATATATATATATATGGCAAAAATTAGGACAGTTTTTGAAGGTTTTGTTATATAAATAATAGAATTTAAATGTCATTTTAAAAAAGGTATGTTCATCTATCCCCTTTGTCATAAAACACTGGCAAGCTTAGAAAAGGTGTTAATGAGACCTAGGTTATATGTTTTTGAAATTATAAAACAATGCCTTGTTCTATGTTCTATGTCATTGTCTAGATATAACATATTGTTGGTCACCAACAATCAATAAGCATTTATCTTCAAAAACATTCCTTCACGTACTATAATCTAAGTACTGTGTTGGTTGTAGGAATACAAAGTCAAAACAAGCAGTCTCTGCCCTCCAGGAACTTACCTTCTAATGCAGGGGATGCGAGAGAAGGAGGAGATAACATTTAGATTTTATAGAATTTATAGAAGATTCATACAAAATAGATCTGAGGTATTTTTTTTCTATGGAGGATAGAAGAGGGATAGGAGAAGACAGAAGATAACACTAGCAGCCCAGGTCAAAAGTGTGAGCTTAGCCTCCAACAAAACTGGAATACTAAGAGGTTTAAGTGTCTATGACCCAAGTGGAACTGGCCAGGAAAAATGTGGGCAGATTAGTGAAAATTATCTCCACTTCTGGGAAAAGAAATACAAAGTTCATACATATAGAAAATATATAAGAACATTTTTGTTGATCAGTAAATAGTAGTGGGCTTTTAAGGATGTTTACTTTAATTTAAAATCTAAATTAGGACACATAAAACTTTGTCAAAAACCTAACCCCTGGTAATCCCACTGTTTTTCTTCTGTCAGAGTGATTTTTCTGCCATATGTGATCACAGACTTAAGCAGGAACAGAGTAGGCTGGAATGCCTAAAGAAAATTACAAAGCTCTGTTAATGATACAAGTTTTCCATGAAAGTAAAGGTCTGCCCTTTTAATAATGTTGCTGTATGTCAGTGGTGTTCCATGAGAATGAGTCATGGAACACCACTAGCACTGAAGAACTGTAAGTGAGAGTCACACAGAAGCAGTGTGTGATGTGTGTGAACAGACTGCAACAGATAACTAATGAAGAACTCCTAAGAATAAAAAGAGGAAGACATCATTGGGGAATTGCATGATGGGAAGAAAAGATAATTTGGTCATGTGGAAAGTGAATGATGAAACAGAAAGGCACAATTTTCCACTATTTGCAGAAAATAAGGGTGGGCTCCAGCCCATTATGTTGAACTTTGGGGAGCAGATGAACAAGGGTCACACTGAATGGGCAGGAAAGGATGGAGTATGATCTACCCATGGTAGGAATGCATGAATCTATGAGATCAGAAATCCATTTTATCATTTGCTTCTTAAATTTTTCAACAGTTATAATTAAAGGATACATGCACTTATTTAAGATTTAAATGTACTTTTTTGTCACTTCCATTTATTTCAAAGGCACACACACATGTATATATGACAAAAGGAAATGAAAATGTTATAAGTTTAAATGACCTAATTAAAACAAAACCAAAAAGCCTAGCAGTAATTATGTGATAAATATACTTTATTATTAGCATCATATGAAATTATTTTAATTGGTTGCTGGAAAACATGGAAGGTTCAATACTTTCAGTTTTAGGTTACCATTATTTTGACTGATTTTGAAATACTATATATTATAACATTTTAGGAAGAAAAATAAAATCGGCTATAAAAAAAGCTACGTTTTAAATTTATATTATTGAAATGACTTTTTAAAAAATTTCTTTAAGTCATATTAGCCAAAATTTAATGAATTAGAAAATATGTACCTAATGAAGGGAATTTAAAAGCTATTCATCTTGAACTTTGTAACCCATATAACAAAAATATATTCAAGATTTCTTATTTTCATCAACTTTTTTATTTAAGAGCTAAAAAGATGTCACAGTGCACTTTTTAATACCACTTCTTGTTAATTTTCATTAGTCTTGGGATTTAGGTATAAAGATAATTTCACAAATTAATAGTAAACATTTAAAATAGAAAAATGTTTTGTAAAGCATAATGACTCCTGAGAGTCATTGACACAACCTTGCAAATAAATTAACTTAGATTGAGGAATGTACTGGTTTTTATCTTTTAAAACATCCATTAAACAATTAATATAGCATCAGATAATTTTAAAATATTCCAAGTAACCATCCATGTGAATGCTCTCTTTTAAAGTATGGAAGTATGGATCAGGGACCCTAATCAGCTTGATTGGATTTCTTGGGGGCTTTCATCTCCCTTTGCAGGCTGTGCATGTATCCATTAGCACCTCATTTAGAAGCTGGGAGTATTATGTCAACATGAATATATATAGGGGTGATAGAGACAAATAGAATAAAACTCTAAGAGGGAAAAGTTGCAGGAGCAGCGGTTAGTTACAAAATTAGGTTGTTTCCTTCCTGGCTTAGTACTTTGGGGAGCATGAAAGAATAAGCATTCATCACTACTGAGGGAGATCAGGGATATGTTATCTTATGGATAAAGTGACAGGATTAAAAAACTGTGGTGGGGGGTAGGAATGAGAGTATGCAGGAAGATACTAAAAATAAATGATATTCATCTAGGTAGAAGACGGCTTTTCGGGTTCCTAGGATGACTGAGTACAATTTCTTTGCAGTATCTGAATCGTCTACTTTTGTAGTTTCTCAATTGAAACACTGGGGAGCTGGGAAAGTATAGATAACAAAGAATTCAGGCTAAATGCCTGGATGAACAAATATCTGGTGATCAAATCCATTCACACTAGGCAGCATCCACAACTTCATCCTAATATGGAAGGTGATAAAATATGTCCAGAAGATAACTCCTAATTCTGATCAACTCCTAACCAGATGGGCAGCTCCTTTGAAGTGGAGAGAGTACTGGAGTTGGATTCAGGAAAACCTGGATTCAGATTCTGCTTCAGACATTTGGGAATTGTATAGACAAACCCAAGTCACTTAATTTCTTTGTGCCTCATTTTCCTCAGGTATAAAATAGGGATAATAATGTTTTCCTCTTCTTCTGTAATTTAAATAAGATAATATGTGTAATATGCTTGACAAATTTTACAAGCACTATAAAATGGCAGTTATAATGCTTATCAATGAGTCACCAAAAATAGCTGCCTTTGTTTGGGATTCCTAATGAATTTGAGACCTTTTATTCTCTCTAATACGCAAGAAATAGGATCCTTCCCTTTGTCAAGAATTCGGTTATTCCTAGTGAAACTACTCTTTATGAGAATACAATACCCTTTTAATTTAATCCAAAATAGAAAAGATAACAAAGTTGCTGCTTATAAAAATATTCAATAGCCATAATTGTCATCAGCCATACATCTATTTCTTTTTAAAACATATTAAGATATAAAATAAAACAAGTATTTCCATAACATAGAATTTTTTTAAAACATGATTGCACACAAAACTGCAAATCTATTGGGTACAACTTGCCATTCCTTTTAAATGTATAATAACGTTATCATGTAAATTTCTTTTTCTTTTTTCTACCTTTCCCTCCCCCAGCCCTAGAGATGGCTACCATTAGACACAAATATGTATATATGTAAAATCATTCTATATATACTTCTGTTTCTCAGTTCTTTCTCTGTATGTAGATAGCTCTTCCTTTATACGTCCTTTGTAGCTAATCTGGGAATTGATAATAGTCAAAATGACTTAGTCGCCCAAAGATGTTCTTAAAATAATATTGCCGTTGCTGTATACGACGTTCTCGGTTCTGCTCATTTCACTCTTCATTATCTCATGCAAATCTATCCATGTTTTTTTCTAAAATCACCGAGCTGATCATTTCTTATACTACAGTAGTATACCATCATGATCATATGCCACAATTTGTTCAATCATTTCTTATAGTATTTAATATGTTTGAACTATTTTACTTTAGTATTCAGGAGACATATGACTTCACCAGTGTGGGTATTCTCTCTACAACTATCCCTCTGTAGGTACTGTTTGTTTATTTGTTTGGTTTTGGTTTGTTTTGCTTTTTCTTTTAGTTTTTGTGACCCACAGAACTGATCATCTGTCCCACATGTCCCACACCCTTTCCAGGAGTTTCTCCAAACAACTTGTTTAGTTTTCAAACAGCAGATATAGAGTTTGTCATCATACTCTAAGTCTTTTCAACATGGTCTAACCCAGGGATGGGGAACCTATTGCCTCAAGGCCACATGTAGCCCTCTAGGTCCTCAAGTGTTGTATTTTTGACTGAATTCAAACTTCACAGAACAAAAGAGGCCACACATTCCCAATCTCTGGTCTAACATATTAGCTTGCTCATGATTAAACCAAACTGTATCAGTAGATGGAACACATACACAGACAAAATCACAGATCCAAAAAGTATCAGCCTCCTACCCAATCAGCACCTGCCTTAACAATGAGAAGTAAAACCTTACTAAAATAAATGTGAGGTATGGTACTGCTTTTGATGAGACAACCCTGAAGTCCAACAACCATCTTAAGGAGGTTTATTATTTGGGGGAAGGTATTACCGTATTACAAAAGACAGCATGATACAGCTGAAAGCATGCTCAAATTCCAGCTTAGCTCCTTATTACTTGTGGAAACTTGGAAAAGTCCCTTTGCCTTTCGATTTCTCAGTTCCTTCTCTGTAAATGGAGAGTGGTGGACTAGATGGATTTAAAGTCACATCTATCTCTAAATCCATAGACCACAGAAATTATAGTAAACTTCTACAAATCACCAGAGTGGGGTAAGGGTAACAACTGGACCTGTGATTTCACTGATATGGGGAACACCTTAAATGAGGAAACTTCTACTCGTGCAGGCCAATATGTTCTCTGCAACTTATGTATTAGAGAGAATTGCATAGAGCATCAAGAAGTAAAGTGGTTTGCCCATGATTACACATCCAATCTATGTCAGAAGCAGATTATGAAGCCAGGTCTTTTGGGCTTTGAAGCTAGTTTTTTATTCATTACACCACAGGTCTTCTCCTAATCATAATGAATAAGTTGAACATATTGGATGTGGATTTCCTCTTGTTAATGTCTCAGTTGTTTAATCTTTTGAAGAACATTTCTTGATTACCTTCCAAATTATGTATTTAGTACAAAGGAACTGTCTTGCTTTTAGCTAAAGATACAACGCATCTTAATTAATGTAGAAACACACTGGTACAATGTTTGGAACATCCAATAAAATTAAATTATACCTACACTGCAAAGTGACACCACATAAAATAGCTTCTAAATATGTATACATATAAATATACACATCATTATTACTACTATGGCTGATATGAGGAATTATGTCTTTGCAAAACACTTTTAGATTAATCCTTTCAGTTTCCTTATTTTTAAAAATTACATATTGAGGCTCTTTTGTCTGACAAACAGGCAGCTGGTAGGATTTACCAGTATAACACATTAATAATCTTTAATTTTTCCAGTTTCTTGTGTGTACTGTTTTTGTCCTTTTAAGAATATCATCACAATTTATTTTCTGATGGATATACTATTCTTCATGATCATAGGGGAGTGTTCCATTCTATGTATCTGTATGCCTGGTGCCTGGCATAGAAGAAGTACTTAATATATGCTTTTTGATTGATTGATCTAACATGGAATATCAACTTAACAGTTCAATATCTAGTTCTAGCCACAGAATTTGAACAGTGAGGATCCAAAGTATGGGGTAGGGGAAAATAAGGAATGACATATTATATGTATATATATACATACATACATACATATATACATACTTACATATGTGTGCATACACACATCTCTGCTTTTACAACATAGAAACAATATAAGGAAGTAGAATAAAAATACAAAAAAGAATGTGAATGGTTCACTTTATCAATAAATTTTCAATGGATAACATAGATAGCATGATAGTAATAATTTCATGTAGTGAATTTCAATCTTTAGGCTCGTTTTTTCCTCTACCTATACTCAAAAGTACACTTTGTTTAAGGCTCATGTAGAGGAAGCCTAGAATTTGAGTCCTGTTGTTTTTTTTTAATTATTAGCTGTGTGATCTCAGACAAGTCACATAATCTCTTTAAGGCTCAGTTTCCACATCTGTAAAATGCAAATGATAATTCATTAATTTACTTTGAAAAAGTGCTTTAAAACTATAAATAACTATATAAATGTAAACTTAAAAAATATGTCTTAGGTATAGTTAGGTAGATTTAGACTTGGCTGAATAATCTGACCCAAATAGGAGTTGCTCGTGGATCAATGTCCCCTGGGAAGGAGATCTTTTTTAGAGTACTCAGCAATCTGCCTTGCTCTTGACCCTATATTGTTATACATCTTGTCAGTGGTTTGTATGAAACCATTTATGGCATGTGCTAGCTATTTCTGCCTCTCCTGTGCCCCATAATTTTAGCTATCTCCCTAGAGAAACAGATAAATTTGAATACTTCATTATGTCATCATTTATTAAAACTTATTTACTTTTCTATATGTAACCCACCAACAAAAAGGGTTGACAAAATTAAAATTTGTTGTAATCTGCAGAAATATCAGATGTTATGAGGCACCTCCCTACAAATGTATGTATGTGCGTGAACTAGGTTGTTGGTGTGTGATCTATGCTTTTCTAAGCATACATAATTTTCATGAGCATATGGACTTACCCCTAAATGAGTACATCCCAATGTGGAAATCTAACTTATAGGCTCTAAAACTTTTCTTCTTCCTCCTCTTCCTCCTGTTCCTCCTTCTCTTTCTCTCTCTGTCTCTCTCTCTGTCTCTCTCTCTGTCTCTCTCTCTCTCTCTCTCTCTCTCTCTCTCTCCTCTTATCTTATTTTGTTTTTATTTAGTATCTGGTCAGACTGCTAATCAGGGAGCAATACTATTCATTCATTAACACTAAAATTCTGTAAGAATACATATCTCTGTATATATCAAAAATTTAGATATTAATCTTTTTAAAGTCTTTGTATTTACCAGGGTCTCACATGATGTTCTAACAACAATGGGACTAGCAGCTGCTGTGGGGGTGTAACACCAATAACACCAGCACACAGGAGGGCTGCTAGCACAGGTTCTTCGATCTGCTTTTCTAAGGAAAGCAACTTTAACATGTTTACAATCTCACTTTAATTAAACATACATATATCATTCACTTAGTTCAGGGGGAAAAGTCAACACCCTGAATTTCAGAGCAAATACAAACAGAAATTACAAACAGAGAAAATATGAACAGAGTAAATAACATAAGTCAACATACAGGCTTCTAGCTGTCTGACCAAAGCTATACATACATAGTTATCAGAGAGCAAAGCACCAACGTCTGAGTTTTCAAAGCTTGGGGACTCTTTAACAGCTACCCAGAGTCTCCATACCAACACTCTTCCAATGAGTGAGCTCCAAAACAAAACACCAACCTCAGATCTTATGTACCCTTCTCAGAGTCTGAGGGTATCACAACCATATGACCCAAACCTATGTGAACTAGACTTTCTTGTTTCTTAAGCTGGTCAAAGACTTTTGATTCAATCAAAGAAACAAAAAAAAAAACCACAAAAAGTCTACTTTGCTTGCCATTACATTTGAAAGGCAAGACTCATCAATAGTACTTGATTACCTTAGCATAAAGAGAAAACAAAAAAGTCTCACCCTAATTTTCATAACAGATGCTAATTGTATTGAAGATGACATATAGGTGAGAAGAATAACAAAGTGAATGTCAGATTCAGCAGATCCTGACAAACTAAAATGATGGACTAAATTAAATAAGATCAAATTTAATGATGATAAATGTTAAGTACCCCCTTTAGGTTCAAAAATTCAACTTCATAAGTACAGTGAGGGATAAGTATGTATAGAAAGTATTTCATATGAAAACAAATACATGGATGATAGTGGTGGTTTATGCCTATAATGCCTATAAGCCCTTTTTTGCCTATAATCCCTTTTATGGGAATAGTTCAAGCTGTTGAATAGCATGGGGAGTTCTGAACTGTATTAGGGTAGAGTCAATTGGGTGTCCTTACTAAATCCAGCATTAAAGTATTGAGAGTGGGGGAACATCAGGCTGCCCAAAGGAGGAACGATTTGGCCCAGGTCAGAAATGAAACAGGTCAGAAGTTTCTGTGTTAGTCAGAGGTGGAAGAGATCTCATAAAAGGCCACTACACTTGAAGTC
>CM053626.1:146786883-146811601 GCA_028646595.1 Phalanger gymnotis | reverse complement strand
TTTTAAAAAAAAACCCTGGAATTTAATTGAACTGTCCTATCCACTTAATAACTACAAATCTTTGGGTTTTTTTTCTGTTTTAAGTAGATATAAATTAGTACTATTCAAATTTTAAAACATATATGAAAAATAATTAAGTACTTTAACCAAGTCAACATAGCATCCCAAGTTTGTCACTCTTTAGGAATTTTATTTATGTTTATGTTTATGTTTATAGTTCTCAAAAAAATCCAAAGCTGTTTCCTTCATGTCATATGACCAGCCTCATCTTTATTCTCCAACCTGCTACTCCAGGGCCATGTATTTCACGTTGTTGTATTGGCTGATTGAGACAACATTGTTGACTGCAGAAGCTTCAAATTCAAATCCCAAAGTAAGGACTGAGTCAGATTAACATGTAATTAGGAAATGTTTATGAAAATTTAATATATATGTACATATACATATATTTCAACATAGATAATAATAATTTGTGGTTTTCTAAGTCAATATGCAGCCTGCAGGGATCTGTTTTTATGAGTTTGGCACCATTGGTATACTGCATACAGTACTGGACTTGGAGTCAGGAAGGCCTGGCCCTCATTTTCCTCACCTGTAAAATGAAGGGCTCTAGACTTAATGATCTAACTCCTCCTTACCAACTCTAAATCTGTGATCTGAGGAAATCATGAGGCATTATTACTGTCATTGTGGCATGTGTGTCCTGGTGGTATTATGGCACTATCCCTCTTGCTCTGCAAATAGAATTCAAATCGGCCCCTATAATTCTTGGAAAGTATGTTTCAACCACTTGCTGGTTGATTTTATTTATCTTTCAGGTAACTTCCCAACCCCCAAATTGGTTATCTTTCTCTATTAGAATGTGAGCTTTTTGAGTCAGAGACTGTCTTCTTTTTTTGTATGTATATCCCTTTCACTGAACCCAGAGCCTTGCATATAGCAAGAATTTAACAAATGCTATTTTATTGATTCTCTTTTTAGTCCACTTAATGGTTATTTACACACAATCCTTAATCAAAATAACAATCTAAGATTCTGTTAGAAATACCAGATAGGGCAGCCACTAAGATACAGATGAATTCTCTTAAGCACAAGATTTCTCCCCCCCCACCCCGTTTTCACAGTATCTCACCAATATGTATTGGTAGGTTGGATTTTCTCATAACCACAGAGAAGCTATTTGGTCTTTTCTGGTACACCAGCATGTACATCTGTGAATGAAGGTTAAGGTTAACTTAATTTCTCACTTCAATTGAAAATCAATTCTCCTACCCTTTTGTCATAATCCTATCAACTACATAGAGAAGCTGTTCCATTCTTGAATTATATTTGAATTTGCACAGGGAATTAAATTTAGCTTTCTGAAACTAAAAGGCTTTATAGGATGACAGGACCTTTTTGTCTGTATTTACCTTAATAAGTAGTGACCCTGGACTAGGAAAAGGGTTTTCCTACAGGGCCTTTACTCTGAGCGAAGGGCATTTGGGGAAGGAAGGTAGGTATATATTGAGTTTTTACCTGTTGTGAGCTGGGACTGAAAGAATTAAATGAACAGAAAATAGGTAGGCAATATTCAGTCTACATATATAGAAAAAATACGTGTTTTCATGCAAGGTATTTTCATCAAACAAGCATTAGTGATAGAACAGAGAATAATTTAAGTTTATTTAATAGGGCTTCTTGAATATGTAGAGCTTCAATTGCATATTAGCTATTATTCCTCTGTTGTTCATTCATTTAACAGTCTTGTCTGACTCTTTGTGACCTCATTTGGATTTTTCTTGGCAAAGATACTGGATTTGTTTGCCTTTTCCTTTTCCAGCTCATTTTACAGATGAGGAAACTGACATTAAATGACTTGCCCAGGGTCACACAGTTAAGTATCTGAGGCCAGATTTGAACTCAGGTTCAGACCCAGACCCAGCACTCTATCCACTCCACCACCTAGTTGCCCTTACTATTTCTTACCATGTTCTAAATTATTCCTTTTATTTAAAGCCATTAGGAAAAATCTTAAAACCTTATGCTTTGATACTTTGATATTTTGATATTTTCTCTATTTTCCCCCTCTACACTCATTCTCAATCATAATAATGCAGTTTATTGACTTATCCATTGCTGACTGGGTTAAGAATTTAGATATTATACTGGCTAAAATGGAAGGAATCTTTCAAGTAGCAGAAAAAAAAGTCATTTGGGAAATGCAGTCCATGCAAACCCTCCCCGTTGACTGACAGGGTGAACATCTCCTTTTATTACCCAAGTTCACAGTCATGGCATTGTACTACGTGTGCAGTGGCCTGCCTGGTTACCTGCCCTCTTATCACTCTAGCCTTGGTAGAGCACTTAAAGTCCATCTTAGCTCCACTGGGCTCCTCCTGGTCCTTCATAATAGTGATTAAAGGAGTTCTATCATTGCTATTTCAACATTTAGTCACCCATATTAGTAGTCTTACTATGACCTTGTAGTCCCCGGGTCCCATTAGCAAGATTCCGTGCCATATTTCCCAGTTCCTCAGTAACTGAGTTCTTACTTTATTTCCCAGTCCTCTAAGTAACCACATTTCCTGCCCCTAAACCCTTGCCTTGTAAGTATTTCCCAGATACATGCTGCTGGACCTTGTCATTAACACTCACCCACCTACATGAACCTCTACAAATAATCTTCCACTTATTGTGGGAAAAGTGCTGTTCTCAAGAGTCAGAAAATCTAGGCTCTAGTCTTGTCCCTGACACTGTGTGACACAACAATTTCTTCATCTATAAGAAATAGGTTAAACTATACCCTTCAGCTCTAAATGCTTTGATTGCTATCTCTGACCTGATCTGACCCTATGACTCAATCTATACTTTTTGCTAATGGTCCTCATATCCCACCTGTCTTTTGTTCCCTGAATTGATCCCTCAGGCTTGCATCTGCCTTCAGTTTCCTGCACTCAAGTGGTTGTCCTTAAAATAAATGATTCCTGTCATTGTTTTATTTTCAGATCATATTCAGATCCTCAGCCTTTGCCCAGCTATGTGCCTATATCTGGACTCTCAGTCCTTTCCTGATCTTTCTAAATATTGTTAAGGCTGCCTTGTGTATCTTTATCTAGATTAGCATATATTTATTTCTCTCCTTAAGATATAGACATAAAGTTACAGAATTTGGCAATGGAAAGGACCTTGGAAATTGAATAGTTGAACTCCCTCATGTTGCAAGTCCAGAGTGACTTGCCCAAGGTCACAGAGGAAATACAAAGTATATATCTGGGACTTCAATCCATGTCTCCTAACTCCCAAATCTATGTTCTTTCTACTATAACACAGTGTTTGCATGAGATAGCTCCATAAAAGACACCTAGAAGCTTCATTAGGGAAATTCTATAGAGCAAGTTGAGGCAGTTGTCATAATGGCAGCCATAAAACAAAGTTACCAAGGACATCCAGTTAATGATCCTCAGTTCTTCATCACCAATTGCTCCCATCTCTCCTCATTGTTCTGCATCACTTCTGCTCCTCCGCAAAAAGTAAATTTTCCCTTAGGATATTAAGAACATGTCCAATTTTTCTCCGGAGAAGACAGATGCTACTTAGAATCAATAACGAATATAAACTATAACTAATAAATGAAACAAGTCATGGAGAGTACCATACGTATGCTGCACAATCTTCATTGGATGCCTTTTTTCAGCACTAAATGGAATTACTGATATTGCCTGTAGTCAACTATGGACCCTAAATAGTTTGGCCCTAGGCATTGTGAGATTGCCTACATTCATTCTTATCAGCCATTACAAGAGCTGAACCCACTTGGGCATTTCCATTATTATTTCTCCTTGTAGAAACTCCACTTATGCACCTACCTGACTATGCTAGAAGAGTCCAAGTTTGCTAACATTTAAAGCATGACAAAGGAGTCATCTTTTAGACTTGACTGTACTTGACTAGTGTGTTGGCAAACAAAATGGGCTCTTAAGAGCACTCAGTTCAACCAAGTGCCCTTGAAGAGTTTGGTCTTTGTTTCCTTGATTGGTTTGGGAGTCCTTGGTGACCTCTTTGCCTCAGAGGAGGGCCTAGTTTACATGGGTTTGAGTGACATGTTTGGGACATCAGAGGATTTTAGACCACGTGGGTTTAAGTCACCTCTTTGTAACGATTCTAGGTCACATGGATGAGTCGCATGTGTGACTCACCCTTGACCCTGAAAAAGATGTAAAACCAAGGGTTGGCTTTCTCTTTTTCGTAGCTCTTAACCACAGCCATCGTGACACAGGTGACTCTGGGCTAGCCCTTGTTATGAGCTCCCAGGCTGAACTCAGACATTGGTAACTATGAATTGTATTTGGTCTGTCTGTCGATGTTTGTAATTTGTTTGTATTTGCTCTGAAGTGCAGGGTGCTGGCTTTTTCCCCTGAACTAAGAGAATGGTATTTGCATGTTGAATTAAAATAAGCTTGTTAACCCCTTAACTTTGCTTTCCTTAGTAAGGCAGATCAAAAGAACCTGGACTTTGGCAGCATTCTTGTTGTTGGGCATGTGTTGGTCTTTCACCCCCAAAATGGCTGCTAGCCAAATTGTTGAAACATTTTGAGAGAGATTATTTTGAAATATATGGTCTACTTACTTGACTTGTAAATGACAAATGCATAAGGTTTATTTACCGTCCCTCCCATATCCACCAAAGTAACTCTTTTGCCCTTAAAGACTGGAAAATCCCTGCTTCCAAATCTCTCTTAACCCATGCCCTTCTGTCACCACATCTTCATCCTCCATTTTGTAACTTCCCCACTACCATTCAAGAAAAGACTTCTGTTCTCCAAAGGCTTCATAACAACTACTCTTTGGCTGATGAGGACAGGGGTAGGAAAGATAAGGAGAAGAGGAGAGAAAGTGTTTTATTTACCTCAGAAGGAAAGCTCTCAATAAACTATAAAATTACATACGCAGATGTTGGGCACAGTGGATAAAATGGTAAGCTTGGAATTGGGAAGATCTGAGTCCAAATCTGATCTCAGATACTTAATAGCTATGTGACCCTGGGCAAGTCACTTAATCTTTTTGCCTCAGTTTCCTCAACTGTAAAATGAACATAACAATAGCTCCTATTATTCAAAAGGTTCTTATGAGGATCAAATGACATAATATTTGTGAAGCAATCACACAGTGCCTGGCATATAATAGGTGCTATATTAATCCTTGTTGCTTTCCCTTCCCCCCCCCCGCCTTCTCTCATACAGGTTTATAAATGTTGTTATTGTTATTATGATATATTTGTACTCAATGGATTTTTTCCATAAAAAATGTTGCAAAAATTTTTAGCTTCTACATTACTATCTTCATTAAAAAGAGTACTGGACTAAGAATCAGGAGACCTAGCTTTTGATTCCACCTCTGACAGTGAACAGCTCTGTGCTCTTGGGCAAGTCATTTATCTCTAAGCCTCAGTTTCCTTATCTCTAAAATCAAAATAATTATATCTTTCTATCCACTCCAGATGCTTATTGTGATGAGGCTGCTTGTAAACCATTAAAGCTCTATATGTGGAAAGTGAAATGTTACTGTTAATGTTGGATATGTAGGGTTCTATGGAGTTGCCTTGGAAATATCACTGCTCTTTAAAACATAGAAAATGGGAAATATTTTCCCAAAACAGAAGAAATAATTTTCTCATGGCCTTCTAGAATAAAACTTATTCATAAGTTGTGGTTTACCTGTATTTCATTTTCTGCATCTAAAATAAAAGATTTTAACTTCATCATTATCTCATCTTTGCTTAAAACATGCAAGTATCTTCTTGTATTCTTCATGAGAACTCCAATATTAATATGAATGACTTACCTGAGTTACTAATTCTCAATTTTATGCTCATTTCTTTAGCCAGTTATTATGAGTACTGTAGCTCCATACATCAAAACAATAAACTCGACAATATTCAATCAAATTTCACTATATTATATAACATGTAGAATATCAGAAAAGGCTAATTTTATGTAAGTTAACCCATGTTGACACATTAATATATGTGTTTAACAACATTAATATATTATTTAACAAAAACTCTTTACATATGTCAAACTGATAACACTTCGCTCCCCATTTCCCCTTGCTCTCTATTTCTTTTGGGGGTAAAACACCTAGTTACTGCTATCTATGTATTATTATTATTATTATTTGTAATTAATGTCACTTATCACTTTGTTAATTCTAGTATAACCTCACTTCTGAATCCATTTTCTAACCCTGTCATTCTTTCTTGTTTGTATGAATACATGTGTGTACATACACATAAATTTATATGTGGACATATGCATGTATATGTACATGTGTGTGTATATATATGTACATATATACATACACATTCATATACATATCAGATATATGAGTGAGTGTATCTGTGTCTGTGTCTGTGTCCGTGTCAGTGTCCAGTGATGGTACTGGTAACAATGATAATTGTGCAGATGCAGCTATAAAGAAGGATGTGTCTGGCAGTCCTTTACTGGCTTTGCAGGGGGAAAGGCTGCCCTTTGATTTACAGTTACAGCCACTATTTGTCTAGTGCTTGTTGCTGATTGTGACTCTGATTCAGCCTTACAATAAGGCTGAAGTCTTTGCCTACAAAGAGCCTCTGCATTCCTGATTGCTGCTCTGTCTGCAGCTGTTGTCTCTCAGCAGTCCATAACTATGGCACGTTGTTTGAAGTTGTGCTTCTGTTTGTCTTTAACCTGCTTCTTCTGCCAAATTGGCTTGAATTCCTCCCACTTCAGTTCACCATACAGTGACTACTTAGGTATCTTCCTGTCATTCATTCTTTTCACATGTCTAGCCCCATAAACTGAACAGAGAGACAGTGTTGATAGCCTTAGCTATAGTCCTGTCTTTAAATGTGGCTCATAGTGTTAGCTCTATAACCTATATGAATCTGTTATTCTCTAAAAGAGAGGGGGAAAAGCATTAATAGGGTAGATTCCATAAATCCTAGTTAGGAATGGAGCTTAAGGAAGAGATACTTTGCAAGTCACTCAATATGTTCTCCTTCTTAAAGGCCTTTGAATTCTTGTTGTCTCATTTTATCACAATTTTACCTTATAAAGAAAGCTAACCCACATATGTCCTACCTTTACACTCTACTCCCACTTACCCACCCCCATACATATCTTTATAGGGTTTCTCCTTGTGTTCAGTAAGAGCTGTGTAGGATCCTTAGTGATGACATTTCATGGGAAAAGGGAGGTTGAAGTAAAAAAGTTACTGAGGAGGTATGGGGATCAGAACTGCAGGGTGTACAAACATGTTCCAAAATAGGGATGATGAACGATAGAGATGAAAAGACCAAAAGTCATCTCTGAACTGAAATTCTAGTCTAAACCAGGAATCACGTCACAGCTATTCGAGCAAGAGACACAATCCTAGGTTCAGAGTACATTAGTTTATCCTAAAACAGTAACATGGTATCTAGCTTAACAGTTTTCTCTATTTTTTCATGCTCAGATAGTCCATAGGCCTAACTAGATGTGTCTGTTCTCACTTTTTCTTTTTTCTCTCAGTTTTCTTTTATGTTTCTAACTGTAGAATTTAAATTAGCGCTTCTCACAATGTTTCCAATTCAGACCTGGGACCTGAACTCTTCTTTCCATGAGTAGGTCAACATTTGTTCTCTTCCATGTTCATGCATAATTTAAATTCTTTCCTTTACCTCTCTTTTTTCCTTCAGTCTGGGGGATTCAGAGAATATCCTCAATATGTACTTCCCCTTCTGCTTTGTCTGGGTCTTACACACTCATTTCTGGTACTGTAACGATCTAGAACATAGAATAAAAAATCCTGGAATTAGAAGGGACCTCAGAGGTCAGGTAGTCCTATCCCTACTTAAAACATGAAGCATTTCTTAATCTAGAAACAGGAAACAACTATCTCCCAGCCTCACCATTTCCACTTTTAGAAAATTCTGATTGCTACAAAGTTTATCTTTATGTTAAATTAAAATCTATTTTCCTATAATTTGTTTGCTCAAATTTTTCCTTTCAGGGCTAAGGATTTTACTGATATTACTACTAATACTAAAAATACTACTAACCATAGCTAACATTTATGTAGCAGTTTAAAGTTTGCAAAGTACTAACATATGTTATCTCTTTGGACCCTCACAATAACCCGGTGCTAAGGGCAATTAATATGCCCATTTTACAGATGAAGCTACTGAGACTGAGATGTATCTGTGGTAGGATGCAAACTCAAATTTTCTTTGCTCTAAGACCAACAAGTTATCCACTGTGTCATAAATACTACTTCTATATGAAACTGTTTGAATATTCTGGAAAAAATATATCTATATAATGATTTCCCCACCGACCCACACCACCACCACCACCCCCTTCTCTTCTTCCATATAATCATCCAATATCCTTGAACTGATTCTTGTATTATATGGTTTTTCATCTCACCAGTCAAATCTCCTTCCTTGGAACAATCAGAAATTGAAAGTGATGATGCTTTCATTCCCTGGGTGGGCTGTATATTCCCTCTTGCCTATTACCTATCAGGAAAACAAAGGAAACACCTGGCCAAGAAGGATAACAAAGTGGGAGAGAATTCTGGTTTCTATGTAGTCTGATCTGGAAACTTTGTTATTTCAAGAGTGTGATTATCTTGGGGTGGGGGGAGGGATGTTATGCAGATATAACAATAAACATTAAATACCTAGGTCTAAGCATTGGCGAGTACTAAGAAAGAAAGTTTAGATAATAAATAAGTCCCTAGCCTCATTGAGCTTATAGTCTAGAAGCTAGATAAGACCCAAATACTAATTGCTATTGTTATAATGTCTGGATGAACATAATTTTTAAGTCCTGTCGGAAGGAAAGGCTTTTACCAACAATGAACCTCACAGAACCCATTTGTCGTGATCTTTAAAGGATGGGTGGGAATTTAACAAGGTAAAGGAGGAGAGGAATGCATCCCAGGTAGAGTTAATAGAGTGAGGACAAGCACAGTTGTGGGAAATGACAGAACACATTGAAAAAAACAAAAACAATGTCACGAAGAACATAGAATTTTTGAGTTGAAAGCATCCATCTTGTCCAATTCCAATTCAAAAGGATTCTTCACTGCAACATGCTGACAAGTAGTTATCATGGATTCTAGACTGGAACACTTAGTATGGAGAGGAATAATATAAAACTAGAGTGGAAGGAAAAAGTCATATTGTAGAGGGCCTTGAATGTCAGGAAAATAATTGGAAGGTTTTGCTTTCCCTTCTTCTTTTTTAGAAGATAATAGGTAGCTACTGAACATGCTATATGGCCATGGTTTTTGTGCAGTTGTGTCTGATTCTTCATAACCCCATTTGAGCTTGTTTTAGCAAAGATACTGTAATGCTTTGCCATTTCCTTCTCTAGCTCATTTTACAGATGAGAAAACTGAGGTGACTTGCCCAGGGTGACACAGCTAGTAAGTGTCTGAGGTCAGATTTGGACTCAGGAAGATGAGTCTTTCTGATTCCATGCCCAGTACTCTATCCAATGCACCACTTAGATGCTTATCTGGTGAGAATTAAACCATCTATGACATCCTATGACATTGGGGAAGACTGAATCATAAATCATAGATTTAGAATCACAAAAGACACTAGAAATCATCCCCTTCCACCCTCATTTCAAAGATGAAGAAACCGCAACTCAGAAGAGTCCAGTGACTTTCTCAAAGTCATATAGCTATTGAATTCAGGTTCTAAGGGCCTAGTTCAGTATTCTTTCCAACATATTATTCTGCCTTATTATTAGCATTAATGCTAATTTTTAGAAACCAGAGAACTAATAAGGAGCAAAGAAAAACTGTAAAGCTTTTATTTGTCTGAGTAAAAGTAACATTACTTCAAGTAACTTACATGAGTTGCTTACTTTTCTTGCCTGATTAGATAAAGCACAATAATAATTATAGATATCATTAAATTGTCAGATTAGGTTATGTAAATTTTATTTGGTATAATACTAAACTCTCTCCAAATATTCTCACCTGTCATAGTTTATAGCTCAAGTAGGCTGGTTGTCCGCATAGGTATTTATGTTTCACAAGTTCATGTAGTAGTAGAATTATGCCATTAAAAGTTACAGAGGATTTGTGTTACCATTGGTAAAGTGATTTAGAAAAGCTAAATATGAGCTCTACTCTATTTAAACAAGAGAGCAAGGAGTATTTATTACATTTCTACTGTGTACTAGAGTGTGCTAGGTGTGGGGGGATGACAAAAATGAAGCAGTCAAGGGACCCCAAAACTTACATTTAATCAAACATATCAAGTACCCTACCAACTCACTCTTACATGTTGAGTTTTCCAGTGACAGGTCCTTTAGGTCCAGGGTATGTTAAAGCTCCATAATCCTAGAGTTATACTTATGAGCCCCTACTTGTACTTGTCCTTAATAATCAGCCTGTAAACACTACTAGCTCAAAGCAATGACATTTTCTGCCTTTGATTGCATCATAAGAAAACTAATATATAACCTCAAAAAAAAAAGGACACACAAGTAAGACTATCTTACAAAAGTGTTAATACATATAGAGTACACTGGTAGAGGGGTCCACGTATGAGGAAAATAATTGGACCTGCAAATGCACACCTCCAACGCTGTAGAACCTTATGTCCTTTTACTTCTTGTGATGTTTTTACTGCTGCTTGCCAGGGGCACAGATTATTTGCTGGATCCCTTTGGCCTATTTATCTCTGTATTTCAACTTGAGACAGCCAGCATAAACTCTTAATCATCCCCCAAAGCCACTCTGAACCTGTCCCTGTTCCTTTATCCCCAAGAAGCGAGGAATGATTTTCTCTCTTTATGACTGAATTCTTCTTTAATAATTGGCTTTATTTTATACTCATAGAGCTCACACTTCTCAGAGCTGTCTAATGACTCAACTGTAGAGAGTTCTTTCTATTTTTCAAGTGCCACAAGGGGCATGGTCAACCAATGACTACACGCCATTTAATTTTTTTCAAACTTGAATGATAAACTTTAATATTTGCAAAAGAGATAACATAGTATAGATAATTCACATAACTTAAAACCTTAAATCATGTTTTCTCTGTTATCTTGCCCTTATATTCTGTGATTAAATAAAATGACTGTGAGGAAATCAATTGAGCAGAAGTCTTTTGAACAACCCTTCACATGCACTATATACAAAACAAAAAGGATTTTTTTTTTTGAATGTTGGAGGGTATTAGAATCTGGGAGGGTACTGAAAGATATTGAATAGAAGGTGGTCATTGAGTTGAGCTTTGACAGACAGGTATGAGGAAGTATTATATTCTGGGCTTTTAGAATTATCTTTGGAAAGGCATAGAGAGAGCAGATAAATGTCATGCCGGAGGAACACCTAGAAGGCAAGTTTGGCTAGACTATATAGTACATGAAAGGGAGTAACCCTGGAAAGGTTGATTAGAGACAGGTTCTGAAGAACTTTAAAAGCCTAACAGAAAAGTTGGTATTTGACCTTATATGTAATCATAGTTGATTTAGTAGCATTGCCTGTGATTTAGTAAAGAGCTTTATTCTTGAATCATATGAATAAATACCTATAGAGCATTTCAATCTGATATAAACAGAAGAGTGGGGGAGGGCAATGTAGTGATTGGAGTACAAGACTTATAGTCAGGAAAAACTAGGTTTGGACCTTGTCTCTGTCACTTTCTATGTGACAGTTGGCAATTCATTTAAACCACCTCAACCTCATTTTTTTTTTTTTTGGTAAATTGTAGATTATAAGGCACTTGATTCACAAGGTTTTCTATGAAGCTCAAATAAGAGAATAAATATAAAGTACTTTGCAAACCTTAAAGCAATTACTATTAATTAGTTTATTTGTAATTAAAATTGTGACCATACCTGACTACATAAAGCACATAGGCCTAGAATGCAAATGTTCAAGAGTTGGCCATAAGGTTTTATGAATTTTAATTAATGACAACACAAAATGTTCACCATTGCTTTTTATGAATCTTTGCAAGTGGTGTATCATCCTACTTATCTACCAAGCAAGCAAAAGCTCACATAGCCTTTGCCTCAGATAGCGCACAGCCATGACAGGATTACACATTCGTGGCTCAACTTAAGAGGCATACCACCAATGAATCTATACCCCAAGATTATATTTTATTTTCTGGAAACACATTAAAATCATCTTAGGCTACTTGACTATCATATGCAGTTCAGGCACTTTGAATTTCTGCCTTTTAAAAATTCCTATTGTATTTAGTGTGGGTGTAGAACATATAACCAACACCAAATATAGATCTACTCATACTGTAGCATGACCCATTTCATTTTAATAGACTCTTGTAAATTTCTTATCACCATTCAAACCCAATGAATTTTATTCAAATATACTGTTCGAGGTACACATACTAAATTGTTTATATGTTTCAAACCATATATACAAACCTGCTCATTTTTACATGGCATATTTCTCTTTAAGTGTGTCAGAGCAACTCTGGATATGGAGAAAGACATTTAGGAACATAATATAAAGAAGGCCTCAGCAGCTTTAGTGAAAGTCACATTCCTATAAAATTCTGATGAACAAATGACTCATTGTCATTTATTACCACTGACTTCCCCCCTACCAATTTATGACATTCTTTCTGTCTTTGTCCTTTATGGATGTTTACATCTGTCTCACTTTTTCAGTTATGTCACTCAGCTTTCAAAGTATTACATTATGCTACAGATGTAGAAATGGGCAACACTATGGTATAGTTTGATGTGTGAAATAGATACTTGCAGAAAGTCATGAGCTATTGTAGAAAGGATCAAAAGGCTTAGGAGTAGTTAAAATTACTTAAATTTCCAAACTTTTAAATAGTTTCACCTGGTTTAAAAATTTTGGATAGTAATTATAAAATTAAAATGTGATTATTGTAAGCAAAGCTATATAGAGTAGTAGAGAGAAAGCAGGTTTCAGACCTGGGTTCAAGTCCATACAGAGTGGGTATGTGATATGGGTATCTTAAGCAAATTATATGCTTGAGGTAGCTCTCTAACTCTGTTTTTGGGTCTATTTATTTTTAGTAAATTATAAAGAGGTCATATATCTATGTGTAACTGCTACATCAAAACTAGAAATGAGACAATTTCCTTCCAAATATCACAGAAATGATACATATTAAGAGAGTCTTAGGTATAAATTAATTATAATTTTCTACCTTGCTTGAAACAAGTTCTAATCTGTTCTTCCTAGTTACCTATCAGACATAACAATAAGTTAAAAATTCAGAAAAAAAGTGGAAGGGTGGGGCATAAAAACTCTTCTTTGATAATGCCTGGGCTTGTCCAATCCCTAAGTTTAGAATTAAAGTATTTTTCTTTTGGTGGATTATTTCAGTAATAAATCTTTTGAAAGCTGTCTAGAATTCAATTGAGCATGTCTGGATTTGCCCAGTCAAATGCATATACTTGTTTAATTTGTTTTTAATATGGGAATGTGACCCAGATGAGCCATTCATCACATGAGGAAATTTCAGGATTTTCCTATAACTTGCGTAAATATATGTATTTTGGTGCTATGTGTCTTTATAAGTATATAAATAAGTATATTGTATAGATATATGAAACTGTTGACATTTTATTTCAACTTTTAAATAACATCTTTGTTTTAATCTATAGTACATCACATTTTCCTCTCAGGGCATATGTGAAGTTAGTATAATCAAATCTTAATTTGTATTTAAAATAAATTGTTTGAATATACTTAAGTTTTATACTGATACAGAGCATCAACCTACATTAAGCAATATTAAGTACATCTCAAATTTCGTGTCAATACATCATGAGATTTAGAAAATGGGCTTGTGAGAGAGCATTAGAATGATTTTGGCAATGACTATATCACATCTGGGAACTCTAACAAGGTAACTCACTAATTTAGTTAAGTAATTAATAGCTTATATTAATCAGCTCACTCATTGATTTCACCTCCAAAAATGAAACATAGAAAGAATAGACAAATAGGAAAGGTTCCATCTCTGCTAAAACTTCAAAATGAAATAATAGTCCACCCTCACATTTGGTTGTTTTACAAAATCATAGATTCACTTGAGAGTTGAAAGAGACCTCAGTAGCCATCTACTCCAATCCATACATGAAATCATTCTCTTCTATAGCACACCCAATAAGTGCTCCTCTAACTTCTACTCAAATGTCTCCACAAAGAGGGAACCTACCACATCTCAAAACATTGCATGCCACTTTTACATAGCTCTCTTATTAGAAAATTGTTATAATTTTTGTTTTGTTTTCTTGTTCTGTTTTGTTTTTATCTTTACATAAAATTTACATTTACTTCTTTGCAACTTTCATTTACTACTTCTGGTTATTGCCTTTTTAGAGCAAACAGAAGAAATCCCTCCATCACATAACTGTTCAGAAATTCAAAGATAGTTTTATCATGTCTCAACTGAGTCTTCTCTTATCTAGACTAAACATGTCAAGTTCCTTCAAATGATCTTCATTTGAGTTCACACAACATGGCACTCAGAACTAAAAACACTACCCCATGTGAGGTCCAACAATGTAAAGAATATAATGAAATTTGTTATGCCCTGTCTTAATGCAGCCCATGATTACATTAGCTTTTTCATCTACTATGTTGTGCTGTTGTCTCAGTGACCTAGAAGTTGACTAAATAATCCCCTGCAGCTAGGTAGCACACTAGATAGAGTGCTGAGCCTGGAGTCAGAAAGACTTGAGTTCAAATGTGTCTTTAAACACTTACTATCTGTGTAACCCTGGACAAGTCACTTGACTCTGTTTGCCTCAGTTTCTTCTTCTGTAAAACAAACTGGAGAAGGAAATGGCACACCACTCTAGTATTTCTGGCAAGAAAACCCCAAAATGAGGTCAGAAAGAGTGGGAAATTACTGAAACAACTGAACAACAAATAATCCCCCAAATACTGTTCAAAACAACTGCTTCATAAGCATGCCTTTCCCACCCTATACTTGTGAAATTGTTGGGTTTTTTTAAACATTGTAAAATTTGTATTTATCACAATTCTATAAATATGGAATTTAATCTTATTAGAATCAGCTGCATGCCCTAGCCTGTTAGAATCTTTTTTGGATCCTAACTGTCATCTGCAGTGTGAGCTATAACTCACAGATTCGTGTCATCTGCAAATTAGATGAGCATGCCATCTATATCTCTATCCAAGTCACTGATAAAAATGCAACATAAAGCTAAGCACAGATACCTGAGGTACTCTCTTTATATAACTCTCCTCTCCATCTACTAACAGCTACTCTGTGAGTCTGGTAAAGCAATCAGTTCTGAGTCTTTCCAATAGTATTATTATTATCTAATCCATATCTTTCCAACTTTTCCACAGAATAATATGAAAAACTTTATCAAACATTCACTAAAATATGGGCCAACTATATTTACAGCACTCCCTTCATTTACTAATTTTTTAATCTTTTCCAATAAAAAGAAAAGACAGTACTTTGGCATGACTTGCTCTTGAAACCATGCTGCCTCTTGATAATTACTGCTTCCCTTCCTAGAGGCTGACCAACCATCTCTTTAAGGATGTACTCTAGAGTTTCCCCACGAATTGAAGTTCCCCTTCCTGGCTTAGAGTTTGCAGACTCTGCTATCTTCCCTTTTTTTTTTCAAAATTGGGATACCATTTACCCTTCCTCAATCTTTTGGGTCCACAAAGGCTAGTAAGAATTAATCTTGACTAATCAAAGCACTTGAATAGAAGCACTCAAATCACTGCTAAAAGGCAAAATTAAATTTCTGAAAAGAATTAAACACCCGTAGGTACACAGTTCTCCATTTTTCTTTTTTTAAGTACATGAAATGTGATTCAGTCTATTCTAGAAACAGTGCATTTTCACCTTAATTGCACCTTAGTGCATTTGTATCTTTAGTATTATTACCTTTATAGATAACATTTGCTTACAATCAGAAAAAGTATAATTTTTTTAGGAAAAACTTATTTTTTTATTTATTAGATGATAGAGGATATAGGTAGAATTTTACATACTATTACTTACAAGGCATTAAATCCCTAGAAGAGGTTTCAAAGAAAAAGTAGACGACAATTAATGAAGATTAGTAATAGCATTATAAAATGGATCTTTCATTAAAAAAAATACTAACTTTCTCAGAAGGTGAGTGATACTATATTTCCCTCCAAGGAGAATTAAATTACAAACCTGTAATTATAGTTCTCTTAATATAGTATTCTCAGTGGATTTACATCAGCCATCTGGGGGCATTTTGGCATAAGAAATGAAGTAATATAGCTGCATTGTAGAGGAAAGGACAATTAAAGTCTGATAGATGGTACCTTGAATTAGCATGGTATCTTTATTCAATAAAAGTCTTACATTCTCATTTGTCCTCACAATAATCCTTTTAAGTAGGCTTTATTACCTAGATACTGGGGTAAATGTGTCAGTTTTATATATGAAGAAACAGGTAAATTAAGAGACTCTCCCAAGGTCATGAGTCATTTATAAAACAGAGATAAAAGTTTCTGTTTGACAATTTCCTCTATAGATTACACTATATCACATTGACTATATGTATGTAGTTGCTTAATATTGGGCCAATGGTGCATTAAAGATGTTGAATTTCAGAGGTCCAGAATTAGAGAGAGATAGAGACAGGGGCAGAGAGACAGAGAGATAAAGACTGACTAGTGAAGAAATCCAAAATATGACATAAAAGTTTTATACCCCTATAATAATTTCATACAGAAATTCTACCAATGCAAATTCATTACCACAAAAAGAAGACCAACATAACATGGAAAGTGCCTTATTAAGCAAACATCTGACCTACTTCCCAAGTAGAAAGAGCCGATTGTCAAGGTTGCTACCCAATAGAACATATCTTGTTTGTAGAAATTCTTATTAAAAAGAATGATGGACTATCACAAGCAGTTTCTTCTCCTATGAAACAGTATAAAGAAAGTTTGACAAGTTTCCCAATTAGCCAAGTCATCCACAAAGCAATTAAAGATAAAAATGTAACGACAACAAACAGAAAATAAAAAAGATCGGTAAAAAACTCATTACAGCAAATATTCTCCATCAAAGTTAGTTGAACCACTATAAAACTGCAGCGTTATACTCCTTTATATAGTAATATCACTACTTGGTCTGTATCCCAAAGAGATCATTAAAAAAAAGGAAAAGGACCCACATGTACAAAAATATTTATAGAAACTCTTTGTGATGGCAAAGTATTGGTCATTGAGGGGTTGCCCATCAATTGGGGAATGGCTGAACAAATTGTGGTATATGAATGTAGCAGAATATTGTTGTTCTATAGGAAATGATGAGCAGAAGGACCTGAGTGAAGTGACCAGAACCAGAAGAACATTGTACACAATAACAGCAATATTGTGTGATGATCAACTATGATAAACTTAGCTCTTCTCAGCAATACAATGATCCAAGACAATTTTGAAGGACTCATGATGAAAAATGATATCCACTTCCAGTGAAAGTCTGTGTCTGTGAAAGTCCAGTGAAAATCTGAATGCAGATTCAAGCATATTCTTTTCTATTTTTTTTCTTTCTCGTGGTTTTTCTCTTGTATTTTGATTCTTCTTTCATAACATGACTAATGTGGAAATGTTGAATATGATCCTACATGTGTAACCTATATTTGATTGCTTACTATCTTGGAGAGGGAATGGAGGCAAGGAGAAGAATTTTGAACTCAAAATCTTATATTTTGTTGAAGAGTATCTTTATATGTAACTTTAAAAAAGAAAATCAAGGTAACTTTTAAATTCTATTAGAAGACATAAAAACTGTTTTCTATTGTTCAGTATAGCAGTGAAAATAGCATACATATAAATTTTATGTGGAATGAAATATTTTATTTTTAACTATTACAAGCATGTTTTTATTTTGTGATTCTACTTTCCTATAAGCATTTAAACATTGAGGATGCAAATTTGCATACCATTAACAGGTAAAGAGTTTAAATATCTAGGTAGTAATTGTGTAATCCTGACTAAATAACTTCACCCCTCTCAGCCTATATTTTTCATCTATCTATTAGGGATAACAATAATCTATACTTCAAAGTGTTGTTGTGAGGCTTAATCAGTATATGACATGTAAAGTGCTTTGCAAATTTTACGGTGTCATATAAATGGTAACTATTATTTTTTATCATCATCATTACTTTTTCTGCAGGGGTTTTTAATATGCACATGTTAATGAGGAAAAAAAAAGAATAACCCCTTGTGTGGTCTCTCTTCTTTGGGGAGAGAAGTTAAATACTTTTTTTAAAAAATGAGGAATTATCCAAAGAATAAGCTACAGAAACACTTTTTACTCAATGGAATAACAGTAGTAATAAATCACATTTCAACAGTGCTTTAAAATTTTTTAAAATTTTTCTCACAAAAATATGTGAGGTAGATAGTGTAGATATTATTCCCATTTTATAGTTGAGGAAAGATGGCTCCAAGACATTGCTTTAATTTGCTAGTTCTATTTTCTCCAGCAAATTAAAGCAATGTCTTGGAGCCATCTTTAGTTGTTTTTATGTTTGAAGTGGGACAGGAAGAGAAAATGAGAATGATTTGATAAACATCCAATTTTGCTCTCCATCCTCAAATCGAAAGCTCCTGGTCCTCAGAAGTCTACTTCTCATTTGTCACATTATTGGAAAGTCTCGATCTATACAGACAGCACAATTGGGCCAGATGTACTAACTATTCATTCATATATGGAAACTAAGAATTAAGAGAGAGAATATGTGTCAGAGATGCAAATTGAGTCCAGATTTTCTTGATTTAGAGGGCCAACTTTCTGTCTACCATGACACACTGCTCTTGATGTTTATAAATACATGTATATATCTATATATGTGTATATATTTAGATATAGCAAGTATGTATGTATGTGTGAGTATATGTGTATATAAACACACATATACACACATGCATGCAAACACAATTAGAAGCAGTTTGGTTACATATATACATGTGTATGTATATATATACATATACATATATACCCACACATACAATGTAGATATAAATTTATATGTAACAGTAAAATGCTGAATTGTATATATGTATACATAAATATCTAAATATATACATTATATGCAATTGTTGGTTGGTTTCATAATCTATTTAACAATTACAGATCCTGGATTATAGAACTAAGAGCCTCTGTAATAGTACAGAGCTAGATACAATCAGCTGCATATTTCATACATGCAGAAGTATTTGAAATACATTGCCATCCACAGAGAATCCCTCTTCAACTTGGATTCTATACTGGATCACTTCTATTACAGTGGCTAACCCCATTACAATGCCAAACCTTACCTTTGGCAAGCATAACTCTCTGTATTATGTAATTCACATCTGAAGTATATAATAAAGGAGTCTTTCAGCAAGATTGTTTCTCTTATAAGTTTCAAAGAATTTTTGGTGATTTTTAATACAGATAGGATGATTTTTGTAACCAACAAACAATAAGCAGTGATATATTCTTTATATCATTCAGATAACTGTGAAGCAGTAAATATATGGATCACTTTTTTAAAATAAGTTGTGAGAGCCTTCTTATTCCCTATTAATGATCCCACTGAAGTTGACTACAATTTTTATGTAGATTATTCATAAAGATTTTTTGTGGGTGAGATAGCAGGTCTCAGTTGTATTTACTTTGGCATTAATGAGGTTTGAGGTTCCCCCCCATTACAGGTACCCCTTATTTCCTGAAGATACCTTAAATATCCCTCAATGCCTTCAGAATGTCATCTTCAGCACAGATCTCCTTTAAAAAAACTTGATCTAATATAGCTAAGGTTTTTTGTGTGGTCTTGATTTTTCTTTAGTGCATTTTTATTCCTTAGAGTTTTCATTTTGGGATTTCTTTCAGGAAATGATCAATGGATTCTTTCAATGACTCTTTTACCCTCTGGTTCCAGGATGTCAGGGCAATTTTCTTTTATCATTTCTTTATAGATGTTGTCCAGGCCTTTTTTTTTTCCTTTTTTGTGGTGGCTTTCAGGTAATCCAATAATTCTTAAATTATCTCTCCTGGATCTATTTTCCAGGTCAGTTGTTTTTCCAAAAAGACATTTTACATTTTCTTCTATTTTTTTTTCATTTTTTGATTTTGTTTGACAGATTTTTGCTCTCAGAGTCATTAGCTTACAATTCTAATTTTTAGGAATTATTGTCTTC
Organism: Phalanger gymnotis; assembly: GCA_028646595.1. Taxonomy (NCBI): domain Eukaryota; kingdom Metazoa; phylum Chordata; class Mammalia; order Diprotodontia; family Phalangeridae; genus Phalanger; species Phalanger gymnotis. The sequence continues at coordinate 146,791,387 of CM053626.1, read as the reverse complement.
ACCTAGCTTTTATACCTCCTTTTCCATTTGGCCAATTTCACTTTTAAGGAATTGTTTTCTTCAGTGTTTTTTTTTTCCATTTGGCCATTTGAATTTTTTAAGGAATTATTTTTTTCAGTCAATTTTTGTCCTTCTCTTTCCAAGCTCTTGATTTTATCTTGCATACCTCCCATTTCTTTTCTCAGTTTTCCTTCTATCACTCTTACTTAAGTTTTAAAATCCTTTTTAAGCTCTTCCAAGAAGGCTTTTGGGGCTTGAAACCAATTAATCTTCACCTTTGAGGTTTTACATTTAGGCATTTTGACATTGTTGTCCTCTTCTGAGCTCAGGTAACTTCCTGATGTTTCTCCACCATCTTCAGTTCTGTTGATTTTCAAAGGTTATTGAAACAAACATTTGTTTAAGAAAATACGAACCTGAAAACACATTTTTACAAAAAAGTTTTTCTATTATTTGAGGCATGTGCCTGAGTTGTCGTTGAATTCTTAAAGACAATGTTGAATGCTAAAAATAGTCATTTGATAAAACTTGTATCAACATATTTGAAGTTTGGTGATTAAATTTAGTATTAGGTAGATTTTTCTGTTTTCACTTTTGAGGGGCTGATGATTACAAAGGATTCTATTGAAAAGGGCTCCACATGGCTCTGACATGGAAATTATATGGCTTTTTTTTTCACTGAAGCATCACCAAGTGGAAAATACACTATGTACATTTTAGTTGCTGTGCCCATTTCTAAATTATATTCTAAAAGAAAAAAAGAAATATTTTAGCATATATCACTGCAACTACTTTTTTGACTGTGGTATCCTCACTTCATAAAGAAATAAACCTTCAAGAAGACCTACAGAAATCCAAGTGTAGAAAAACTCATATATTATTGGAGGACAGATAACTTTATTAAAAAATTCACAAGTTGCAATAATGAGCTTTCCTAGTATATTTAAAATATGATTTGTTTCCCCTTTCATATTGTTTTGTTTTATTTTTTATAGATTTACACAGAATTTTTAAGAAGTACTGAAATCAGCACATCTGCATTGATTCTGGTTTTTGGTCTAATGTTCCAAGTGGTTTTACCAACCTGCAAAATTTCTGTTTGGATTTCAAATTTGTCTTAACCATATCCACATTTATAAATGCCAACTTTTCCTTCTTTGGTCATTCCCAAATCTTTTTATTGCTCCTCAGATCAATATGCAAAGGCAGAGCAGTACCTCCCTACAGGAAATAGTTCTGGCCCAAACACAGGATTTTATTGGGTCTGTTTCCAGTTTTTAATTATACTTTCCCTGGTTTCTGCTAGACCTGGGTCTGAGGGCCTGTGCTTGCTTTCATGGTTTTGTTGTTTTGAGCTTTTCTCCCTTAACCCAATCCCCGGAGTCAGTAGAATGTAGTAACTATGGTGTAATAAAAAGGAAGGCAAAAATGCAGAAAAATCTTGAAAAAGAAAGTATCCCCCTATTCTTTATGTTAGGGAATTAGAATGTTCGAATGACGACAGGTGATGTTCCATGATGGAAGCATTATAAACTTAAGTATTTTTTTTCCATGAGAAAGACATAAGGGATAATTATGAAAGAAAGTTCCCAAAATCATTGAAAGAATTTCTGAAGGCTAAGAAATTTCATTGTCAAACAAGAGTTTTTTGTTTTGTTTTCTTTTGCTTTTAGTATACCCTTATGGAAGAGAAGCAGCACAGCATTCAGGGCTTGGAGTCAGGAATATTTGTATTTAAATTTTACCTCTGAGACTTCTAGCTATCGCTTAACCTTTGCTGAGGTCTCTGCCTCAGTCAAATCTGTAGACTTATCTACTGATACACTGCACTTATATAATCACAGGTTATTGCCAATTCACTGTTAAAATCATGGAAAAAGTTAAGGAAACTTTGTGAAGAAACTGTGTTTTAGTGTCTCCCTAGCTTATTTGCCCATACTTACTCAATTTGCAGAGGTGAGGGAGCACTTTAAGTAATGGGAAATTCTTGGTAATTTTTGTCTGTCCTACAAAGAAGATGAAGTAAAATGTGAGTTAGATTGAATTCAGAAAATATTAGCTATCTACTGTGTATCTAACACTGCTAAATACAATACATAGACACATACATTTCTAGACAGAAGGTCTAAGCTGATCCTGCTGCTTGCTTTCTGAGTGCTGTTTGAATGCAGGATGCCAGGGACAAGTTAGAAACCATCAAGCTTTCAGTGTTATCAAGGTCTTCTGCTTCAGGGCAAAACCTTATTTTGGCCCCCTGGTCTGAAGCCTGCAAATTTGTGAACTGAGTTTGTATATGTGCCAGAGTAAATTGCTGCTAGACTCATGCTCTGATGGCTGACTCCATTAGTTCTAAATGGCAGAACTGGGAGTTCCCCTTTGGTCTAGTATTCTTGCCTTGATTATTCCTTATATGCAGGTCTATATAATGGAAATGAGATCATACTCTGAATCTGAGGTCTGAGCCAAACTATTGCTTCTAAACTTCCTCCCTTCTCAGGGTACCTTCCAGGTCCTCCCATCTGGGAACCCCTGAGCAGGTCTCCTTCCTAGTCCATCCTGGATCTGTGTCACAGAACGGTATTGCAAGTAAAAAAATTGCCAGTTGGCACCTGTCCCTGTCTCAGTAACCTATTATAAATCTGAGGGCACCCCAGTACAGGTCTTGGACTTCACTTGTGTAGTTGATTTTTTTTCTTTTGCCAAAGTTTATTTTCTTTATTTTTTATTAAATTTATTTAGTTAGTTTTAGTTTTCAACATTCACTTTTGTAATATTTTGATTTCCAAATTTTTCTCCCTCTGCAGCCCTCTCCCAAAGACAGCAAGCAATCTGACATAGGTTATACATGTACAATCATATTAAATGGTATTCATTTTCTAAAAGAAGAATCAGAATAAAAGGGAAAACCAAAAAAAAAAAAAAGGAAAATCTGCATTCAGACTCCATAGTTCTTTCTCTGGATGTGGATAGCATTTTCCATCATGACTCTTTCAGAATTGTCTTAGATCATTGTATTAGAGCTAAGCCTATCAAAGTTTGTCATCACACAATGTTGCTGTTCCTGGTACAGTGTTCTGGTTCTTCTTGCTTCACTCAGCATCAGTTCATGTAAGTTTTTCCAAGTTTTTCTGATATCCACGTGCTCATCATTCCTTGCGGAACAATAGTATTCTGTTACATTCGTAGACCACAACCTGTTCATCCATTCCTTAATTGATTGGCATCCATTCAATGTCCAATTCTTGGCCACCACAAAAAGAGCTGCTGTAAATATTTTTGTACATGTGGGTCCTTTTCCCTTTTTTATGATCTCTTCGGGATACAGCTCTGTTGATGGCATTGCTGGATCAGTGGGTAGGCACAGTTTTATAGCTGTTTGGGCTCTGAAGTGCTCTGAGCACTTATATTCCTGGCCTGATCCTGTACTCAGTTTCCACAGCTCCCTATCTGTCTCCCTATGATGATTGGGGCCAGACAAAGGAATCACTGTGATTTTTTCAGGATTTCCCCATCAAGATTCTGTCTAGTGAATTATCTATATAACTTTGTGGGAGTTTGTGGATGAAAGGTCACAACACTTATTCCCACCATACCAATACTTTAGCTCTACCTCTTGATGATGACTTTTTAGTGTTTTCATATCTGCAGTGACATTGGTCGATAGATTAACAGATTTGGAGTCAGGAAGACTTGGCTAAAAATTTGCAGCTGATCCTTATTAATTATACGACTATGGGAAAATCATAAATCTCTTTGTGTCTCAGATAGTTCCTCAGGATTTATCACCTAAATTAGGAACTGGTGGTAGGAGTTCTCATGCTAGAATATCTTTACCCTAATGATTTGATTTACTAATATAATAAACATTTGAGGAAAATAGGATAAGTGCTATTAGTAAAGAAATAGTAATAGTCTATAGTGTATGCTTTATTGAACTGAATCTCCATTTTCCAGATTTGAAACTGAGACATATTCATAGGAACTATAGGCTATAACGATAAATATTTTTGACAGACTTAATATTGTACATATTGCAGATCCAATTTTCATAGAAATGTAGGAGGTTATACATATTTAGATAGTAGTATGACTAGTACTTGTATGAATCTCAAATAATATGTTATGGGAAAGTTTTATTTTTATTTATTTTTTTTTGAAGTTCCAATGTATTCATTTTTAAAAAAAGAATTCCAGGAATTAGAAACAACTATTTAGGAAGCAAAGTAATTTTTTTCTAGTTTGTTTCATTATAAAAGCCCATTTGGTTATAAAAAATCATCAATATTGAATATAGACTCAATCTTTACTTCTAAGACTTCAAAAATAAAGATCTATAAATGTGTACAAAACGAAGTATTAAATCATCATAAAATGATCATTTCAAGACTATTTTAAGTGGGCACAGAAGAAATCGTGCCGAACAGAGACCTGGGTTGTAATTTCTTTTTTTTTTTTTTGCATTTTTTTTTATTAACATCTTTAGTTTTCAGCATTAATTTTCACA
>CM053626.1:146747995-146786383 GCA_028646595.1 Phalanger gymnotis | reverse complement strand
GAGGTAATCAAAAGCAAACACTTTTGAAAAGAGACAGGGTCAAGGAAGAAAATTGGATAAAGGGGGATAGGACAGGATGGAGGGAAATATAGTTAGTCTTTCAAAACATGAATATTGTGGAAGGGTTTTGCATAATGATACACATGTGGCCTATGTTGAATTGCTTGCCTTAGGGAGGATGGGTGGGGAGGGAAGAGGTTGAGAGAATTTGGTACTCAAAGTTTTAAAAGCAGATGTTCAAAAAATAGGTTTTGCATGCAACTAGGAAGTAAGATATACAGGCAATGGGGCATAAACATCTATCTTGCCCTATGAGAAAGTAAGGGAAAAGGGGATGGGTGGGAGCAGAGTGACAGAAGGGAGGGTTGACTGGGAAATGGGGCAATCAAAATATATTCCATCTTGGAGTGGTGGGAGGATAGAAATGGGGAGAAAATTTGTAATTCGAATTCTTGTGAAAATTAATGCTGAAAACTGAAAATATTAAATGAATAAATAACAAAAAAAGAAAATAAAGAAAATTAAAAAATAAAATAAAATTGTAAAAAAAAAGATATGTGTTCACAATGAAAGGAAGGGCCTATAATAATATGTATATTTATATACCTATCATGTTTATTAATAACATGGAATAATAATAATATATTCATATAGCCCTTTAAAGTTTGCAAAATGTATTCTCTCATTGTTATTTTTGTTCTCCTTCTAACTCTGCATGACTCTAATTGAGGTTTTCTTGGACTGGTTTCCCATTTCCTTCTCCAGCTCATTTTACAGATGACAAACTGAGGCAAAAATGGTTAATTCAAGCAACTTGCCTAGGATCACACAGGTAGTATCTGAGGCCAGATTTGAACTCAGGAAGATGACCCAATTTCACACTCAGCACTCTATACACTAAGCCACCTCGCTGCCCTAAGAGAGGCTGAGAGAAGTCAAATGACTACAGGGATCTATCTCTTTTTTAAATTTGACTCCACTGCAAAGCCACACAGCTTTTTAAGCAAGGAAGAATTCCAGCATGGAAGGACTCTATAAAAACCATGTTAGGAATATAAAAGCTCTAGCAATAAAAAAAAAAAAAAAGAAAGAAGAAGAAAATTTTTCTTCAGTTGGGAAGGAGAGCTCAAAAAAGGGAAAGAACTGCATTGGTAGCTAGGACAATGATAATAGAAGATTGAGAAAAAGTTGTACTCAACTTCCAAATTTTAAAGTTTTCCCTGTCAAGCGGGATGATCTTTGGGCTACAAAGGACAGAGACAAGAAGGTTATCAGGAAGCCAAAAGGCCAAAATCCAAGAGGGGAGGAAACAACTTCCTTCATTTCTTCAAGTGACCAAGCAAAGATGAATTACATCCCAGGATACTGGAAGAATTATTACATGAGATTACTGAGCAATTTTCAGTTATCTTTGGAAGATTGTGGAGAATAGGAGAGATAAGATTGTCCCAATGATAACTGTCTTTAAGTGTGTGAAAGGTTTTCCATTTGAATATTTATTAACTTGGTTCTCCTGGTCCCGGAAAGGCAGAAATAGTATTAGCTGGAGGGTCACAGGGGTATGCTGGAGCCAGTTGCAGCAAACAGAGCTGATTGTTAAATTTTCATTGTTAGCGTTTGTACCTCAGAGCTCAGCAAACTTAAAAATCAGGTTGTTTTCTAGGAATAGGAAAATTACGGAGAAAATGTTAATAATGCAAATTAAACTTAAAGTATGTTATCCATACATTTTAGGGGGAATAGAACTGGCTCCTAAACATGTGCCAGCATAACCCTGAAAGTATGGAAGCTTTTTCTAAAATTTAGAGATAGCCTAATGTTTCACCCCACTAGTGGTCTTTATGTGAAGACAGGATGTCCACCAATTCTCACATTTTGTTATTTTTGAAGGTGACAAAAATAGATCTCAAAGCTATGTTGACAAGTCTTATTCACAAGTTCAAAGACTGATGGAAAGAGGTAAAGGGGATATAATCTAGTGTTGTAAAATAGCAAGTAAGCTGCATTTTTATATTGAATGTTTCATGTTGTTATTTTTTTCATTTAACATGATTGCAACTCAAAAGTGTCTCCATAATATAACCAAGAGAAATAACAGGATCATTTGTTTGCAACTCCTTTAGCTGGACTTCATTAACAGTGAATCCCTCCAAACATACTTTATCATTTCCCCTGTAGTGTTACCTTAAAAATGCCACATTTACCTCATTTGAATGCTATTAATGTCAGCATAGTGTTTAAGAATTATCTAATCTTTGCGATCCCTAATTATCAGTCAAAATTTTCCCCCAGAAGAGGATCTCTACAAAGTGATGCATTTATAACTAGAAACTGGGTCTGCAAGATCTGACACCAGGCTAGAGTGGAATTTAGTCTTTGAAATGGGTCAGAGGGCAAAATTTGAACTAGAAAGTAGGTGGACATTTTTAAGTTCTTATTTGAAAATTCAAGAAATAAGTAAGTCTACAAGACTAACACTCCTATACTTTAAGTATTAAGAAAGTAAGATTTTTGTCTTATGGCCTTATTTTTTTCTGACATAGAGCACTATCCTTCCTTCCTCCCTTTCTTCCTTCTTCCTTCCCTCTCTCTCTCTCTCTCTCTGTCTCTCTCTCTCTGTCTGTCTCTCTCTCTCTCCCCACCCCCCTCTCTCACACACACACACACCTTTGGAAACCTTGATACATGTAATGCTTAAATTTCTTAAATTAAAAAAAAATCTTGTCTAATTACTTAAAAATGGACTTAATTAAAAGAAGAACTTTACTGTCAAGAGGTCTATCTCATGGGAAAGAATAATAATATCTAGGATGTCTATAGTCCTTTAAGTTTTATGAAGCACTCTATATCTGTTATCTGATTTGATCATCACAACAGCCATATGAGGTAGATATTATTATCTGTTTTCCAAATGTCAAAAACTACATCTGGAAAAGGTTAAGTGACTTTCCTAGGGTCACACAGCTACTAAGCATCTTAAGATTTCCTAATTCTAAGTTCAGTGCTCTAGCCAATGTCCACATAGCTGTCCTAAGGTTATATTGATAGTGCAAAAGTCCTGTAGAGTAGCAGATGTGCCTATTAGGCTTTTTCACATTTAAGTATAATAAAAAATTAATGCTTCTTTGTCAGTTATTGATACTTTGTACGTGTTTTGAAATTTATTCTCCCTTAGAAACATATAAAAATTGATCTTGATTAACTAAGCAAATAGCACATAATAGATTTAGGAGAAATAATTCCAAAAATAAAGGTAATATACCAATATGTATTTTTCCTTTCTCTTTTTCCAAACTAATGTTTGTTCAGGAAAACTCAAATTAAACTTAAGTTAGAAAATAATGGAGAATTCTCTACCTTCTACAAAGATACTCTTTTTAACAGGTAGTACTCTGCCATTTAGAGGCAGCTCATAACTCAGTGGATAGAGCACTGTTGCCTAGAGTCAAGAAGACCTGACTTCACATCTAGCCTCCAATACCTTCTGGTTGTGTGACCCTGCCAGTCACTTAACCTCAGATTGTCTGACAAGATAGATCCACCGTATCCACTGGAGAAGGAAATGGCAAACTACTGCAGTATCTTTGCCAAGAAAACACCAAATGGAGTCACAAAGGGTAAGACATGACTGAAACTACTGAACAGCACAACAAAAACACTTGAGCATTTAGAAGTCAAATTGTATTGTTTTTATTTTAGCAACTAGCATTCAAAATGTATCACTCAATCCCATGCAAAAAAAAAATGCCAAGTGGATACAATTCAATTATGTAAAGTTTTATATGAAGATGGCTCTAAAATGTATGTGATATATAAATGTGATTTACACAATATGCAGTGTGAATCCTACCTTCCAGATGATCTAAACAAAATTGATGTTCTCAAATTAATACTTAGTTTTTCGGAGATTGCATCAGTGACGCTGGTGCAGGATTAAAGCATTAAAGTTTAAAAATCTGTCAAGTCTGTTTATGCATCTGAGATCCATTTACTGAACCATGAACATATTTTTTTTATTATTTTCCATGGAAAATTCATTCATAAAAGTGATTTACATTTGATTATTAAAGTCAAACAAGATAAAAATAGGTGTTTGAGCATTATGTTCCAATATTTTATAAAAAATTTAGTTGTAATTCTGAAGGGTTATCTACAATATCATATGTAAGAAAGAATCTTTCTGTAAGGCATTTAAAGTTTTTTTTTTGTTTAAATTAAGTAGTATATTCCACTTTAATGTTTTTCATGACTGGGTGCCAGAAGTTAGATGTGTGCACATTCTATACCTTAGAGATTCCTTCTGACTTTGTGAGCTCTGTTCCATAGATGTTGAGATTTCCTTTTGCTCTTTGATTCGAGAGTTGTGATATCGAGTCTCTGGAGAAATACTACTTTTTATAGGATACTATTCTCAGTTTTAAATATAATGAAAAATCAATACTCATATAAATTAGATTATAAATATCAAAATATACTATTGTATAACATTATGAAAAAAGCATCTGGAAAAATTGACATCCTCTGTTATGATAAAAGTCAAAGAACTCACCCCTGGTGAACAAATTTTAAATTTAAGGATGCCAATTCTTCATTTCCCATGATAGAATATTAAAGGAGAGTAAGATGGCATGAATGCATGATGTTTGCTTGGGGAGTAAGTGTAGAAAATGTCTACCTCATGGATAGTCAGAGAGTTTGTTTAGAACTTCTTCCTTTTACTAAAGGAGGATTGATAGCTACACATTAATTTTTTTTAAAAAAAAGCATGAGGTTTTTTTTTTTGTCTCTGAATGCTAAATTAATATAGTGCTAAGTTCATTTATGGTGCCTCCTCGAAGTATCTGTATCAACAATCCAGCTAGCAGCTGCTGTGGGGGTGTAAAACCAACAACAACCAGCTCACAGAATGCTGCAAGCCCAGATCTTTTTGATCTGCTTTATTAATGAAAGCAATGTTAAAGGGTTAATGATCTTACTTTAATCCAGCATACAAATTTTGTTTACTTAGTTCAGGGGAAAAAACCAGCACTCTGAATTACAGACCAAATACAATTCGTAGTTATCAACATCTGAGTGTTCAGCCAGGGAGCTCATTACAATGGCTGGCCCAGAGTCATGTACCACTCCTGCTGTAGCTCAGAGCTCTGAGAGAGAAGGCTAATCTCTGCTCTTATGCATGCTGTTCAGGGCCCAAGGGCCCTGACCTCACCCAGGCTGGGCATGGAAAAGTTCCCCACCTCCAGTATCACATCAGATACAAATCAATGACTCCCAATTGTCTCGGTGGTGAGAAATACAAAAGCATCCCACATTATCTGCCCCATTCAAACAAAGGCCAGAATCATTAAAGGTCAACAGCAAAAAGTCCCACCTTAATTACTATTACAGTATCTAGTGTTTATTTATCTGAATACATGCTCTGTTCCTCCCAATCAATGAATGAATGCCCCCTGAAGGAAAAGACTATTTCTTTATCTTCTTTTCTCCACCTAAGTTTAGCACAGAATCTTATACAGAGTAGGTGCTTAATAATAGTTTGTTGACTTTAAGAAGGACTTGAATTGTTGAATATGAATTTAAGAAAGCCTGAAGACAGGGAAGTTTTCCTGGCACTTATGTCTGGAAATATTAAAGGATCTTTTTTGCATTCTAAGTTAGAACTCAAATATTCCATACAGAACAAACTTTTTCACTTGTTGAATCACTCAGTATTTTCAAACATTACCTTTGGATAGAAGTCATATATAAATTTGTACAAATAATATTCTTCTCTAGTTGTGTAAAGTGACTCCTTAAATACTTTCTTCCAACAAAATTTTTCTCCTGTATGTGCTAAAGTCATACAAAATTACTTGAAAAATAAAAAATGTAACCTGAATCAAACCTCTAATTATTAATGTCATTCAAGTCAACAGAGACATGTGATAACCAGAGGTGTTTGTCACTGTCATGGATGAAGTCTAGCGTAGTAGGTCCTCCAGATGCTCCTCATTAGATATAACATTATGTTTTTTACTGCATCAAGCTTTGGAAGATCACAGACACTCAAATGAGACCTATAGTCACTCAAAAGAGTTTTGCTTCTCTACACGTGGAAAATTGATAAAGAATTCCTATTATCCAAATTATAATATTCAGCAGTACGGACATCCCATTAGAGCTGGTCCGTCAATATGCAGATCTTGACCAGATACCTTGCTTGGAAAATTAACCTGGCCCAGAATTGGGAGGAAATGGGAGGAAAACTAGATCTAATTTGAGACATTACACACTCTTCTTAATGGCCCTAAGTTCTCCCTGAAAAAAAGAAGAATCCATCTTTTCTAATCATAGTATTTTGCTGCTTTGTTGTTGTTCAGTCATGTCTGACTCTTCCTAACCCCATTTGGGGTTTTCTTGGTGAAGGTATTGGAGTGGTTTGCCGTTTACTTCTCTACTTCATTTTACAGATGAGGAAACTGAAGCAAACAGGATTAAGAAACTTGCCCAGAGTCACAGCTAGTAAATGTCTGAGACCAGATAAGAATGCAGGAAGAAGAGACTTCCTTAGGCTCAGCACTCTATCCACTGTCATATCTAATACCATAGCTGATATTGACTATAAATCATAAAATATAGTAGTCTCTGAAAAATTAAAGTTATGATTAACACAAATGGCAATGAAGAAACCACATGACTCATTAAACATAGGCAAATATAGGATAAAGCAGTTTACCACAGAAGACATATTGAAGAGACAAAAATTTAAGATGAAAATGAAGGCTAATGCAATGGACAGCTTCCATACCCGTGTAATCCTAAGAAATCTAGAAGAAAGCTTGTCTTTCAAGTATTCCTTTTTTATGAGGTAGAAGGACTAATCTCTCAATTTCTCATATAATTCCTCAAACTAGATCCTACACATCTTTTAGAGAAGATGTGTACAGAATGTAGAACAGTGGAAAATAATAGATTTCGAGCCTAAAGCTTGCGGTCAAAGTCATAGTTCTAATAACATCTTTGTGAACTGGGAATGTCATTTAACCTCTAAGAGGGAGACTCTATTTCATCTTTCATAAAATGGATATATTCAAGTTTACATTGGCATATACATACATGTGTTGTGAGAAAATCATTTCATAAACCTTTATATGAATGTGCACAATTATATAGCTTTTCTCTGCTATTTGTTCCATATGTATATAATAGAGGCAGCTAGTGGTACAGTATCTAGAACACTGGACCTAGAGTTGGGAATACCTGAGTTCAAATATGACCCTATATGCTCACTAATGTGTCCCTGGGCAAGTCATTTGACCTCTGTGTGCCTCAATCTCTCATCTGTAAAATGGAGATAATAATACCTACCTTGCAGAGATGCTGTGAGACTCAAATGACATAATACTTATATGAGTGCCTAGAACACTGGCATATAATAGGTGGTCTGTGTATGCTTATTCCCCTCCCTCTTTCTATATGTATCACATAATTAAAAAAAATTAAAGTTAATATTTACCTCGGTAGCCAAGCAAAGGAAGTGAGAAAAGGTACCTACAAGATATACACAAAATCGATGGAAGGTAATATCAGCATTCAAAGACACTGGCAACTGAGGGTCCCAGAAAAGGCTTCCTGCAGAAGGTGGTATTTGAAATTGATTTTGAAAGAAGCCAAATATTCTGAGGCAAAAGTGAGGTGGGCATGCGTTCCAGCAAAGGATGAGAGCTATTATAGAGACATGGAGCTGGGAGATAGAATGAATGTCATGATATGAATAGCAAGTAGCTCAATGTAGCTGGACATAGAGTGCATGGAAGAGAACAAACATATGGGAAGAGGTTACTGAGTCCAATCTATATCTGCAAAAAGACATTTTTCCTTAGCATAACAAGCAAATGGTAATACATTCCTTTCTTGAAGATTTCCAATAAGAATATACCCTCCACCTCCTAAGACAATATATTCCACTTTTAGAAAGTTCTAATTGCTGTATTTTTTTTCCTAAAGACTAAATTTTCTTTTTAAAAATATTTACATGTTTTTCCTAGTTCTTGCCTGTTATACCAAATAGACCAAGTCTCATTTCTCCTTAAATGATTAAATACAGCTCTGATATCCCCATGCTTCCAAAATCATTTATTCATACTGAACAATGCCAGTTTCTTCAACGAGTCCTCATATGGTATGATCTTGAAACTCTTCATCATGCTGGTTGTCCTCATCTACACCCTCTCTTCCTTGTTCATGTTCTTCCTTGATTATTTCTCTTAGATCTTATCTCAACACTGCAGCTATGGTTTGATCAGAAAAGTAAACTATCTGCTTCCTAGTACTGATTACTAAAACTCTCCTGAGTGTATTAGTTTACTTAGCAGCAATATAACTCTATTGAATCATATTCAGTTTTCAGTTCAGGAAAGAAAAATCAATTCCCACTCCCCCGAAAAATGGACAGTTAGCTAGACGTACCTCCCTCATCTTTAATCTGGGAAGTTGATTTTTTTTTTTTGGAATCCAAGTACAAGACTTTATATTTGTCAACATTGTGTTTTATCTTAGATCTGATCCAGGATTTTTACTTGTCAAAATTTTCTCGAATCCTAGGTCTTGGCATAAAGCATATTTTCTACCTTTCCCAGAATTGTGTCACCTGCAAATTTGATGAGCTTATCTGCTATTTCTGTGTGTGTGTGTGTGTGTGTGTGTGTGTGTGTGTGTGTGTGTGTGTCTACAGCAGTAGATTAAGCATAGATGCAAAGATCCCTAGGGAATTCCTCTGGAGTCCTCTGCCCAAACTGATATAGAATCATTGAAAACTACACTTTGGGTTTAGCCTTGGGAATGTTTCAAATAGTTCTAATTGTGCTATTGTCTAACTTATTTTTATCCACCTTTTCCATAAGAATAGCATGAGTAGCTTTTTCAGATGCTTACCTCAAGCTACATTTATATGATTGTCCTTATCTACCAGTTAAAGTAACCTAGTCAAAATGTCAAAAAGGGGTAGTTTGGTGTTAGCTGTACATCATCAAACCATGCAGACTCTAAGTGATCACCGTATACTTTCTTTTATTTTTTAAAGAAAAAAGGATTATTTTTATGCCTTTTTATATTTAATTTATTTTTAATTTATGGAATAAAACAAGCATTTTCATAACAGTACAATTAAAAAGATTGTACATGAAACTGCAGATCTACTATGCACAACTTACTATTCCTTTCAAATATAAAACAAAATTATGATGTGATTTTTTTTTCTTCCCTACTCTCTGCTTTATAGAAGGGTACCATTAGACACAAATAGGTGTGTGTATGTGTGTGTGTTTATATGTACACATGTAAAATTATTTCATACATATTTCAATTTATCAGTTGATGCCTTTTATTTTGTGAGGTACTTATTCACACCCTATATCAAATGCTCTTTTTAACAAAGAAAAACCGGCAGTTCCTTTTCTAGATGTTTACTAACCATCCCTTAATTCATTATTATACAATTTTTCCAGGAATCAAAGTAAAGCTCATTAACCTATAGTTAGTGTAGTCTATTCTTTCCCCCATCTGATTGGACCTTATAAATGGCCTTCAAAGGTAAAACTAACATTCTACATTGTTGTTATATTACTATAAAATAAAATATGACTATACATTTATTGAAATAGAATATATTATAATGCTGATATATTTAATGATAATAATGTGTTCTTAAAATGTAACAAATAACATTATGCCCTCCTTTGATGCATATTTTCCTGAGAAAAGGCAAGTCAGGGAAATTAAACATTTGACCCTCCTGGCAAGGCCACATAGGATATTGTAAGAGAAGTTAAAGAAGTGTCAACAGTACATAAACACTCTCCATTTTACCTTTGGCAAACGTGACATTCATGCCACTTAAACTGTTTTTAGTAAACCTTCACACCAGGAAGGCACAAGGGGAGAAATTATGTAGAGTGAAAAAGTTACAAATGGGCTTTTCAAGCCAGTAGGGAAAGGGAGAAAGTGGGACAAGGGAGTATTTAGGGAAGGAAAATATGCCAGTAAACTTGGCAGTATCAAACTTTAGATGGCTTAGAAGGCCATAATTATAGCCCAATATAAGAGCAAAATGATTCTCTTAGACATAGGCAGGTTTGTGAATGAAAATGCCTATAGCCAGGAGCATATATTTTTCATAAGTTAAACTATAATTACAGTCTCCCTGAGCTATCCAAAGCTTGGCAAAGACCCCCTATGATATGAGACTCCAAGGCTAGCAATTTGACACCATAATAGAACAGTCCAACTTGTTCCACAGAACAATGTCTTTAGTTCTTATTTAATTCCTTTTTAATAGCAAATGAAAAGTATATCAAGACATCTGTATCTTTTAGGTATGCATATTTCAGATTTTAAAAACTATTACTATATAACTTATAATTGCATGATATGATTAATGACTAACCATGATAAGTTACATATGTGTTGCTCATTCTTATATTTTAGAAGTAAAACTTTAATTGCCTGAAAGAATGGTTAGATAGTTCAGAATCTTTGCTTTGCTTTAATATACTTTTGTTAGTCACATCTTTGCCTATGTTAGGATTGTCTACATTTCTATTTGTACAAAAAAAAATGAAGAATTGGAAGTTGTTTTTTAGCAGTGCTATACTTTAATTATATTTTGCAATTTTCAGATGTCAGTTTTGGTCATTTAAAATGTAGTCATTTTTTGAAAAAAGAAAGGATCCTTCTTTTTTTCCATCTTGTTGTTTTAGAGAGAGAGAGACTGAGAGAGACAGAGGGGGGAAAGGGAGAAGGGAAAAGGGGAAGAAGTAGAGGTAAGGGGAGAAAAAAGAGAGCAGTGGTTTAGTTACAAGAGCTGGCCTTGGAGCCAGGAAGATATGAGTTTAAGTACTACTCCAGACACATGCTGTCTATATGATTCTAGGCAAGTCATTTAACTTCTCATTGCTCTATGCAACTAAGATTATAAGTTACAGAGAAATTATCAACTTTCATTGGTAGTAGGAATTTCCTCCTCTGGGAGTTTCCTATACCAACGAAATCACAGGCTAGTCCCAATCCTTTTTCTCTTCATAGAGGCTAAACAATTGCTAGTTGTTTTCCTTACCTATAGAGTGTCCTTTATTTAAGTTAATTTTGAGTCATATTTTGATTTCCAATATTTCCACCTCAGTGATTCCATACATTCTATGCACAATGGAAAGAAAGAATTTTCATGGTTTGCTTAGACTGCCATTCTCCTCAAAAATTCATAGTATTTAAGTGCTCAGTACCCATGTTGTGTAATTATGACATAGGTAACTTTTAATTACAATAAGGTCTACCTTATGCATATAAAGTTTTATGCATGTTATTTATGATTATTATTGCCAGAACCTAAATCCCCTATTTTATTCCTGATTGATTCGCATCTCTCTCTCAGCACCTGCAACAGTGCTCTATGCATATTAAATACTCAAAACCAATCTTAATGATTTTTCATTATGAATATTGTACTTAGGCAGGTCTTTGCTATACCTCACTTCAATGTCAAATTCTTTGATTCCACCACCAATATATATCACAAATCCTCTATGCTTCACTAGATTGTCTGAAGGAGTGAGTTGCTATGAGGAAAGAACCTCTTTAAATCATTCAACCTTATTTTCAGGAAACCTAGCAACATGACCATAGGATTTACAACTGGGAGGAAACTTAGAACCACAACACCTTTACTTTAAAGATACGTAAACAGAGAGGCAGCTAGGTGGTCCAGTGAGTAGAACAGTGGTCCTGGAGTCAGGAAGACCTGAGGTCAAATCTGGCCTCAGACACTGATACATGTACTAGCTGTGTGACCTTGGGCAAGTCATTTAACCCCAATTGCCCTGCCAAAAGGCAAAAAAAAAAGTTAGGTAAACAGAGGCCTGAAATGTGAAATGACTTTCGCAACAACACTAGCCCTGTATAGAGAGTTCTTCCAACTTGGTAGAAACTGCATTCCCTTGGGACATCTCATGCAACCTATTCAATTTACAGATGAGAAGGCAAAAGAATAGAGAAGTTGAGTGAGTTGCCCAAAGTCAAACAAGTAGTGACTAACAAGCAACTATTTGAACCTACCTTTTCTTGTTCTAAATCCAGTGCTTTTGCCCCTTACTAGTTTTCCAATTCCAATAGTTTTCCAATTTCCAATTCCAAGAGTAACTCGGTTACTCTTAATTGGGTGCAATACTGTTCTCAGAGAAAAAAAAAAAACTTTTGGGAACATGGTAGAAATAAAAACTTTTCAAAAGAAGAGACTCTAGAGATTGTCCTGTACAATATAACACAAGCATTAGTTGTCAGAAGTAGAAGCTGAACCCATGCCCCATAACTCCAAAAACTAGTGTTCCTTCCTTATCAATTTATATTTTTGATTCTTACATTTCCAAGCTTCTAAGACTTTGTCCCAAAGAGTCTGACAGAATGTATAGATAAGTCCACATGGTAATTAGAAAGTAGCTGCTGGGTTACAGTATTTACTAGGTTCCTCACCATAGCGTTGACTATATAAATAGATTGTTCTTCAGTGAGAACTAGTAAAATCCAGAACAGTGATGAATTTCTGTATCTCCTATTCAAATAATAATTAGTTCTGTGGATATTTACAATGCTTTCTGTGTCAGGTGCTGGATGATATTGGAAGATAGGAATTGTGTTTTTATGAAGATGAAAGACTATGATGTTGTAGATATCTTTAATAGTAACATTTTATGAAGTGATACTTTATGAAGTACAGTAACACTTTATGAAGAGCTATCTATGTTTTTGTAGATTCCCCCTTGGAAAAAGTGATGTATATTTTAAAGCGATGTTTCTCTTAGAATCTTCTACACTAAATCATGTAATATTTGTGTATTTTAGGGGAAATATTAATTTGTACTAGTCATCAGTAACACTGCTTCTTTGTCATTTAGTGAATGCACAACTTGGTAATTTACATAAACTGACTCCTTTAGCCTGAAAGATCTAAGGCAAATTGCAATTGGCAGTTCTATAAAGGAGTAAAAATTGTTTTCTTTCATCAGTAATCTGAAAAATTGAAGTATAATTGATGTTCATTGTAAAGGGAACTTGAAGTGGTACAAGTGCATAAATAGAAACCTAGTATGAAAAAGTTGAAGAAAAGTTATTTTAGATTTTTTTCAACATGAATGTACTGTTTCAGTAAATCTCATCTGTTTGCTGTTTCTATTAGACATTCTATACATATTAATAATTTTAAAAATATTTAAAGCATATGAAAAATATCCCAAACAGAATTCTTTGTGTTTTTTACCATTTGAAAAATCTACCCTATTTTTCTAGGTATGAATATTCCTTAAGTTTGAATCTTCTTAAATTAATCTTTCAAACAAAATCCAAAAGGCAATTTAAAAGGCAAGTATTAAAGCTTACAATTATTTTATGAATCTGATTCATTAATATTAAATGAGTATAAATAGAAGTTATTTATTAAATGATCATAAATGCAACCTCATGAGACATTTTCAGATTTTTTTAAAAGGGAGACTGTTTTCTCTAGCAAGTTAAAGAAACATTTGATGAGAGCTTTTGTTTTTTTAAAAAAGGAAACCTGAGAATTTTTAACTCTTAATGACCAACAATCCATAGCTAAGTTAAATCAGGAGGTAGAAATACATATTTTATCCCTAATTACCCACTGTTCCTATCATCAGCAAAAATATTTATTAAATAAAAGACAGATGCTTTCAATTTACTTCAGCAAATATTATTAAGCACTTGTTATGTTTAAGGCACAGGGCTAGGCATTATTTTAACCATGCTACACATAAACAAAAAAATCTAAGATTTTTTTTTTCCTTCCCTTAAAGTTTACATTTTATCAGTGAAATAACTAATGTGGAAAAATAAAGAACTGTGTTTTTGTTCCGGATTTGTAACTTCATTGATTTAGGAATTCTAAGGTGAAGGAGTCTCTCTACTGATACAAAAAGACAAATGAGACTTTAAGTCTTAGATTGTTGCCTGTGGCACTGAGCGGTTGTGACACAGCTTGCAAATAAATTAAGCAGCAGTTAAACTCAGGGCTTCCTGACAGAGAACTGACCCTCTATACTCTGTGAACCATTACTTCCTTGAATAGATATAGATAGATACATAAATCTGTAAGAAATAGGAAGCCTAATCAGTTACTGCATGAAACCTATGCTGGTTAAAAAAGGACCAAGTCTTTAAACAGCATACAGTTTGTTTATTGATGGGAACACTGAATTTGTAGATATTGTAATGGTCGTAATTTCCACATGACTTTTTTTTAATTCACCATAAAAGTCAAATATGTTAAATATATAGAAAATATAGTAGGATAAACATCAACTAGCACCAAATGCTCTATAGAGTTATGTTAATACATCCCTTTCATCTGCCATTAAAAACAATACTTTCAGCCCTCATTTTTATGTAGGCTAGTGTCTCTGGATATGATAGTTTTTACATCATAGATCCACTAAAAATACTTTTAAAAAATTTTCTTGAATGCCAATCCAAATTGTATAAAATTCAATCTTGCTCTGTTACATAGATGAACAATATTTTTCCTCCTTTTATTTTTTCCTTTCATTTTCTTTCATCAAAATTGTCCCATTTTTTTCTTTTCTATTTTGTCTTCATAATTCTCATAATATTTCTAAATATCTCCCTGGTGCATTCTGACATTCACTTTTCATCTTAAAAGTAGAATTGGTACTTCTGTTTGCTGACCTTGGTATGTTTGACCTTTTAGAGTACTCCATGTTCTAAGTACCAAGGTATGACTTAAATTTGAGGAAATTAATAACTAAAGTTTGTATAAAAATTAAGTCAGGAGTCCCAGACTTACCTAAGTCAAACACTACAGAAATGAAAAATGAAGGAAATAATTTTCAAACAATATTTTTAGAGTAGGAAACAGATGTACATTGGAGAGATTTCACAAATTAATGTAAATAGATACCTGAACTACAAGATGTAACAAGGGAATGTGCCCTCTTATATGCTGTCATTCTCAACTTGTCAAATACAGTGATTATTTTTTACTAACTTCCAAAAGTTTTAATTTCCCCTGATGAGCTAGGATTTATCATGCTCATAAAAAGTTTTCTTAATAAATGCGATGAGAACAGTGACTTCATCAATTAATTAATCAAGCACATTAGGTAGTCTCTAGAGTTTTTTATCTGATCTTTTAAAAAGTTAAATATCCAGACATACAACTTGATATAACACGATGCAACTGTTTTCTTTTATTATAATAATAGAAAATTTATGATTGCATTGAGCACTCTAGTCAGTATAGAGAAATGATTTGTCTATATCAAATTTAAGCTGGAATTCCAGAGTAAATATGTCACCCTTTTCTCTTCAGTAAGCACATAGAACTGTGGCTCATAATGTAGAGATAACTCTTTTATTGTAACTGAAATTATAGATTTGAATCTGTCTTTTTTCAAAATATCATTTGATTTTTTTACTGTCATAATATATTGAAAACCAAATGCTTATGTGAAATGGCAGTTAAATGGTAAAATAAGCCCATTGGGCATGCATAAAAATTCACTCAAATAAACACTATAGTTATATAGATAACTAGATATAGATATAGATATATAGATATACTAGATATAGATATATAGATATAGATATAGATAGATATAAGTTGTTGTACTTTGTTCTCAGAGGACCAAAATGACATAACTGTGTTAGAGTCAAGTTACACAGTGCATTCCACTGTGGCTGATCAGACCAATATGAGCTTGAAATGCTCTCTACCACCGGTCAGGCAGAAATAGTCCACGTGAACATTTGGGGTGGGTTCTTTAAATTTGTACATCTCATGTTTCTTTTGAGGTACTTCAATTCTGCTTTGTGCACAACGCACAGCACCATCTCTGATGAGGGCCCACCATGCTAAGTGGTCCTGTGCCAGTGTCTCCCATGTCACACAATCAATTCCAAAGTGAGAGAGACCTTGAGAGTATCCTTGCATCACTTCTTCTGACCATCATGTGAGAGCTTGCCCTGTGCGAGTTCTCCATAAGTCTTTTTGGCAAGCATACATTTGGCATTCAAACAAAGTGGCCAACCCATCAGAGTTGCGCGTACAGTAGACTGTGAATGCTTGGCAGTTTAGTTTGCAAAAGGACTTCAATGTCTGGCATCTTATCCTGCCAGGTGATTTTCAGAATCTTCCTAGGACAATTCAAATGGTAGTGATTTCATTTCCTGGCATGATGCTGGTACACTGTCCAGGTATGCTGATATATAGATATAGTTAAGAATGAAAGACAGAGATAAGAGTAATGTAAAGGCAACCTTAAGGTGTGCTAAAGGGTAAAGTTACATCAAAAATTCTGCTTTAGAATCTATAATAACTGATTTCAAATGAAATGCTTTTGTTTTCTCTTTTTAAAAATGTATTTTCTAAACACAATTACTAAACATGAATAATATTATTATTTTTGCTCAAGGGGGTAACTTTGCTCAAGTTGGTAGGCACTGAAGATGAATAATATATTGCTATGATAGGAACAAGGACAGGGACTGTAAATTCTCTGAGGGAAAGAATGTAAAGAGAAAATGGGACTGATGGCTGTGTCTTTGAGTATACATACACACGTTAAGAAAAGTGTGTAGTAGAGAGGGGCCAGCTAATGAAAGTCAACGAATGATCTGACAAGTAGCATAACAGATCTATTGTAAGTGGAGACAGGAATGAAGAGGAGAATTTTCTCAGCTATTTAGAGGCTTATCTACTTTTCCCTGCTTTGGGCTGTAGTTAACCCAAATAGTCACAGGAAAATACCTCATAGAGGCATGGGACTATTTCACAGAGAATAGAAGCCATCTATTCTCCATTATATAAATATATAAATTGCCAAATGGGGGTAGAGTGGGTGGAGATTTACAAATGGTCCCAAGAGTGTCAGTATAAATGAGTGAAGGGCAACTGGATTTTGAAAGGCACTCAGTTTGTGGTTTATTGGAAAGCAGAATGTAATGGCTGTTATTGATCTTAGGAAAACAGAGAAGCAAATGTTAGCCTACTTAAGATGATAATTTATATCCAGTCAGTTCCTTTCTAAGATAGCTTTAAAGAAATTTTATTCATGCTTATAAAAACAGACTTTAATGTAAGTCATAATCTGAACACCTACTACTGCTTTCATAAGCTACTGTAATAAGATACTTAATTCAAGAATAAGCTAGAATGTATAGCTGAAAATGTCAGTATAGTCATGCAAAAAAATGGAAAGCAATGCTTTTTTTATGATTAATATTATGTTTAATTATAACTTAATTGCCATATTGGTATATTTGGGTATGGGTGGAGATATTTACAAAGGAAAAATACTGTATTTTGGCTCAATGTAATCTTAATGACATATTAAATGGATAATCAGATAGGAAGAAATAACCTGATATTTTAGACAGAGGGATAATGTCATAGATTCATAAGCAGTTTCATTATTGAAATATAAGAAGAAAGACAATTATTTTCATTTTTAAAATTAATAAAATGGTTTCATCCAAAACATCTTGTACACTATCCTTTCCTGGATAGTGTTTGAAACTGAATTCAGTCTGAAACTGACAATAATGCCCATGGCAGCTCTTTATGCTAGGTTACAGTGTTCCCAGCAGGTGGTTTAGTTGTGATTAATGATTTACAATTCTTGAATATTCAGATTGGAAAATGTGCTCAAGCTTTTTTAATTGCCAAACTATTTTCTACCCCCAGCTTGCCTTATGACAGCTTGCCTTCATTTTAAATGTGCTGTTACTGAATGTGGCCAAAAGCCAGTTCCAGAAACTGTGAGGTGGCTTCATGCATTGACTGATATGTGCAAACACCCTTGTAAAAACTTTTCTCCCACATTGCAAAAATAATAATCAATTATACAGTTGCCTGTTGGCTTGTTTCAGTGGTTCCAATTTTTTTAATAGTGATTGCTGATTTCTTTGATCTTCAATGTGCTTCCTTATAAACCAAAATTTAAAGCTTACTTTTTTAAAACATTAGAAGCTTTATTTTTATAACTCAGATGAGGCAAGTGGGACCAAGTAATAATCTTCTATACTTTAAAATATATCTGATTTCTTTTGTGTGGGTACACTTTTTCCTGACATAGATCCCACTTTTCCCATACCTGTCTATATTGCCTTCATGATTTGCTGTGTCCAAAATGATTCATTTCCTGATGGTCAGCTTTCTGATAAC
Organism: Phalanger gymnotis; assembly: GCA_028646595.1. Lineage (NCBI taxonomy): Eukaryota > Metazoa > Chordata > Mammalia > Diprotodontia > Phalangeridae > Phalanger > Phalanger gymnotis. The sequence goes on along the minus strand of CM053626.1, from coordinate 146,768,157 downwards.
AATCTTCTCCAAATTTATATAGATTGAAACTAGTGTGATAGACACAGTTCATCACTGTGCTAAAAGACTTTCTGTCTTTGTAGGACAGATTTTATTTTTACTGGCATTACCTTTATTGAGCCCAGGGATCATCAGGGAGAAATGACAAAGCAGAGAGTAATGCATTTTCCTTAGATTTATTTCCCTTGATCCAACAAAGCTGTTTTGGATGTTGAACCCCTTGACAATGCCATGGACTTTGGTGACTAGAAATTTGTTTTCTGGATCTTCATTAGGTGTAACTGCTAATGAGGCCATAGCTACAGAAGCAAATGTCCAGCCATGTGTCCTAAGGGGTTACTCCCCTGAACCATGGGTGAAACTAGTCTGGAAAAAGAGCCGGTGGCTTAGGAAGTAGTCCTATTCACTGGACCATTGAGCACAAGGTCCTGAACTTTTTCACTAAGTCGGGGGGAAAGTAATAAAAGGAGTGAAAAGTTATGAAGCTGGAATGATATGATGCCTTTTAAGATTTTAGGATAGGAGGCCCTGTTCTTTACTCCTTTGAATTATGAGTCCACACTTCACATATACGTGAATGGTGTGAGAGATGAGACTGATGAGATGAGATGAGATGAGATGAGATGAGATGAGATGAGATGAGATGAGATGAGATGAGATAGATGAGAGCCTAGGTTTGGGGGCAACATTTTTTTTAGATAATTCCCACCCAAACTTTTTTCCCTAGGATTATTCAGGTCAGGTCAGTGTATGCAACTTTGCTCTATTTGCAATGGAATAAACTCAGAAGATTCAGAATGCCACTTCATTATAAAGATTTCTAATCCATTCTAGATAATATAAACTACATGTACATTTATACATGATGTACACTTTTGACCCTTGGAGATAGCATGAAGACAGCTAAATTGTGTCCTAGATGGTTTAGGTATGTATTTTCCTAAAAATCATAAGCTGATATGAATATATATTTAGAGCTTGAAGTTGCCTTAACAGGCAAATCAAAACCAACCCTTTTGTTTTACAGATCAGGAAACAGTTCCAGAGAGGTTAAGTGACTTGTCCAGTGTCACATAGCTAGTAAGTGTTTGAGGCTGGATTTGAACTCAGGTCTTCCTAACTCTAGGCTCAGCTTCTATATGCTGTGCTACCTAGCTGCCCTAGGTAGAATTTTAGACAAGATGATCTCTCATGATTCATCCCATTTCCATGAGTCAAACAGATAGGCAATGTGGAAAATAGCTTATTCCCTCTCATAAAAATTGTGGTAGTATAAGCATCGACTGGTGAACAGCAATAATTTTATGAATTGTCTATGAGGTTGAAAGTCCTAATTTAATGTCCTAAATTCAGGTTTCCAAGACCTTTGTTCAAAGAGTAATTTTTAGTTTTATTCCTGAACCTTAGTATCGCCATCTATAAAATGAAGAGGTTGGAGCAGATGATGTTGAAGTCCCTTCCAACTCCAAATGTAAGACTCTGATTTCTGTATGCCAATGTAGGATTATCACCTATGACTTCTTCAGAATACAGAGATATGCCACATATATGACGTGCTTTAGTGATTCAGCAATTCTGCATTTCTTGCATACAAATTCCCTTTGCTCACATCACTAGACAATCACTGCATTGCTAAGTAGATGTTGTTAATTTTTGATACTTACTAACTGTATGACCTAGGAAAGTCTTTTGGCATTAAAGTACAGAAGAAAGCAGAGAATTGGAGTCACAGACCTGGGCTCAATCCCTTGACATTTATTCTAGCTATGTGAAAAATGTGAACAAGCAACTGACTTAACCTCTCCAGACCAGTTTCCTCATGTAGGGTAGCTATGGATATGGGAAATCAGAAAGACCTAAATTCAAATCTGGCCTCAGATATTTACTTGCTGTGCGACTCTGAACAAGTCACTTAATCTCTGCCCCAGTTTCCTCATCTGTAAAATGTAGATAATAACTAGACCTACTTCCCAGGGTTGTTGTGAAGATCAAATGTGATAATATTCATAAAACACTTTGTACAATTTAAAGCATTATATGAAGCACTAGTTATTATCTGTAAAACAGAGACAATAATACTTACAGTATCTACTTCACAGGGCTCTTTTGAAGAACCAATGTGATAAGATGAAGAATCCTCAAAGTCTTACTGCAAAGCTTTAAACCTATAGTGTGACTTTTGGGATATATCATCTTTATAAAATGCTTTGCAAACCTTCAAGTACTAAGCAACTGCTAGCTACTATTATTAATCCAACTAATCACTGATTCAGTTGATAATTACCACATAGAATAGTTGTGAGAAAAGCTCTTTGTAAATTTTGAAATAATATATGTACATGATAGGGATGGAGAGAAAACTTGCAGAAGAGGAAGCTCACTCTGTCAATCCAGGTCAGCAATTTCTCTGTCATTAACAGTCTTGGCCATTCACTTAGATAATTGAGATGCTAAATGACTCAGGATCACAGAACCAGTATAGGATTTGAATCATTTTTCTGTACCTTTACAACTGACTCACTAAGCCTTTCCTATGTCTGTGAGTTATTATTACTGATTTAACTATTAAGTAATCTATTAGTACTAGATTAATCGCAGAATAATATGTTGTATTTAGCATTGCTTCAATAAGGGTAGGACAATGTCCTACGACACAATAATTTGTTACCCATCTTCATGTCCTAGAAATTTATATTCACTAGGATTCATAGGTGATATTGATAGAACCATTTTAAAGAGCTAGATGTGATGATTGGCTGCTCCAAGTTTCATAGTCAGAGATTAAAGAGGACAATTACTTCATAGATCTTCATTCTCATTGAAGTTTTGATGCTTTGTAGATGTCATACTCTTATCATTCACCCTCCCAAAGGACATATTTGCCCATCTTGATTCAATTTTCCACTTCTTGGTGATCAGAGTAACACTGAGAAGTTTGTTCTATAAGTAACAGAAATAATAATGTTTAAATGTATGATAAAGATATTAGCCTGGGTTAGTGAATGTACTGGCAGGGGTTAGAAATAATACAAGGGACAGATAGGTTACACAGTGGATAGAGCACCAGCCAGTCAAGGAGAACCTGAGTTCAAATTTGTCCTCAGACATTCACTAGCTATTTCATCCTGGGTGAGTCACTTAACCCTGCTTGCTCTAGTTTTCTCATCTGTAAAATGAGTTGGAAAAGGAAATCAGGTCATGAAGAGTCCAATACAACTGAAAAACAATTCAACAACAACAACTCTTCACTTCAGGTGCACAGAATTCTAAGGAAGGCATTTGTTAGTAGATTTCAAGAGGTCTGTAAGCTCAAATAGGGGAAGACACATCTTTATTTTCAGAAGCTTCTAATTGAAATTCAGTATTTCCTTCAATCCTAAAAATGAGCCATAAAACGTTCAGAGAAGGGATCTACTTGACTGTGAAAGGAAGGAAGAAAGAAAAATGAAGGAAGGAAAGAGGGAAAGAAAGAGAAAGGGAAGAAGAAAGAAGGGAGGGAAAGAGAATGGGAGGAAGGATGAGGGAAAGGGAAAAAGTAATGAGAAAAGTCAAAAGCATTTATTCAGTGCTTTCTGTATGCCAAACTCTGTGCTTAGTGCTGAGAACACAGATTCAAGCAAAAGAAAGACAGTCCCTGACTTCAAGGAGTCCATCACATGTGCACACACACACACACACAAACACACACACACACACACACAAACACATACACATACACGCATTAAGACCACTAGGATGAATATGACATAATCTAATTAAGGCTAATTAAGGACTAGCCATAATATTTTGATGCACTTCATGAGGAAATTGAACTTGAAAATGTAGTTGCAGCATATTATTATTTTCAAATATTTTTATAAAGTCTGTGACCATAATATGAAAACTTGTTCCTATTTCATGCACCTTCCCAGCATCTGTGGTGCATCAATGATCATGTGGACTAGACAGCATTACAATGTAGAGCTTCTGCACAGAAGAGTAACCAATTCCTAATGTTGTTCTAGTAACTTCTATGGAGAAATTCTAGACAGAAGAGAAAAAAGAGGCCAGGGATGGTAATTCTCAGAATAATCATTTGAGGTCTTTTCTTTCTTTTCTTTTTTTTTTTAAGATGGTAACAGTGCTAGCATGTTTAAAGTCTTGTGACATTTGCTCCATATGTTTAAAAAAAGTTTGTGTAGGTGTTTAAGCAACACTTCCCCTTGTTGTTTGAAGATCTCCACAGACTGCCATTTGTTCTGAATCTTAACCATCTTTGTGGCTCTGTCAGTAGTGATGCCCTTCTCGAGAAAAGTTGGGATGAAGGACGTGATGTTATATTTGCAAAGAATTCTGTTCTTTGTGAAGTTTCATCTTCCCTGGATATGCTGAAGATGTTTTTGTCCTCTTTGTAGAATTTCTTTTGTCTCTGATGTTCTTGGAGCAGCCCATTCTCCTCAAAGCTATTCTGGAAGAATATGCAGATTTCAGTTTATGTAGATGTCTTTGAGTCATTCAATATAGTTCTCACTTTTCAGTCTTACTATCCATCATTAGTCACAGGTTTCTTAGTCTCATCTAAGTATCTTGACACTGGTGTCTGTGAAGCACATATTTTCTTTAGATCACGTTAACCAAATATAACTTTAATTTTATCTTCTTGATCTCAGTAATTTTCTCATTCAACAAATCCTGGTGGGTTCAATTATGAATATGAGTATATTGATTGAAAGAATCACAAAAACTCTTAATTGCAGATCACAAACTTGATACATTGTTTCAACAGGACTCCTGAGGGGTCATTACATAGAGTGCCTTTTTTCTCAAAAAACTGAAGAGTTGGCTTTCTAGGTAGATTAGATTGCACTTGGCAATACATTAGCCATAAAGGGAATTTGGCTCTTGCCAAGCAATAATTAACCGAGCATTTAGAACTCTACATAACTATATTTATGTGAATGTCCTTCAGATCCACTTTTCTAATATCAGTATGATAATAAAATGCCACCGTTTGCATTCTAATGATAGGCATCAATATAGCACTCATACACTAGGTTACAAAAAAATAGCAGTCACCAATCAGTTTGTGGAGATGATAAGTCTTTGATTTTGGTATCTGTGAACAATATAATTTATTGACATTTCTTATTACCTTTATGCCTTCTCTTTGCCAAAGTGGCAGATTTTTAAAATTACAGCTTTTTAGTGATTCCTTAGAGATATTTTCATTAGCAATTGAATGTTATGAATGACATCTGTATTTAAATATTTTAAAATCAGATACTTTTATCAATACTGCAAAGATTATCTTCACATTGATATTTTCCATATGATATATTCACCATATGTGAACCAAATAATTTTTAAGCACTTTCATTTAATCGTATGGTAGTTAATAACTCTTAGCTGTGGGAAGCCTAGTTATACATTTCCTTATTAGATCTTTCATAATTTGAGTTTCACATATTTACTACAGGAAGCTGTCCTTTCACTATTTGCATTGGCTCACATTTTTAACATACAAAATCCATTTGACTACTTCTACTAATGTTTTTAGAGGGGGCAATTTTCAGTTACTGTTTCATTTTTGCCCTCTTATCCCCTATGCCTAACAGAATGCCTTGGACATAGTGCTTGCATAAGATTTGTTTATATTTTTGCTTTGTTGTTTTTGATGAGTTGACTTAAACTTCATGGAGTCCATTCAGAAGATAGTTTCAAATTGTCAGTGAAAGGCTGCACTGGACTTTGTGTCTGAAGACCAAAGTTTGAATCCTGATTTTGACTCCTCATCTCAGTGTTAGGAAAGGAAAGTTTTATCTCTGAGTCTATAAAAAGGGGGATGAGAATATTTATGGTTTTTTTTCCCTCATGGGGAAGTTATGAAGAAAGTGTTCACAGCGTTATACGTATCATCTGCCATTCTTAATTTTCATGTTTTGGGCAAGTTACTTAACCTCAATTGCCCTGCCTTCCCCTGTCCAAAAAAAGAAAACCAAAAAAAGGAAAAACGCAAGATGTTATTCAATTTGTTCATTATATCTTTCAAAGGTTTAAATTCAGGGTTAACAGTTATAATAATGTGTGATTCCTAGCATGTATTGGGGAATTGCATCATGTTTTTAATTAATACAGCTCATATGCAGTGCTTTGTGAACTTTAAAGAGTTACATAAATGCCAGCTATTTTTATTGTTGATATCATTAATAACTGTGTGTACATATCATTGATTCTACACTGACTACTATTGAAATCCTTAGGATAAGTTGTTATATCTTTTCTGCTCTTCAGGCATTATACATTTTTTTCTTATTTCAGAAGTAGAGCTTCTTCTCCAAATGCATATTTTCATTTGGCACAGTGTATCTTAGCATACAAGCCAATCTGATATATGTCAAGCAGAATTGGTACAGGGAAAATTTTAGGTTTTGACCTGTACTTGTTTTTATAGGTCAAACCCCCAGAGTAGCTGGTGGCTTCAGGAAAACTTCCTTCCTCCTCCTCAACTATGTGCTCTGTTGCCTCAGAGCATCCATATTCTACTACATTTACTTATGCATTATACAAACGTGGTTTGTTTAAAAATATATAAATCTGGGATAGGAGAATTGGGAAGATTGATTGTCATGGACTGGGAGGGAAAAGTTGATTATAGAAAGGTGCAGAGAGTGCATTTCTTTCCTCAAAGAATAAAGCCCCAAAGGGGTTTATGTGTATGCTAGCCTGTAGGGTGGAGGGAAGGGTGATAAGCTGAATTTTTCAAAATTGTATGGGCTTAACAAGAGAAAAATAAGCACAAGAAGTTGCTCTCACCATGTAGCCTCTGCCTTTCCTCAGGAGGGATAAAATGTGCTCAGAATTACCTGTTGAGTTCTTCCAGGGTGATGGTCTCTGGAGGTTTAAGCACTTGATTTTCTGCCCTACTGAAATGATTTTGCTTCATCTTCTTCAGGCTTCTACCCTAACCCTAATGCAACTCTCGCCCATTCACCTTGGAGAACTTTCAGATAGTTTTGGGCTCTGAAAAATTTTAGAGTATTACCTTGCTTCTTGGTACTTGGTCTCCATGAACCCATCCAATCTTTCTCCAGCTTTCTGCATGCTTCTTTTGTCTACTTCCTTTGTCTGCTCTGTTTCTCTCAGGCTCAGCTCTAGCTCCATGGGACATGATCTCCCTTGGTGAGAGCAATGAGTAGTTTATTTAAACAACAGGGGGCCAGACTATTTATAAACTAACAGCCTAAACGAAAAGGTTCCATTCCTGCTCTACCAAATAATGTTGCTAAAGTAAATTTCCCAGTGTTATGGACTTCATGTGCCAGTGGCTGCCACTCACCCAGCTCTCTCTCCTAAGAACATGCGGACATTTTTCATGGTACAGAGTACATTTTGTTAATTCATTGAACAAGCATAAACAGTATTAAGTCCCATCTGTGTACCAAACTCTGTGCTAGGTGCTAAAGGATACAAGAGGTACAAAGTTAAAATTCAATTAGGTTCCTGCCATCATGGAGCTAATAGTCTAGGAGAAATAAGACAAAAGCACTATATAACTGTTATACACAATGTTACATAATTGATTTATTAGAGATTTACAAAACAAAGTGTTTTATGTATTCCAAAAGGGGAACAATTTTAACAATAAGAAGGAAGGTCAGGAAAAACTGAACATGAGAAGGTGCATTTGAGTTAAGCAGTTTGTAAAGATCTTTTCTACCAAGTTCAGTGGCCTGGTTATATTGATATTTTTATCAAATAGCAGAATGGCTCATATATGCTCAAATATTTGAAAATGAGGTTATATTATAGTGGTTATTTCTGTAATCTAATTTGCTTCATTCATAATTTGGTAATTTTAGGTATTTCATAAGGTTACTTATTATAAATCATCTTTTTAATTAAGTACTTAATGAGCTTTTACTTAAGTACTTAATGAAAATTGAAATGAAAAGGTACTTAATATTTTTTCAATTGAATTGAATTTATTTGGAAGTTATTCTTTCCAAAAGTTACCGACAATCTTTTACTTGTCATATCTCATGTTTTTAATGTTAGTGAACTGTTTCATTATTTAGTGTGGCTGGCTTTACGAATGCTTTGATTCAAATATTTACTTAAAGATAAAAGCACATTTTGATAGTGATTTATTTTCTGTGCTTTCCTCTAGGAGAACTTTCAAATTTCACAAAGAAAAAATAACTAATAGTAGTTTGAGATATAGACTACACCTTAGTTTTAAATAGAGTGTTGGAAATATTGGTGAATGAAGCTTTTGCTATCCTCTCTTGATCACATTTATGCAGTTCTGAACTCCATATATTATTAAATGTTGTCATTCCTCTAGGCTACCATCTAGCTGTTGGTGAGATCATTAATAGTCCATTTAAAACACCTTTTCTTTTTTTCTTTGAGTGGGTTTAATGAGCAATGACTAAAAGGATAATCCCTATAAAGATAGTAATAGACTTTAAGAAGTTTTGATACACTCTTCAAAACTTGACAATAAAAGTTCAATTAATTTAGTTCCTTTGAAATGAAAAACTGCAGTTTCACAGGAGCTGAAATTAACACAAAGCTTTGTCTTGGGTAGGACTATTTCATGGTACAGTTAATAACAGTTTAAGCAAATCCCTAGGAATTGTATCTATTCATTTTTTGCAAGTGTATGATTTGAGAACTCATAGTTCAGAATTATTGACTAAGATATTCATGCCGAAAGTAATTGGCAAATGCAAACATTTTAAAAGGAGACGGCTTCATTGTATCTTTTTTATGAAAAGTCATAATGTAGAACAATTTTACTATATTAATAATTTTTCTGTATTAATAACAACATATACTATTAATATGAATTTTAGTATATTAGTAAATTTTTACAGTTTATGCCCAAATAACATTAGATTTATATCACATAAATTTGTTTTTGAATACTATACTAATCAGTAATTCACACACTGCCTACATTCTTCTGAGTACCTCAAATGGTACTACTCTATTAGGTATTAAGGATCTATCATGTACTCATTATTATGCCAGGTCCTATGAGTAATACCGAAGGAATGTAAAATCCCTCCAAAACTTTACATATTATCTTATCGTATATATACATATATATACATATATATATATATATATGTATATCCTTTCAATATGATTTTTGCCAGTCCCCTCCTCTCCTATTTCCAATATGACTGTTCTAGTCCTTATTTTCATTCATTTGGGCTATTACAGTTTTCACCTATATTTATATTTATATATATTTATATATATATATCCATATGTTCTGCCCTTCAAGCTATTCTTTAAGGCCTGGAGATAGGCAAATTGCAGACTGCCTGTTTTTGTAGTACTGCAAACAAATAATGTAGTTTTAAAAATATTTTAAATAAGATAAAGTTTTATTCTATTTTAAAATGTACAAACTATATTTAACTTGTGGACTGTACAAAATAGGTGGGCTTGATTGGAGGCGCTGAACATATTAAGGTATTTAATATCTTTTTCAGTTGAATTCAATTTATTTGGAAGTTATCCTTTCCAAAAGTTACCAACAATCTTTTATTTGTCATATCTAACAGCTTTGTCTCTATTTTCATCCTCCTTAAGCTCTCTATAGCATTTTTAAAATTTTATTTATTTTTAGTTTAGCTCATTCAGTTTCACAAGCTTTAGAGTTTTAAATTTTCTCTCCCCCCCTTCCCCAAGATGGCATGCAATCTGATATAGGTTCTATATATACATTCATATTAAACATATTTTCACATTAGTCATGTTGTAAAGAAGAATTATAACCAATGGAATGAAACATGAGAAAGAAGAAACAAAACAAAACAAAAGAGAGAGAGAGCAAATAGTCTGCTTTGATCTGCATTCAGATGCCATAATTCTTTCTCTGGATGTGGATAGCATTTTCCATCATGAGCCTTTTGGAGCTGTCTTAGAACCTTCCATCACTGAGAAGAGCCAAGTCTATCAAAGTTAGTCATCACACAATGTGGCTGTAACTGTGTACAATGTTCTCCTGCTTCTGCTCACTTCACTCAGCATCAGTTCATATTTATCTTTCCAGGTTTTTCTGAAGTGTGCCCACTCATAATTTCTTCAAGCACAATAGTATTCCGTTACATTCATATACCACAACTTGTTCAGCCATTCCCCAATTGATGGGCATTCTCTATAGCATTTTATCAATATTCACTAATTGCTCCTGAATGCTCTCTGTTCTCTGAAGGTTTTATTTATTTAATTTTGGGTTTTCTTTTGTTTTGTTTTGTGTGTGTGTGTGTGTGTGTGTGTGTGTGTGTAACATTGGTCTTTCCTGTTTCTCCTTCTACCTGTTGAAGTACTATTTCTCAATCCCCTTGGTTTTTTTTTTTTTCCCATGTCATACCCCTTAAAAGTATATTTACTGCTTTGCTCTCCAAGGGGTTCTTAGCCAGAAATCCTTATTTTTTTTTTTTTGGTAACAGCATTTCAATATAATTGGTTTCCTTTGCCATTCTGTATATTTTGTTTTATTCATTTAAAAACAGTATTCTGAGAGGGGGCCTATAAGCTCTATCAGATTGGCAAGAGGATCCATGACATGCACACATATGCGCGCGTACATATTTTCTCTGCAGCTAATTCCCAGATTTAATCCCATCCATCTACATATGCCTATATATCCCATCTCTAATCACTGTTCTGAGCTCCAGTCCCTATATCCCCCACTGGCTATTAGCCATTTCAAACTGGATGTATCAGAGGGCTCCTCAAACTGAACACTAAAAAAAATGGAACTCAGTATACCCACCCACCCCTTCCCCTTCCCCCCCGCCCCCCGCAAATAACCCTCTTACTCCATCCTTCTTTTGAAATTTCCAATTACCTTTAAGGGAACTACAATTCTACTCACCACCCAGATTCACAACTTTGCTGCCATCCTCCACTCTTCATTCTTACTGAACACAAATATCCAGTTTCCAAGTCTTATCACTTTTTTCCACAACATCTCATACATGAATCTCTTTACACTCCACTTATATAGTTACCATGAGTTAAGGTCTGCATACTACCTCTTCCTTAGGATTTTGCGGTGGTCTCCACTTTGTCTTCCTCTCTCTCTCTCTCTCTCTCTCTCTCTCTCTCTCTCTCTCCATCTGTATATCTGTCTGTCTCTGGCAACTGGGGTTAAGTGACTTGCATAGGGTTACACAGTTAGAGTACAAGTAATCTGAGGCTGAATTTAAACTCAGTTCCTCCTCAATCAGTGTTCTATCTACTGTGCCACCTAGCAACCCCCGCAAGCCTCTCTCTACTCAGCGTCATCCTTCACACAGAAGCCAAAGTAATTTTCCTAAAACAAAAATCTCATCATTTCATCCCCCTCCCGCAACAAATGTCAACGGTTCCCTATTGCCACAAGGATCAAATTCAAACTCCTTTATTTGGCATTCGCAAGTGGACCCTTCAACCGCTTTCCTATTTTATTTTATACGTAATACTTTGATCCTAAACTCTGTGATACAGTCACACTGTCCTATTTAGTGTTTCAGTCACACACATCTCCATGTCATTTCTCTGTTCCTTTGCACTGGTTGTCTATATTTCTCAGATTCATTCCCTTCTCGCTGACAGGTTTTTTGGATATATGGGGCTATCTGCTTGCTGTACACGATGGCTCCACAGAACCAGGAGAACACTGTACACAGCAACAGACACAATGTTCAAGGAATAATTTTGATAGACTTAGCCCTTCTCAGCAATGCAAGAACCAAAAACATTTCCAAAGACTCATGATGGAAAATGGCAACCACATCCAGAGAAAAAACTATGGAGTCTGAATGCAGAGCAAAGCAGATTATTTTCTTTTTTTGTTTTGTCTTGTTTTCTTCCTTATGGTTTATCCTATATGTTATAATTCTTCAGTGCAACATGACTAATGTGAAAATGTGTTTAATAGAAATGTATGCATAGAGCCCATATCAGATTGCATGCTATCTTGGGAAGGAAGAGGAGAAGGAGGGAGAGAAAATTTAAAACTTATGGAAGTGAATTTTGAAAGCCGAATATAAATAAATTAATAAATTGGGGGGGGGGAAGGAAAAAATGACTCCAAACTTCTATTCTGATTAGCTAGAAAGGTGGTAGTTGTGTCAATTTTATATTTTTTTGTAATTTAGTCTCTTCCCTCTGTTGTCAGCTTCCACCTTTGTCTTTGATCAGTGTTTCTTACTGCTATAATCTCCTGCATTATTATACCCTCAATTGACTTGGTGACTGCCTCAGGGTGATTCTTCCTCTGTGATGATTAAGGGGATAGAGTTTATGATAACTATTTAATTTTTAAAAATATTTTTTTCTCTTCATTTTATGTTCTGAATGCTTGAGGTTGCTGAAAATTGGACCTCTAGATAAGTGAAATATTGAACATAAATATGTGTAAAAATTTATACATGTGGGACACACTAGAACTCCAAATACTGTACAAATATAATGTATATGCATAAGCCAAGCTATCAATCTTTTTGCTGTCAGATGCAGTATGGCAAAGTAATTTTGATGTATTAAAAATTAGGTAACAAATAGATGTAAAATATATTTCTCTATAGTTCTGCTAATTGATTTAATTTGCTCTTTAATTCATAAATTCTTACAAACAACTCTTTTTTTCTACCAGTTTACTTACATAAAAATTATCATTTTAAAAATATGCTTGGTAATTTCTAATAAAAAAAATTACAATGTTTGATCCATCTCAACTAAACATAATCACAACAAATATTTTTTTACTTACTTATACTTTCAGATTACTCCTTTTGTGTGTGCCCCCCTTAAGAATTTATGAATGCATTTCTTGATTTATGAAAGTTAATTATATTTTATTATTGGATTTCAATTTCCATGAAATAGTGTGGTATTAGTCAAAACTATTTAAATAACAAGTATATTCTAGAATATTTTGAAGATTAAAACTAGGGGTTTAAGTAGACCTAATTTTTAGAAAGTGTTTTTGATTCTTCAAATATTTCATTAAATTCATAAAGATTTCACTGATTTCTTATTATAACTTCAAACATAAAAGTTACAGCATATCCTTTCAGCACATCCCCATTGGCATATACAGGTTGAGTATTTTAGGGATGAATACTTCACATTTTAGATACTCTGTGGCTCTGTATACCTAAAACTATGGATCACTAAATCCCACTCTTACATTTGCTATTAATAGTCATTGACATAACTAGCTCAAAGCAAAGACATTTGATGAAATGTCATTGTATGTATAACAATAACAAAACATTTACTCCATAAAATGGGGCACAATTTCCCATATTTATGCAATACCAAGGAGAAGATAGGGTACATGCATAAACTATACCAATAAACAGGCACACACCTGATTAACACTCAAAACCCAGATGACATAACCAGATACTTCAGGGACTTCTTTTCCTCTCTGTTGCAACAATTCGTCTAGCAGCTGTTGTGGGGATGAAAGACCAACACAAGCCCAACAATAAGAACACTGCCAGCACAAGTTCTTTGATCTGCTTTACTAAGGAAAGCAATGTTAAAGGGTTAACAATCTTACTTTAATCCAACATATACATCTATCATTCACTTAGTTCAGGGGAAAAAGTCAGCACCCTGAACTTCAGAGCAAATACAAACAAATTACAAACATACATTTATAAACAGACTAAATATAATTCATAGCTACCAAAAAACCATCATCATCTGAGTTCAGCCGGGAGGCTCTTAAATCGGTTGCCCAGAGTCCCAAGCATCCAAGAGAACTCCATCCTCTAGGTTTATATATCTTATTCAGGGTCAAAGGTGAGTCATACATGCGACTCACCCACGTGGCCTAAAAGCATCACAAAAATGCAACCTAAACCCACATAGTCTAAAAGCCTCTGATGTAAACTAATGTAATGTAAACATCATGTAAACTGATGTAAACTCATGTAAACTCATGTAAACTAGGCTTTCCCTTGAGGCAAGGAAGTCAGCAAGGATTCCTAATTTAATCAAGGAAACAAAGGCCAAACTCTTCAAGGGCACTTGATTGAATAAGTGCTAAAAGCCCATCTTGTTCACCAATACACTCTTTCTTCTTGTAATGTCCTTATGATGCTCCCCAGTAGCACAGCATCTCTGTTGTTTTCTTAACTGGGCTTCTGTAGAGGGCCAGCTCTGAGAAAGTCCATTCTGGGATAAGGCACAGGCCAGGTTTTCCCTTGGGCTGATAACTCACCATGTGGGCTCTCCATAAACCCCCTCAGCATACACATGCTGCTCAGGATGAAGGCTCTCCAAGCTTCCTTGGAATACATGTGCTCTCTCCAAAACCCCCGCAGCAAACACATGCCAAACACCACCTGTGGGCTATTAACACAACATTGTTTATGGCAAAAGGGAACAAAGCAGGAGGAAGTCATGCAATGCAAATGTTTTAGCACATGAAGTTGTTGGTTCTGCTTGCCTAAAAAAGTATATAAGCCCTGTCCTTCAGCTTAATAAACAGAGCTGTTCTTTACTCTTCCACCTGGCCTGTGTAATTTTTTCAATCTCTGAGGCATTCAGTCATCTCTGGCCATTTCGGCACCACAGCCGCTGGCTGCAGCCTTCTGGGGCCTGTTCTCCACAGTTCACCTCAACTCTCCTTTCAGACTGTTTGAGCCTCCTCAAACATCAGCATCTTGTACTAGGCCAGTGGCTGTACTGCAAAACACTATCATCAATGAAATAACCTCCCTCTCTGTTAGACACACAAGCAAAAAGATGAAGAGTGATTCGCTCTCAAGATTCAGTTCTTCTGAGCGCGAAGTATGGCGGCGGTGGGACCTGCAACAGCGTCGGGGTTGTTCCCGCCCCTGTCGGACAAGCAGATCGAAGAGGACCCCCAGGCTGCCACCGAGGCACTGACAAGAGCACTGGAAGAAAAACCAGATGATGCAGAATATTACTGCCAAAGAGCTTATGCCCACATTCTTCTGAAGAATTACTATGAAGCTGTTGTAGATGCAAAGAAGTCTCTTGGACTCAATCCAAATAATTCCATAGCTCTGCTAAGGAAAGGGATAGGTGAATATCATGAAAAAAAACTATGATAAGGCTCTAGAGAGTTTCACAGAAGGACATAAATTAGATGATACAGATAATACTTTCAACATCTGGATTAAAAGGTGTCAAGAAACTAAAAATAAAGAAGTATCAGAACCTGGAATGATTGTACAACAGCAAACTCAGCAATCAAAAGTCAAGTATGACTGGTACCAAACAGAATCTCAAGTAATCATTACATTTATGATCAAGAATGTTCAGAAGAATAACATAAATGTGGCATTTTCAGAAAATGAGTTGTCTGCAGTGGTAAAACTTCCATCTGGAGAGGACTATAGTTTAAAGCTTTCACTTATTCATCCTATAGTACCTGAACAGAGCACCTTTAAAATACTTTCAACAAAGATTGAAATAAAAATGAAAAAGTCAGAGGCTGTAAGATGGGAGAAGCTGGAGGTACAAAGAGATGTATCCAAACCCAAACAATTCACACCAGATTCAAAGCACACATATCCATCATCTTCTCATTATACAAGGAATTGGGACAAATTAGTTGGTGAGATCAAGGAAGAATGAAAAGTTAGAAGGAGATGCAGCTTTAAACAAATTATTTCAACAGATCTATTCAGATGGTTCTGATGAAGTGAAACGTGCAATGAACAAGTCATTTATGGAGTCTGGAGGCACAGTTCTGAGTACCAACTGGTCTGATGTAGGTAAAAGGAAAGATGATGTTAATCCTCCTGATAACATGGAATGAGAAAAGTTCTAAATAAATCAGTTTGCTATCAGTGTATTGCGTATACCCCCCCCAAAAAAAAAGATTCAGTTCTTCTTCCATAGCTGGCTCTCTTCAGAAGTTCCTGGGTGACTCTCTCAATTGAGAGAGCTTTTCCTGTCTCTGATGACTCTGTGCAGCCTAGCATGCAACACAGATGTGATTCATCCTAGACTGGTAAATTGTCTTAAAAGTCCATAAAATGTGAATGGGCAACTTCTTCAATCTCCAAAAGGTACAAAGTATAAAGTCTTCCTTATACTTCCTCTACAAATTATAAATTATCTATGATGGATGAAAACCCAAAAGGCAGAATTTCTGGGAAATTAATAATCAATTTATTAACTAGGCTAGCTAGCAGTCAATAAATGTATGGTCAGTGGTTTCTCTCAGTAACCAAAGAAGCCAGAGGAGACTCTGAAACAGTTTAAATCCCTTCTGAAAGGAAACTCCCCTGAAATGAAGATTAACCCTGATTAGTGGACTTTTTATGAGGAGGTGGGCTAAACATGCTGATAACATGTCTTGATCATGAGACTTGGGAGCCTTAAGGCATCTGGGCAGAGGAAATTATTTCCATCTGGACCTCTCTGGCTAGTTTTCTCCTTCATGAGCTGGATTGCCCTAACACTAGTGAAGGGACCAAAGATGGGATTCTTCTCCTAGGCAAAGGCTCATTCAGACAAGATTCTGTTTATATTTTAAACAGAAATTAAATCTCCCAGTTGTGTTGAGGGAGAAATAAACCCAGCGAAGGAGAAATCCCAAACCAAAGTTCCCAAGGCAAAGCCACCTGGAATGAAATCACAGACTCAAGCATTCTTTAAGTCAAGGAGGCAATGATTTATTATGCTTTACGTAAATAAAGTGAGCAAGAGTTCTTAGGGAACCTGCAACCATACAGGGCTACAGGGAAAGTTTAAGTACAAGATTTAGGGATGAAACTTGTCAATTAGGTGTTTTGGGGTGGGATCAGGGAGTGGTCAAGGCGTGATTAAGGGGTGGTCAGTTCTTAAAGGAACATGCACTTTTGTATCTACTGTGCAGGTATCTTACCCAGAATTCACTGGGAAATAGCCCAAGGGGGCAGGGCTACCTGGGGGTGTGGTTCTGCCTGTGGAACGTCATTAAGTCACCAGAAGTTCATGGCTGACTGGGAATATCCAGGTAGACTCCATCACGTGTCTTGTTAGACAAGATTAATGTAAGGGAGTATACATTTGACTATGTCTAGGATGTGTGTTAGATTCAGTGTATAATCTGTTATCAACATCCTGAATCAATCTATAATTGGGCATAGCTGCTTACTGAGGAAGAAGCAGAGATAGTTTTGGGGCACGCTGCTCTTTAGATAGAGAGAGGCTGCCTGGGAAATAGTTGTTTTGGTAAGGCATGCTGCCCTTGAACTGGAGAGAGGCTGCCTGGGTCAATACTTTGAAGCTAGGGAGAGGTGAGTTTTGGAGCTTGAGTTCAGGCACAGGCACCCAGGTAGAGGCTAAAGGGAAATGTGATGTTAGAATTAGGATCAAAGCACAAGCACCCCATCAGTTGGGTGGTATGCCTTGGGACCTAAAAATAAATCCCATCACTCTGTGCTTCAGAGATTGACTAACATTTTCAGGGGTTGGGTTTAACAGAAATAAAAGGAAAAGGGTAGACCACAAAGCAATAATTAGTTATTAATACAATAATATTAATATTAATTTCTCTCATCCACTCTGTTCACACTCTTCAATCTGTAAATAATTCACTCAATGTGTAAGCCTCTCAATGTCTAACATCCTTAATAAATTGAGATTGAAATGACTAATTTTCTGTTATCTGGGGCACTCAGTTGATCAGAGAGTGTTCAGATAACACAATGCATGAGCACAATTACACACACACACACACACACACACACACACACACCTTTTAATTTGAAAGTTCTATTGGGAAAAAAATGTAGTTACATAAAATTCCCCTAAATAGTATTAACTTCCTTTATTAAACCACATTGAAATTTTTTGGACTGCTTGTAATATAGTATAATTTGCAGTTCTATAAGAATATGAAGACTGTGCATTACTTATGAAGTCAAATATTTCTTGAACTAGAAATGATCATGTTTCCTCAAATTAACACAATTGTTTTTCTTACCAGGTTTTCCTCTAAAAGTAAAGTAGAATTTCAAATTGTATTCTTCTTTGAAATATGTGGGAATAGACAAAGTAAAAAAGAAGGAAAATGGGTAGGAAAAAATCAAACTTTATTTTTAAAAAATCTTCAAAACCACAAACAAAATGAATATTTTAATGGAAAACCCCTATTTCTGTTAGACTTTGAAGGAAAGTGAGTAAATTATGATATTAAATTACACTGTTCAACTATCGTTTGTCTTTTTATATCACTTGCTATTCAACAGCTTGCAAAGACCTTTCTGTTTATTTTACTAAAAACATCCTTGTAACATTCTAAGGATTTAAGTGAAAAAGATGTGGTGCTGACCAACAGAAGGCCTGTGGATGTTGGATTCCTGACCTTCCCTCTGCATCCCCTTTTGATTAATGTTGCTGCCAGATTTTCTTTACCTCTTTAGGGGAGTTTTTGTGCTTCTGGCAACATGGAATCTCCACATTTTAATGAACTTCTTTCTGACTACAAAAGCTAGTCATTGGGAAAAAAAAAGTTCTTTCTGGTGAACTAATTGATTTGCTTTTGTAGAAACAAAATGACTGGATGAAATCAGAATATAATGTTTTGATTTATTTTATAATAAAAGTAGTTTCATTGAGTTCCACAAACATTTATTAGTATCCAATATATGCAAGGAACTGACAGAACCAAGACAGGAATGAAAGAGTCCTTGCCTAAAAGAAGTTTATATTGTAATGGGGGCAGGAGAGAGGGGGAGAAGGATATGGTATGGACAGCTAAGCCCAACAGTAAACATTTGTAAAGTGCCTGCTATGTGCTAGCATTGTGCTAAGCATGGGGTATACAAAAACAAAATAAGCAAAAGATGTGGTGAAAAGGAGGCATTGGAGATGCCTCAATAAGGTACTCTAAAAATCTTCAAGGAGAAAGAAATTTAAATAGGGAGAATTACTCTTAAGAGGTAGTTCCAAAGTTGTAACTAGGTCAGGATGACTGGCTCTTTAAGTAGGACACCAATATTTATAGGATACTGAGAGTACCTGTACTCCTTCATATCGAAGCTTTTCCCCATCTAGCACCCACAGTGGCCACAACCCAGCCCTGCCCTACTCCCTCTCCCTCGGTCTCTTCTTCAGTAGTGCCTTAGGTATTCAAATATAAAATCTCTTTCAGTTGTTTTTTTTTTTTTTTCACAACCTTACTCATACCAACTGGCATTAAAAGTTTATTCGAGACTCTTTCCATGCTGTTTGATTTGGTCCCATTTTGCACTAATTGCTCGGGCTGGCAGAATTCCTATTTATGGCTGGCTGGGGAGCCAAGATGGTGGCTGGAAAGCAGGTGCTAGCATGAGCTCCCCATCGGGTCCCCCCAAAAACCTATAAAAAATGGCTCTGAACCAATTCTAGAACTGCAGAACCCACAAAATAGCATAGGGAAGCAGGGCTCTAGCCCAGCACAGCCTAGATGGTCTCTGGGTAAGGTCTATCCTGCATGGAGCTGGGAGAGGAAGGGAGTGGAGCTGAGCCCAGTGTGGGCAGCGTGGACCAACCAGACCAGGAGCCATGCTGAGCATGCCCTAGCGCCCTGAATCAGTGAGCTGCGGCAGTTACCAGACTTCTCAACCCAGAAACACCAAGAACAACAGGGTAGGTTAGTGGGAGAAGCTGCTGGGGACTGAGATAGAATTTGCAGTTAGGCCACTGCCCCTGGGGGCAGTGGAGGTGGGGCAGCTTTAGAACTACAGCTGCAGTTGCTTCTGGCCCCAGGCACACCTAGTGGGAGGAATTAAGTGGCTGATAAGAGCAGGAGTGAAGAGCCTGCTGAAGATTTAAGTCCAATCTTGGTTGGGGGTTCTTGGGGAAGGAGGAGTGTTGGTGTGGCAGAGATGGCACATCCACCCAGGCTTGGAACATAGAACTCTTTAGTCTACAAGCAGTCATACCCCACTGAAAAACTCTAGGGTCAAGTGAGTTGGCTGGGAACATGGCCAGACAGCAAAAACACACCCAGATTCAGTCTCAGACTCTGGAATCCTTCTTTGATGACAAAGAAGACCAAAACATACAGCCAGAAGAAGTCAACAAAGTCAAAGAGCCTACAACAAAAGCCTCCAAGAAAAATATAAACTGGTCTCAGGCCATGGAAGAGCTCAAAAAGGATTAGGAAAAGCAAGTTAGAGAAGTAGAGGAAAAAGTTGGGAAGAGAAGTGAGAAGG
>CM053626.1:146721682-146747495 GCA_028646595.1 Phalanger gymnotis | reverse complement strand
GGAAATGGGGAAAAAATCTGTAATTCAAACGCATGTGAAAATCAATGCTGAAAACTAAACATATTAAAAATAAATTTAAAAAAAAAGAAATGTTCAGAAGTGGAATGAGCTGCTTTGAAAGGCAGTAGGTTTTCTTTTGCTGCAAGTCATCAAGCAAAAGGCTGGATAAAAACTTTCTGTGGATACTTTTTGGTGATATAGTGGATATAGCAATGGAATTGGAGTCAGCAAAATCTAAGTTTAAAATTGATCTCAAGATACTAGCTTTGTTATGCCAGGCAAGTCACTTAATCTCTGTCTCAGTTTCTTAATCTGTAAAATGGGGATAATAATGGCATCTATATCACAGGGTTATTGAAAGGATAAAATAGGATAATATTTATAAGATGATTTTCAAGTGAAAAAGTGCTTCATAAATTCAAATTATCATCATCATCGGTCAGGTATTTGCTAAAGCAGATGACCTCTGAGGCCTCCTCTAATTTTGAGAATCAGTGTTTTTGATTCTTGTTTAACTAATTTTATCATGTCCAGTCTTAGCCTACTGTAAACCATCCTAAATGTTGTTGCTAGATTAATGTTCCTAATGCAAAATTATGTTCGTTATATTCTACAATTTAAACAATTAGTGCCTCTGGATTGAATAACTTTAAAGATTTTCTACAGAATGGCTACACACTGTCTTTCTGGTCTGTTATCATTTTATATCCTCTCATACCCTCTAAACTCCACTCAAATACGACCACACTTGATTCCTTCCATCAGTATGTCTGTGTCTTTTATCACCTCATTCCCTCTACCTTTAATGTCATGATTTTGTCTTGATTTCTTTCAACTAACATCCTATCTGGCCCCCAAGTATCAGCTCAAATGTCTCATCCTTAATAAGTCTTCCCTAATTGGCACCTGCTCAGAAAAAATGGGGTCTTAGCACTTATATAGCTCTTTATGGTTTCAAAGCACTTTACTCACCATCTACTTTTAAGGTAGGTCACAAAGGTTAAATGATGTGCTCAAGATGACACAACCATTACTTGTCAGAATCAGTATTCAAATGCAGATTTTCTGACTCCCCTCCTGAATGCCTGTAGCATTTTGTTCATACTTCTATGTACTTAGTATATTCTATTTTGGAATATTCTTATTTCATATATATCTTGCCTCTCCTACTAAATTTTAGTATTCTTGAAAGTAGAGATCACGTCTTATTTATCTTTGTATCTCTCGTAACTTCTAATACACCTTAGACATGGTGATGTTTAATATGATAAATAAATATGATCACTTTATCTGAATGAGCATCAAAGATTATTGCCTTGGCAACTATATTAAATATATCTATAGAACTTACTCCCAATGTTTCATTAAACAAGTTAATTACTAAAGCATGTAAGGGCAAATTTTGAGTTCAACCTGCAAAGATTGGTCTTTGGACAATCTCTAGCTGTTCCTAGTCTTACAAAATCATCTATAATATTTCAAATATCTGAGGCATTAGTTAGTTGGGCTTCTCTGATAATGGATTTCCTAAACATCATTGGGAAGTACTCCTCAATATGAGGGGGAATTTTTTTTCAGTAATGGTGGTGATGATAATATTTTCTTCTCTACTTGTAGTGTCCTATATCTATTTCTGTTTCAACAATCTGGCTAGCAGCTTCTATGGGGGTGTAAGAGCCACTAACAGCCAGCACCCAGAAAGCTGCCAGCATGCTGCAGGTTCTTTTGATCTACTTAACTAAGGAAAGCAGAGGGAAGGGGTTGACATGCTTACTTTAATTCAGCACACAAATGTCATTCACTTAGTTCAGAGGAAAAAGCCAGCACCCTGAACTTCAGAACAAAATACAAACAAATTACAAACATTGACAGACAGACCTTGTCTGATTCAAATCCCAATACATAGTTACCAGAGTTCAATAAAGTCTCAACATCTGGGTTTGCAAGCTGGAGGGCTCCTTAGCTACAGCTGCCCAGAATTTCCTCATTAACACCATCTCAAGAGCCCTTAAACAAATTACAAACAAACAGACCCAATACAATTCATAGTTACCAACATCTAGATTCAGCCTGGGAGCTCAGAACAAAGGCTGGCCCAGAGTCACGTGCCACCACTGCTTCAGCGAAGAGCTCCAAGGAAGAAGAGGACAACCCCTGGCTTTTATGTCTTTGTCAGTGTCGGGGTGAGTCACACATGCGACTCACCCATGTGTTATAAAATCGTCACAAAGAGACAGACTTAAACCCACGTGGTCTAAGAGTCTCTGCTGTGCCAGACATGTAAACTAGGCCCTTCTTGGAATTAGCCCCACCTGGGGCCCCATCTCAATCATCAATCCACACCCACATAGGTTCCACACCTAATAGGGGTTTAGGCCTGGGGCTTAGCATTACTCAAAGCAAACAAAAGCCAAACTCTTCAAGGGCACTAAGTGCTAAGGAGCACATTTTGCTTACCAACACAATTTCCCAGTACTAAAATGTATGTTTTCATTAACTAATAAGTGTTCATATGATTCCATTTATTTTATGTGTGTTACAATGAATTATATGTCTAAGCTATGTTCTTCAGACTAATAAAAAAATTAAGTGACCATTATACCGAGAATCAAACGATTAATTGCCCATGAAGTCAAAGTCATGGGAAAGTGTTAGCAATACCGTTCATATCTGGGAATGTATCTGTATGCAAGTCACTTCAATCTAGAAGAATCATATTTACATAATATTTTAAAATGATTGAATTACTTGCCAGAGATTATTTTTGAAAATATTTGAGAAATAATCCTACTCACTCTGAACCTTGAGAAAATTGATCTTAACCTTTAAAAATAGGAAATAAAAGCAGAAAACTGTGTAAAATCTAGCTTTGGGGCACAGGGGGAGTTGATTAGAGTGTTCATCAAAGCATAGTATGAGATATAATAAAATTGAAGTATAACAAATCAAAAGCCAATCTAAATTTTAAAAAATCGAATAAAAGTAAGCAATAGTTAAAGCTTAAGTACGTGTATTTCAATTAAAATTAATACTTAAGTATTTTTTAGAAAGTAACAATGTCAATTCACTTTATTTGGACATTTAGTATCTTCCTCATTATGCAGTAATATGATTGTGAGTACTACACAGTTCTGTTTTAAAGCATAAATGAATTTAGTAGGGTTTGGCAATCTTGGAGGACTGGATTTGCCCTGTAGACTATAGTAAAAACCATTTTTAGCTTATGGGCCATAAAAAAAACAGGGGAAAAAACATGGGCCAAATGGGCCATGGTTTGCCAAACCCCTAATTATGGCAACATTGAGGGACAGAGTTAATGACAATTATGAACAAGAAGTAATTATAAGGAATTCACTAAACTTCATGTCAGATTTGGAGATACTTTGTGGTACCCCTTTCTTCTTAAATATCAATTATTAAAATATTGGCCAGATGCACACGGAAATTTGTGGAATAGAATTACCCAGAATTTAAGAAGCATGACAACTATAAATAACTAAAAATAAATTATTGCAACATAATGATAGCAAAATGTAGTTTCACATTCTCATTTAATTACCTTTCAGTTATTGCTAAGGAATAACACTTCTTAAAAAGCATGCATAATATTGGTCATTTTTTTTCTTTCAAGAATATTATTATTATTTAGTGTTTATGCATTCTGGTATGTATTCCTAGATCATACATTTTAAAATGATTCCTTTAAAGAAAAGAGCTTTGGTGCATTACTTTGCTTCTGTCATGCCTTTGATCATTTGATAATTACAATTATTTTTGTCATATTTATAATTTTCACAGTTGAAAGAAATGCTAGGTTTTGTGAAATAAGACAACATAAATTAGTTTGCTGCATGGGGAATTATGCAAAATATATTTCATTGTTTTTTTTAAATTTACAAATATTCTTATGATTGCATTTAGGAAACTCTTAGAGAATCTGTGGATGAAAAAAGTTGGAATTTTAGTAGATAAAATATACTTTCACCTGTTCCCAAAATGCACTATATAGGTAACATTTCAATACTTCTGTGAATTTATTCATGTGGCACACATTCCACCAAAGTAAATTTCAAGCATCCTGTGTATTAATAGATGTTCTTAATGAGCTGCTATAGAAAATAGTGAGTTAATGAATAAAGTCTTTAGAAAATCAAATAAATATTAGTTATTATTATTGTATTTTGTTGAGATATGGACATGAACAAGATCTGTGATTTCATTGGTTTAGGCATTCTGCTACATGTCAGGCATATTACCACATTCTCTTCAACTTTTAGAGATAAATACAGTTGTCTAGCACTGAAGGGTTAGGTGAATTAATCATAGCTGGCAATTTTTAAAGGAGAAATTTGAATCCAGGGTTTCTTGGCATCAAGGCCAATTCTCTATCCATTACTCCACACTCCCAATATTTATCATCTAAGTGCCTGCCAGAATGTGTTGTGTTTGCCAAGTTCTGAGGTTTATATACATTGAAAATTTGACAAATCCAACTTGCCTAAAAGGTGGGGTTTCCAAAGAAAGCTACTGCTCTCTTCATCATTATAGGCAACACTGAGAGATTGGGATATATAGCTCAAGTACCGTGCATGGTTCATGAGTTAATTCCCCCCAATTTTTTGAGGATATAAAACTTTGCCAACATCATTTAGTCAATGATTTCTGCCCTGACATTAGCTTGATGAGTTGGTCTCTCCTCAATATAAATTAATTAATTAATATTGATTATCTTTAATAAAAGGACATTTACTTGGAAAGGAAAGTGAGGATGAAATTATAAAACTTTTCCCCCAGAACCATGTTATGTTTTCCTCCCTAAATACTCAGTCCCTGGGAGAATAGGCTCAAACTTCATCATGATTATCAACAACACTACACCAAATTTACTTATGAGTGCTCCATAGCCAGTGAACTAGTTGCTTTGTTTTCGGGGCACAATGTTACAGAAGCTGGGCTGATTCACTGCTTGGTTGGGTTATAAACAGATCACTTCTGATGACCTAGAACCAGGGCTGGATCCTCACCAGACTCACTTGCTGCATCTACTTATAGATTCTACAATGAACTGCCAATTCTTGACCTTCCAAAGGGGAGAGAAAAGGGAATAGACATTTATATAATGCCTACTATGTGGTAAAGACTGCACTAAGTGCTTTAAAAATATCTCATCACAAAGCTATTATCTGCTCCATTCTGTCTCTGATACTCATTCATCTAAGATCACGAAAGAATAAATACAACAGACAAAAAAGAAATTGAGGCAGCCACATAGGTAGAGAGATAAAACATCTGACAGCACCTGCTATCTCTTTCTTTCTCTCTCTCTTCCTCTTCAAACCCAGAGGATTACAGCAGTTTTTGCCTCATTTCACACTAGGATAATGTGAGAAAAAAATGTCTATTTGTAACTTTACATAAATGCTCAATTCTAGCTCAACAGCCAATTAAAAGGCTTTTCATCAACATGTAATAAGCTGATACGAAATGGTCAAAGAATACCTGCACTGTTTTGATGTGGAGTATAAGACCTGTGATTGGGCATCATAATGCATTTCTGAATGCAGGCTTGCCATATTTCCATGCAGGTTCCTACCAAACAGAGCATAATATCTCTGATCTAAGGACTGGGATTGTAATGGCAAGTTCCCTGTTACCTAAGCAATATCATAGTTGCACTCTACACAGAAGTTTTTCAAACAAAACTTAACAGAATAATGAATATTTACTACTGAAAGTGATACTTGAGGAAATAGATACTTAAATACATTGACCTTGACTCCACTTGTTATGTTCAAATTTATATCATATCACTGGAATAAGCATATGACCATATAAACTATGTTCATATTACTAGTAGTACTTGAAGATAAATCTTGTCATTCTAAAAGTAGCCATCAACTGTATCTAAATATACATATTTTTAAATATAAAAAGCAACCTATCTTCTTTCAACATATATTTTGAAAGGAATGGATATGGTAAATAAGTTTTAAACACAATACATTTTTCAGCTATGGTACTGTGAAAGAAAATTATGGTTATTAGTCAAAAAAGTGAATAAAATGTGTTATACACTGCATAGTGACCTTGATGTTGATTTGAAAAATACCCTTAAAATCAGCATAGTGCCGAAACTACCATTTCTTCAACTCTTCCATAGAAATAAGCCTATTTTTTCTTTCTTAAAAATCATTACTTTCTTCTCATTCTTAAACCTATCTAATTGCTCCTTCTCATTCTCCATATCTCGGGCTTATCATTTCTATCATCTTCCCTAGCTTTCAGTGGTCCCCAAGGTTCTGGATCCTTTTCATTCTGTCTGCACTCTCTCCCTTGTTGACCTTATCATCACCTAATGGATTAATTATTATCTTTATGCAGATCACTTAGACATAGATGTGTATCTGGGCCAACTCTCTCCCTTCAGTCTTACATCATAAATTTTTCCATCTGGGAAGTCTAAGGGGTTCCCCTAAAAGGAAGAAAAGTAGAAAATACTTAGTGATAGAAATGTGTCTATGACATAGTAGAGGTGATTTGTTTCTACTTATAAAAAAGAATAATGCTGAACCTAAAGGAATAATTTTAAGCATTAATAGAACAATTAGAATAGAATTAAGAGATTTAGTTTATTACTATTGGCATAATCAGCTGGAAGATGAATAGGAGAGTCCAATTTGGAATATAAAGCAGTTTTTTTAAAGGGTGGTAATTAGCAATTTCATTTCTCATTTAATCATTCAACATTGTCTGATCAAATATCTCAATCTGATCTTTCTGGTAGCCTCGCTAATGCTGCTGTTGTTCCAACTCCAACTGCTTCTATAGATTTTGCCCTTGCCACCATTAATTGTACATCTTCCAGAAATTTTTAATGTAAACAAGATAACTTCTTACAAGGATGGTAACATAAAATAGATGTTAAAAAGGCAGGGACTGCTAGTACAAGGACAGCTGGTTGAGTATATATTCCACATGGAGAATTCAAGCTCCTACCACTATTATGTCATGGTATCTTGTCACCTGGAGGGCTGCATTCCAGACAGCACCACTTGGAATTTGCCTGTTCTTTTGGGGTGATACAATTGTGTCACAAGCAACCAATTAGTGGACTATTGCTGATGAGTGATAAACACCTAGAAGAAGCTTCCTCCCACCTTCCTACCATGCCAGCTCCCACATAGTCCAAAAAAGCAGGCAGAAAATATCTGTCTATGAAAGGGGGGGGAGGAGAGTAGAGTTGTAATGCATCCACTATACTATTATGATAATAAGAATGTAAAATATGTTTCAGACAAAAGCATATAATATTTTACAAACTCGTGTAAGAGTGTACCAAATTGGATTAAATAGATATTTATGTCTGCCCTATCAATTTTAAATGACAGCAGAAGATAAGAACAAATTTGCTTTACTGAGTGCTGGTTTTTTTTTTAATTTGGAGGCAATAAAAATTATAGCATGACAAAACTATGAAACTAAACAATTTCTACACGCAACATTTTTTTCAATTTAGTATAGTGCCAATGATACTGAAGCAATTTTATCTTTTAAAACCTTTGAGATTCCTATTTATAAAGGAGCCAACTAGTTCTTTGATCGTTTTCTATGTGAAGTAAACTGTGATAACAATTCATTCATTTGATCACCATCCATTTATCAAACATCTAGGGTGGGTAGAACATTGTGTCAAAAGTTGCCCTTATGAAGCTAATGGACAATGAACCATCAAAGTGGAGATGTCCAATAGGAAACAAGTTAATTGAGGATATTTATACAGGTTTGAGCATCATCTTCAGAGATGATGGTTCTTGAACCCATGGAAACTTACAAAGCTTCTGAAAAAGAGTGTGGAAAGAAAAAAAAAAGAAGAGAGCTCAGACCAGAGCCTCAGGAAACACCAACCTTTAGGAGGTCCAGGAGATTGATGCTTTCCCAGTAAAAGAAACTGAAGAGTGGTAAGAAAGACAAAACAGGAACCAACAGGAAGCAATGTCACTAAATACCATTCAGGAAAGAATATTCAGGGGATGGGAGTGGTCAACAATGATAGAGATTAGGAGATTATTGAAATACTTAAAGAAAGCACTTTCAGTGGAGTGGTCACAGACAGAATCTAGACTGCAGATTCACTTTTAGTTAAAAAAAAATATATAGTGTCTAGTCTTATTCTGGATAAATGATGAAACATGCTTCCCTTCTTTCATTAAAATGGTAGTGGAATACAGATGTAGATTATTTCATATGCTGTCAGATTCAATAGATGTAGGTTTGTTCTATTTAACCATTTTTTCTTTGTTATAAAATTCTAAGAGGGTGGGGAGGGTAATTGGAAAGTGACCTGGTTTGAAAATGAAAAAGGCATCAATAAAACATTTTAAAAATAGAAATGCCCACCACAATGTACCTTAGGGAAATGGACATTGATTAGACTTGCAGTCAAAGAGATGTAGATTCATAATCTAACATCTTAATTGCTGTATGACTTTAGATGAATGGCACCCAAGACATTGGAAGGTGATATCCATCTCTCTGGATTTTTCTATGTAAAATGAAAGGAGTGAGGCTAGATAATCTCAAAGGTCCTTCAGTTTCACTTATTATGATAAGGAAATAATAAATTGTATGTAAGGAAACTTGTACTTATATACAAAGCAATTCCTTCCTAAAGTATGTGTTGGTTGTTCAGGATACATAGTCTAAGAGATAAGAGCAAAACAACAACAGTAATAATATATCAGACTAGTTTAGTGTTTTATGGTTTTTTACATGTTTTATCTAAAAAATACATGGAAGTAGGTAGCACAAGAATTTTCCTGATTTTAAAAATGAAGAAATGGAGACCAAAAGATTCTAGTGCCTTAGCCATGTTCTCTAAAAATGTGATTAGTGTGGAAAAGAGTTTATTCAGAAAGCTTCCCTAACTGGTCATCAGAGGATACACATAGTAAGAAATCCTATAAATGTGATCAGTGTAGAAGAGGATTGAATTGTAAATTGTTTGTCTGAACATCAGAAAACATATGTAAACATATGTGATTTCTCTGAACTTGAGTTTCCTCATCTGTATAATGGGATAATACTTGTACTACCTACCTGATTGAAAAAAAAATGAGGAAGCATGAGAATACTTACTAAATGTAAAAGCTGTCATAGAAATGAATTGGTGGTCTTATCCTGGTACCTCATAATAGATTTTAAATTCCTTGAGTGGAAGGCATTTTGTATTTTTTTATTTTCAGCATTAAGCACAGAACATTGCTTCTGCAGGCATTTAAATATTGAATTTGAACTTAAATTCTCTTACTCTCTGGAATGGAATAAAAAAGTTAGCAACTAGAGAAAGGGCAAAGGCTCCAGAGTATCCTATAACCATGTTGTCTTTATACAATCATACATTTGGCATTGGAAGGAGATTTAGAGTCCACTGAGTACGAATTTCACATTTTACAGATGAAGCATCTGAATCTTAAAGAGGTTAAGTTACTTACCAAGGGTTTTGCAGCTAGTAAGTTTTAGGAGTAGGATTTGAACCTTAGTTATCCTGGGTGCAAATGTGCCAGTCTACACATTATTCCAATTAACCTTCTCAGACCATCAAGTGACCTAATAAAAGAAAAAGCAGCTAATCGGGGAACAATAGAAATTGGAAATTTCTGAAGGAAAGTCAAGTACTTGGAAAATATGGATGCATATTTATTTGAAGTCAGACCTTCCTGATGGCAAATTTTATGCTCCATCCACTGTGTCACCTAGCTGCCACAGAGACAAACTAAATACAAAGAATGTATTGTGTTTAAGAAGCTGTTTGAGGTTGAGCTACATCTTTCCTAGACCCTTCCCCAGCATTACTACACACTGCTGATGAATTTTCAGTCACCAGATATTTAGTGTTAATTTTTTTCAATTACCCATCCATATTCCTCAATGTACCAGAAACATAGCCTTTCAAAGCTCCCCAGGTGAGAACACCTTCTTTTCTACTCTCTCAAATTCTCTACTTTGAGCTGTTACATCCCAGCAGAAACTGATATGCTAGCACGCAGCAAAATCAAGGGCAACAAAGGTTCTAAGACTTACTTAGGAGCCCTTCAGAGTTAGGTATGTTTGAATAGTATCCCTGAAGACCACCAGGAGAGACCATAGTGGCACTTACTACCAAGAGACCTTCATATTAAAGGTTTACTTCTATATTATGCAATGGCAAGGGGTTGGGGCAAACTAGAAACCTTATACCTCTGCAATACCTTTAGACCAGGAGTGAAACCTATTAATATCTCAGAATAGTATTTTAAATGCATAAAATAAGAGCACAGTTCCTGATACAGATTAGACATATGGTTAAATTTTTAATTGATTGAAATAAAAATATTAAAATAGACCTTTAAAAACTTTATGGATTCCAGGTTAATAACCCTTTCTGTAGATATTTTTGTGAGCCCAACGTCCATCCATCCATCCATCTTTCCATCTATCTATCTAAAAATTGTGAATATCTTTCTGATTGCCACCTGCTTTTCTCTCATCTCAAATATTCCATTTAAAGAGAATGATAATTTGGACCAGCTTCAACTGGTCATTTTTAAAAATTGCATACATTAGAGGAAATGCTTAAGTGCAGCCCTCTAGTGTCACTAAGTTAAAAAGCATTACTTTTTACCGTGTGTTCTTTTTCTCCATATGACCTTGGTAGGGACCTTGAATATCTTTACAGCAGCTGGTTTGATCATTTGTTTGGAACATGGTGCTAATGAGGCCAAGGTCATCAGCTAAATCCCCTAATGTATCATTTAGCTTCTCTTTATTATATACCTAGAGACTGCACTCTAAGTCTGACCTGTCCTGTGAAGTGAAGTATTACCCACAAGTGGGGCCAAGAAAGTAGTGTGTTGATGGAGGCAACTAAATAAATCACCATAAGAAGAAATCCTAGAAAAATAATTTGAGGTACATACCCTATTGATAGTAGGTCAATGGCATCACCACCATGCCTGAAGGGTAATATATTTCTGTCTATGCCATTAAGGTGATGTTATTACAGTTCTTATGGAAGAAAATGCATGCAAAATACCATCTCAACCTGTTCTTTCCTTTCTATATATTCATGCTCAAGAATGTATGCTATTTTGGATTTAGAATTAAGAAAGCCATATATATATTTTTAATACACATTTTTCCTGTGTATCTCCCTATTGGATTGTAAATTGATTTAGGTGAAAGACAGTATTTACTTCAAATACTAAAAATTCCATCTCCTACCAGAGTTATACATGCACACACACACACACACACACACACACACACACACAGAGGCATGCATGTGCTCATGCAGGCACACACACAAGCAAAGTTAATTTTGGAAGACATTGAGTTTCACTTTTATTTTTGACCTAAAAACAATATTGTTATTACTGTATACAACATTCTCTTGGTTCTGCTTATTTCATTGTTAATTGTTTTGTGCAAGTCTTTCTATGGTTTTTTTCTGAAATCTGATGCCTCATCATTTCTTATATTATAATAGTATTCCATTATATTTATATACCACAACTTGTTCATCCATTCCCCAACTGACGGCATCCTCACAGTTTCCAGTTCTTTGCTGCCACAAAGAGAGCTGCTATAAATATTTTAAAACATGTAGGTCCTTTTTCTTTCCCTCTAATCATCTTGGGAAACAGACCTAGTAGTGAAGTCCCATTACCACTAATAAAGTTTTATTTTTCTTTCACTGATATTCAAGGCCCTCTGTGATTAGAACCCAGCATACCTTGCCCTTTTCTCTCTCAGAACTCCCTTTAAATTAGTTATGTAGTCTTACTAATTAGCTAACCTCTCCACACTTTACTGTTTCTTTACCTATCCCTCCTTGCCTTACTGTTCACTTTGCAGAGAATGCCCCTTTTTTATTTAGCCTGTCCAATGTCTACACAAAATTTCTTATGTAACTTAAATGCCATGAAGTCTTTTTTGGTAGCCCTAGCCAGAAGTAATTTCTTTTTTCCTGGACTACTCTTTTCTTTAAAAAAAAATTGTACCTTTCTTAGTACTTAAAATCCCTCTTACTGCACTTTCATAGTATCATTACTTTGATAGATAAATATAGACATATATATGTATATACATATATATGTGTGTGTGTGTGTGTGTGTGTGTGTATCTTATATCCCCCTCTCCCAAGTACAGTCCTAAATCAACAAGTGCCTGTTGAATATTTTAAAAATATATGCTCTGAAGCTATCTCAAACCTAACATTTCTAAAATAGAACTTGTTATATTTTCTCCCAAACTTCCTGCTCTTCTGAACTTCCCTATATTTGTTGAAGGTTTTATGACTTCATTTTCATCCTTGACTCTTTCCTCTCACTCACAAATAAACAATCAACTGCCAAATCTTGTCATTTTTGTCTCTTCAAAGTCTCTTCTATATGTCCTCTTTTCTCCATTTACACAGCCTGGTTCAGGGCCCCTGCAAAGACACCAGGGTTAATTTCATTAAAACATAGGTCTTACTTTATCACCCCTTTACTCATAAACTCCTATGATCCCCTATCTCCTCTAGAATCAAATATAAATGCCTCTCTTTGGTATTTAAACCTCTTTAGAATCTGTCCCCTTCCTACTTTTTTCCAGTATTATACATCATTCCTCTCCATGACCTCAAATATTGCATAATACCTTCTCCCTCATACACAAAACTTCATCTTCATCTTGATGTTTTGGTATCAGTTGTCCCCAATTCTAGGAATGTTTTGCTTCTTCACCTCTATTTTCAAAGAAATCTCTCACTTACTTCAGTACTCAGCTCAAATACTATCTTTTGCATGAGACCTTTCTTGATACCATTATCTTTTAGCATTTTCTCCTCCATGATTATTTTGAACTGGTTTCCTATATTTTACATATATTATACATATATGATTATATGTGTGTACATTGTATATACTACATACACACACACATATATGCATATACTTATGGGTGGGTGTGTATGATGTGTGTGGTTGTGAATGTTTGGTCTTTCCATCAGAATATAAACTCTTAGAAGATGGGCGTTGTTTTGCTTTTGTCTTTGTACCACCAGGACTTCACACAGTTCATGGCCACATAGTAAATTATAATGAATGTTTCATTGATTGGTTCTCAACTATATACTAAGCTCTGTTAGAGGAGAGACCATTTCTTATTTTTCTTTCTATTTGTCACAGCAATTTACTTTATGCAGTTGTTATAGTTTTAGTGACATTTAATCTGAAATAATTATGTCACAGGTAGATAAGTGTGCAGACAGAGCACCAGGTCTGGAGTCAGGAAGACCTGAATTCAAATCTGGACTCAGACGGGTACTAACTGTGTGGCCTGGGGCAAGTCTCTTAACACTGTTTACCTGTTTCTTCCTCTATAAAATGAGCTGGAAAAGGAAATAGCAAATCACTACAGTATCTTTATTAAGGAAATCTCAAATGGGGTCAGGAAGAATCAGAAACTACTTAAATGACTGAACAATAACAAATTATGTCATGCAAACATAGGCTGTATTTGATACTGATAATTAAAACCCTGCATTGATGAATGAGTGATGATTTAAGTTGCCTTCACTTTCCTTCATAGGCTATACAACTTTTGGGGAGTGATATTACGATTTGGGCTCTCCTACTTTTGTAAAGTATTTTTTTTGCTTCTTTGTTTAGGGTGAGGTTCTTGGAACTGTGATTTTGTATCTGAAATCCCTCCATAAAGACAAATACACAAATTCTTTGCAATTTAGAGCCTTGGTTTCCTGGTGGTGGGGAGACTGTGAGAGATTAAGTGATTTGCTTTATTCTTATAGCTAGTATGTATCAATCAGGACTTGAACCCATTCTTTGTGACACTAAAGCCAGCCTTGGATCCACTCTACCACAGTGCCTATTTGTGAAAATTTACTATATATACAGCAGTTTCTCTGATATGGTAAATGCTCTGAAACCTATTATGTTTAAGGAATGGACTGTACTTATTAACTGTTTTGATTACTAAAGAGTTTGGATTCTCTATGGAATAGCAAATTTTAAAGAAAACATGATAGTATATTCTACCAGAATCCTCAATACTAATATCAGACTAAAATAAATTTTCTATAACTGAGAAGATATATCAGCATTTATAAAGCCTCAAGGTCATCTTTATGATCATCAATTAGCCTTGTACTGTAAATCAGAAATTTCAGTTAATTATAATTTCTGGTTAATAGAATGTAAACTAAAACACTCATTATCTTATCCTTTTTACTTAGCCATAAATAATCTACGTTATGGCTTCTAGGCAGGAAATATTAATTGCAAGAATGGAAAATGTATCGACCAAGGAAACTATTGAATATTTCATGGTAGACATTATGCTTAGACCATAACACAATGAATCTTAAATTATTTGTGGCTACACTTTCTGAAAGCTACAAATGGAAAGACTGTGGTTAATCACTCTTGAAAGTATAATTTCGTCTGGTCAATTGGAAATAGAGTTATCGTTTCTTTGAAACAGCACTTTATTTTTAATCTGATTCAAATCTAAGGCAAATGGTCATGAAATGTACAGATTATTGAGACATGAGTATTGGAATTGGAATTAATTTTATGTGTTGCAGATTAACTATCTAAATTATATTTTAATGTAGTATTTTATAATTTCATGTTATAACTGTGATTCTGAGAGATAAACATTTTAATGTTCATGCTAAGAGATATGACAAAAATCTATCTCAGAAGAAAAATAGGCTTATATCTGACTTTTACTATATCGATTAATGCACATTAATTAATCATTTTATTATGTGTCAGGTACTAATGTTAAGTGCTAGCAATACAATATGAGAACAAAAATACCTTCTTGCCTTGGTACCCATATTTTGAACAGCAGTCATGTTATAACGGATAGCTACCACAAGATGACATTTTTATGGATAGCAATCTACTAGACTTTTATTGCTTAAGATAGGAAGAAGTCAATGTGAAAAAAGACCACACATTTTAAGTGATCATTTATTTTATATCTGTCCGTTGCTTTTTAGTTTTATTTCATAATTTCTCAATTTCATGTAAAAACAATTTTAACCTTCATTGTTAAAAATTTTGAGTACAAAATCCTCTCCTTCCCTCCCATCCCTCCCATTAGAGAATGCAAGCAATTTGGTATCAATTATATATGTGAACTCATGCAAAATATAGTTGCATATTAGCCATGTTGCAAAATAAAATAAAACAATAAAGTTTTTAAAAAGTATGCTTCACTTGGCATTCAGAGTTCATCAGTTCTCTCTCTCTGAAGGCGGGATAGCATCTTTAATCATGAATCTTTTGGAATTGTCTTGGATCATGGTCTTGATCAGAGTAGTTAAGTCTCTCACAGTTGATCACCCTTACAATAATGCTGTTACTGTGTACATTTTCCTGGTACAGCTCATTTTACTTTGCGTGAGTTTATATGTCTTCCCAGGTGTTTCTAAAATCGTACTGCTCATCACTTCTTATTTCATAATAGTATTCTATCACAATAATATATCACAACTTGTTCAGCCATTCCCCAATTGATTGGCATCCTCTCAATTTCCATTTCTGGCAACTACAAAAAGAGCTGCTATAAATACTTTTATACAAGTAGGCCCTTGTCCCTTATCTTTGATTTATTTGTGATACAAACGTATTAGTGGTGTTGCTGAATCAAAGGATATATGCAGTTTTGTAACCCCATCTGTTGCTTTTTAATTAATTACTACTCTAACAAGTAGAACTACTACTGGCCTTAAGAGGGTAGAACATTGTGCCATCACCCTCTTCCCATAGAGGTCTTTATGTACTTGACCTCCTCACATGGGAACCAGATTCAGTCCTGGTAGAGCTCAGTCTCAAAGTGTTACATTTAAAAAAAAAAATAATAACAAGCTTCTTAAAAGTATATTTGAAGGACCACCACCATTTCATAGATGAAGGCATTATGATACCTGTCAAGACTCCTGCAAAGATGTGTCATAAATAATTTCATCTTATGTCTCATAAAAAGTCTCAGAAATAATAAGAAAGTAAGCCACTGGATTTGAGGAGAAGAATCATAAATTTAGAACAGTGGAAGGGACCAGTGAGATCATCTGATCTCATTCCCTCACTTACTGAGGCCCAAGGAGGTTTAAGGGCCTTTCATAAGGTCACCTAAATAATAAATGGCAGAGCTAAGATTTGGACTGAGGTCATCTGAATCCAAATCTAGTACACTTTGTACTATACTGCTCTCTGCTACATTAAAAGAACTTCAAAAGGAGACATGGTAAATTGATTTCAGTGTTCTCAGAAAGTATATACAATTTTGGGTGGCTAAAAAAAATGAAGGCACAAAAGTTTCCAGACTTTAATGCTAAGCAGACAATTAAAATGTTAAAGGATTATCTTCTATTATTCATACAGATTCAAAGTACATGTCAAGAACTTTAGAAAGTCAAAGTTGATCATCTATTTTTATGTTGTTTGGGGTTGGATTTTTCTTAGAATAAATGTATAATTTTGGAGAGGATAATATTTGGGGAAGAATTAATATTTCTAATTCTTTAAAGGCTTAGATATTTAATGGCAGTGTTTCAGACTGAAAAAAAATTACTTTGAAGGTGCTTAAATACCTGTAATTAATATCATTCCCTTTGTAGAAGTTTTTTTTTTTTAAGTTTATTGTCCCATAAACTGATGATTAAGATAACTTGCTAAAAGCAAATTAAAGTTAGAGTTAGGAAGTGCCAGTCACTATTTTTACCATATTTTAATGGTTAGGATTAATCTACAACATATAAATACTAAGATTAAATTATATTTCCTAGAAAAATTATAGATTTTATACTGTTTCCTGAAAAGGATAGTATTGGATCTGTCCAATAGCTTTTCCAATATGCCCCAAATCTCAGCAATGACCAGATTTTCCTAGGGTTTAGCACCCGTGCATTTAATGAAGGAAGGGGCAAACCCAATTTTAATGAGTCTAAGAAAAATGGTTTTCTTATATATTAGGTGAATATTTGCCAATTCTATGTTACTAATCTCTAAATAGATTTTGTTACCTTTTAGTATTGGTCTTATAGCAAGCAAAAACATGATCTCATCTTATATCTGTTGATCCTTTGTTCTATTACTGTTCATGACCTTTTTGTTGTCATCTTGTGCTGGTAAGCGAAATGGGATCTTAGCACTCAGTTCAACTAAGTGCCCTTGAAGAGTTTGGCCTTTGTTTCCTTGATTAGATTTGGGTGTCCTTGGTGCCTCCTTGCCTCAGGGGAGGTCTTAGTTTACACATGAGTTTGAGTGACATGTCTGGGACAGCAGAGGCTTTTAGACCACATGGGTTTAAGTCACCTCTTTGTGATGATTCTAGGTCATGTGGGTGAGTCGCATGTGTGACTCACCCCTGACCCCGAAAAAGATATAAAACCAGAGGTTGGCTTTCTCATCTTTGGAGCTCTTACCCACAGCAGTGGTAGCACGAGTGACTCTGGGCCAGCCTTTGTTTTGAGCTCCCGGGCTGAACCTAGATGTTGGTAACTATGAATCCGTATTTGGTCTGTCTGTCGATGTTTGTAATTTGTTTAGGGCTCTCACTCATGATGGTGTTGATGCGGAGACTCCGGGCAGCTGCAGCTAAGAGCCCTCTAGCTTGTAACCCAGATGTTGAGACTTTGTTAAACTCTGGTAACTAGGTATTGCGATTTGAATCAGACAAGGTCTGTCTGTCGATGTTTGTACTTTGTATTTTGCTCTGAAGTTCAGGGTGCTGAGTTTTTCCCCTGAACTAAGTGAATGATATTTGTATGCTGAATTAAAGTAAGCTTGTCAACCCCTTAACATTGCTTTCCTTAGTTAAGCAGACCAAAAGAACCTGTGCTTTTGCAGTGTGCTGGCAGTGTTCTTGTTATTGGGCTTGTGTTGGTCTTTCATCCCCACAACAGCTGCTAGCCAGATTGTTGATACACATCTATTCATTTTTCAGTCTTGTCTGGCTCTTTGTGACTCCATTTGGGGCTTTCTTGGTAAAGATGCTGGAGTGGTTTGCCATTTCCTTCTCCATCTCCTTCTCTTTCTCCAGCTCATTTTAAAAATGAGGAAAGTGAAGCAAACGGGTTAATGACTTGGCCAGAATCATACAACTAGTAAGTGTCTGAGGCCAGATTTGAACTCAGGAAGATGAGTCTTCCTGACTCTAGGCCCAGCACTCTATCCATTGCACTATCTAGCTTCATGCCTTGGCAAATACCAAACCTCAATTACTTCCAAAATTTGCCTTCTCCACTTGTACTAACATATTATCAAATGGAGCCGGGATCCACTACAAATTTATGTTGGCTGATTTCTGTTGCAGTAAATCATGCTTTTCCTACTCCCTGATTGAATCTTATTCCCACTCACTACAGTGTCTCTTTCAGATCTGCCTTTAGAAAACCCCCTCCATTCCACCCTCTGAGCAAAAGACCTTGTCTAATATTTTATGAAGAAAATAAAGTCCATTAATCATGTAAGTCTTTTTTTTTTCTCTTCTTCTTCACCTGCAAATGCTTGATTTGATCCCCTGATATTTCTGCCCTTTGGTCTTTAGTGAAGAGATGCAGACTGTACTCTCATTCTCCATACTTAGTCACCATGTATCAATTGCCTCCTTACTCTTTTCCTGCTGTTACCATCTTCTATCACTGTTGAAGACAGGAACTGTCTTTCTTTTTACTTGAATTTTTGGGTTTTTTTGGTTTCTTGGCAGGGAAGTTGGGGTTAAGTGACTTGCCCAAGGTCACACAGCTAGTACATGTGTCAAGTGTCTGAGGCCATATTTGAACTCGGGTCCTCCTGATTCCAGAGCTGGTGCTCCACTGCACCACCTAGCTGCCCCTTTTTACTTGAATTTATATCCTCAAAACTTTTCACAATCTTGGGACAGAGTAAACTCTTAATAAATGTTCTTTCACTCACTGACTGCTCTCTAAGTCCAATCCTTCTATTCTACTATTTTCCCCAACATTCTATCTCATTATTATCCTCTCCACCCGCACCCCTGATCTCTAATTTCCATTCTCTTCCTACTTACTTTCTCCTTCCCTGTAGCCTGTAAGAATGCCCAAGCATCCTCTATCATTAGCAACAACAACAAAATTCTTTAGATTCTAACTTCCCTACTAACTGTTGTCCCTTATATCTCCTCCCTTTCTCAGCTAAACTCTTTGAAAAATAACTGCCTACACCTCATTCTTCCATTCCTCCTCTCCTCTCCAGTAATTCTTTTAAATTTATCTTCTGACCTCATCAATTGAAACTCTTGTGTCTAAAGTGGCCAAAGATCTCTTAATTGATGAATATCAGCTTTTCCTTAGTCCTCATCCTTCTCATCCTCCGTGCAACGTTTGATAACGTTCATTACTCTTCTTTGTCTTTGTATGACTATTTTCTCTGATTGTTTTCATGACAGTCTAACCACTATTTGTTTTTTTTTTCTTTTTTGCTGGATCATCATCCAGGTCACAACAAATTTGTACTTATCCCAACACTCTCTCCTGGCCTTCTTCTTTCTCTGCCTTCTTTTACCTCATGTCATCATAAGCTCACATGGGCTCAATTATCACCTTTATGCAGATGAGTCTCAAATCTACATATCTAGTACTATTTTCTAAAGCCCATATTCTGGATCACCAATTGCACATCAGTACTTTCAACTGAATGCCTTGTAGGCACTTGTATGTGTGTGTATGTGTGTGTGTGTGTGTGTATATAGATAGACAGAGAGATATAGATATATAGACATATGTCTGCATGTGTATGTATATGTGTATTACATACACACACACATGAGAGAATGTTGCCTTGCTGAGGACAGTGGGTGTTTCACATTATACTTTGTATGCAAAGCACTTTAGTGCCTGACACATGGTAAGTGCTTAATAAATACATATTAATTGATAAATTGATCAGATATCAAAGTGAAAATGTGGTTCTTAGATCATTGTACCAATACTAGCTTTAGCTGATTTAATTCTGAGAGGTTCCATAAGTATAGTTTTAAGTTTCCTGAGAATCACATTACATAGACACAGCTATAGACATATACACATTTACATACATATAAATGCATGCATTCACACACAAATATACTCATATACATACATGCATACATATGCATGTATATTTGTTGTTGTTAGATCATTTCATTTGTGTCTAACTCTTCATGACCCCATTTGGGGTTTTCTTGGCGAGGATAGTGGAATGATTTGCCTTTTCTTTCTCCAGTTTTATAAATGAGGAACTAAGACAAATGGGGTTATTATTGTCCAGGGTAAGTGTGTGTATGTGGATACATGCCCATATGTACATATACCTATGTATACACACATATATATGTATATGTGCATACACATTTTTAAAAATGCCACAGCAATTTCATGATATGCCCCTTAGCCATTGTAACAGAGAAAATTACTTAATACTTATTCACTAATCAACTATCTGACTACACACATACACACACACACACACATACACACACACACATACATATGAGTATATGAGACATTCAGCTCCCATCATTTGCCACAAATATCAACATTTTTCTATTTGATAAAAAGTTTAAAAAATGATCACTTCCATTATATGATCAAGAATTGTCATTAAAATCTCAGGCCTCCTTTTAATGATGTTTTTAGTTACATTATATTCATTGTGTATGAACACCTACTTGTGCTTCATTCTCTTTGGATCAGTTCATATAAGTCTTCTCATCTTTCTTTAAAATCCTCTCACTCATCATTTTTGATAATACAGTACTATTCTGTCATATTCATCTACCATAATTCCTGAATACCAGCCTTTTCTCAGCCACTGGGTATCTACTTTTTTTTCTTTCCTCAGTGCTATTTTACCACTAAGAGTGGTGCTATGAATATTTTGATATACCGGGGACCTTACTTTCTTTGATCTTTTTGAAAAC
This sequence comes from Phalanger gymnotis, assembly GCA_028646595.1. Taxonomy (NCBI): domain Eukaryota; kingdom Metazoa; phylum Chordata; class Mammalia; order Diprotodontia; family Phalangeridae; genus Phalanger; species Phalanger gymnotis. The sequence continues at coordinate 146,726,519 of CM053626.1, read as the reverse complement.
TATATCTAGTACTGGGATTGTAAGTAGAAGAGTATCAAAAGGTTAGTGTCTTTTTTCATATAAATTCCAAAGGAATCTTGTGTGTGTGAGTGTGTGTGTGTGCGTCTCATAAGCGCTCACTGAAGGTGAGGCAGAGGACCAGTTCAAAATGTTTCTAACTAAAATATTGAGTTAATGGGGTGTGTGCATATGAAATAGAATACAGTATGTTGACATAATCTATAATCATAACCCAACAATTTTGTTGATTCCCAAATTTTGATTAATTGTATTTGTATGTGTGTCTGTGTGTATAACTGATGAATGGAAACAAAATAAATAAAAAGAGTGCCTAGCATTACACTTTACTAGCTAAAATTTCTTTCTGCCTTGGGGTATAGCATACTTACAAGTTTAATGGCATATTGTCTGCAAATATCAAATTTTGATATGCTGTATTGACAAAATTAATTATAATCAATTAATTTTTAATTTCTCTTTCTTGTAGGTGAGTAAATGAAGTTTAAATCAAGATTCTTGGTTGTCAAGTATAATAATGCTTTATTGTCATGTGGGTGAGTAAACAAAAGAAAAAAGTGTTGCCTTTTTTTTCCTATTGTGTTGAATACTCTGGAATTTAGTATTTCAAAAGAGTAGTGTTTGATATTACTGCATTATGTGGTATGGTGTTGCATTGCTTATTTGTTAATTAGGCATTTTTTTAATTACTTTTAATGTTGGATAAAAGGAATGAAATAATTATATTGAATACTTTAGCTTGTGGTTTGAGGGTCAAACATAGGGGAAGTAAATTTTGTTCTGCAAATGGTGCTATTATACAATTCAGAGATAAACAAATATAATAAAATCTTTGATTATATTTCTATGTTGTGTCGCACACTTTCAATAAGAGGCCATTGGTTCACGAAGATAACTAATGTTAATGTATGGCATTGAAAATCAGAACTATTTTAGGTTAGTTTAGAGAATTTAGTGTACCTATATATTTAGACATCTATACAATTTATTCATGAGATATTTCTGTCATATAAGATTCACATAGTTATAGAATACGGTAAAATATTAAAAAGAAATTTGTACAATAATACTTTTAGCATCAGAAATGATCTAATTGGCTTGAAAGTTTCTACTCTTATAAAAAAATTAAATGCGGACTTGGCTACATTTTGTAAATGAAATCTATGATCTGTGGATATTGCTGTATCCCTTAGTTGTCTTCAAGATTATAAAGTGCCAATGTTATTTTACCTTAAGAAATATTAAAATTAGCACATAGACTCGACTATGTAGAATTATATTAAAGGCTTCATTCACACTAAATGAACACAAGAAATTGTTTCTGCTTTTGGCTGTCATTTTTTGACAACAATTCATATCCATTCCAAGATAACAGAACCAAATATATTTTGAAAAGCCTAGCTTCTAAAAGTTATGCCAAGTGGGGGAAAGTAGCTTATAAGATTATATTTAGATGAGAGAAAAGCTTCTTTTAAAATTAATTTCATTCATGAAAGTTATCATTACAGGGTGTAATTTGTGAACTGGAAAAGAAAAATTCTAATTCTCATAAAGTTTGATCATTATACTAATGAATGATGTTATTTTAACAATGCATTTCAGAAAAATGCCAAATTTGAATGATTCATATTTCTGACAGTTAATAGCACCATAAAATTCTAATTTATTGGTTGAAAGTTTTGTCGTACCCCTTTGGTTCCCTACCTCTTCTTCAACCTGTCACAATTCATATAGAAATGTTAAATTATTAGTTTTCTTACCTGATTTCCAGGAAGTGTGGTAGATAAAGCTTTAAACAACACTTTTGATCTCATAAACTTACTTCAACATATCATTTGAAAACTCAACCTTGGCTTGAGGGTGAATATAGATTTTAGTCTAAAGTTAGAGATTGTCTTTGTTAGTACTTAGATTAATAAGTAGAAATTAAAAATTATGGTTAGTATGGTATACTTAAGGTAGGAATTTTTAGATGTATATATGTCATATCAAATGAGATATGAAGAGCTTTGTTTATGAACCATATGCATTTCTTGGAAACTTTAGGTAAATGTCATATGTTGTTATATTTTATATATTCCATAATTTTTTTTAAAAGTTTAGAAATTACTTTGAAAATTTCTCTGTTCAAAGGATGAGAGAAATAAAACTACATATAGAAAATAAGGTCTTAAACATGGGAATATCAACTGTTAAACCACAAAATATTTATAGTAGGTTCATCAGTTGTGTGAGGTTAAGGTAATTATTCTTACTTTTGGAATATTTACAGTTAGAGACAGCTAGGGGCTAAAGTACATAAAGCACTGGTATAGAGTCAGGAAGAGTACGGAATTCAAAAGACCTGAGTTCAAACACAGTCTCAGACACTTACTAGCTTTGTGACTTTGAGCTAGTCACTTGACTTCTGTTTGCCTTAGTTTCCACAACTATAAAATGTGGAGAATAATAACATCTACTTCATGGCCTTGTTGTGAGGCTCAAATGAGACAATATTTGTAAGGTTCTTAGCACAGTGCCTGGAAAACAGTAGGCACTATATAAATCCTAGTTTTTGTTCTTATTATTACTCATGATATTATGAAATAGCCCAGGAGACCATAATAGACATGTTCAGGATTGTATCTCATTATATTAATCTCAACTACACAAAGGTGTAGTACTTGATTTTTGGCAGCCTTTCAAAGAATAGGTCTCAAATTGCTGTTCCTTAGGGAATTCGCCAGAAGTAGGTGGCAGTTCCTGACATACAACCTAAAAGTATATGTTATTACCATGTAGGTGTATACATCACTGATGGTCTTGGGTAAGAAAAGTGATATCCTTTCTAGGTTAAGTACTGCCATCTAACATTAAAACGTATTTTTTCCCTTGCAAGTCTTCCTCTACTCCCAGATCCCTTTTGGGTCCCTAATATATTCAGGCACTCCATAGGACAAGATAGATTCAAATGTCTGTCATGCCCATTGTCATTTTCTGAACTTTTCAGCATTATTGGTCAGAAGCATCAAAATTAAAATTAAATTTCATAATTATATAAAGCAGTGAATGAGTTGAATAAATGCCAAAATAAACTTGTAAATCAAGCCTTTTGTATTGGAATGCAATATATCACTGTATCCCAAAGAACCCATATGGTTAATTATAACTGCAATAGATTTAACTTTCTCTAGAGAAGGAAAAGAAACAGCAACAAAATTTTATTAAGCACTAGAAGCCAGCAGACCTGTATGCAATATGAAAAAAAGCCCAGGCACTTGAGAAGTAAGAGAATATTGAAAAGCAGATTAGTACAGAAGATGACAAGATTTTTGTTGCAGGGAAATACATTTTAAGACTTTGATTGCAGTGAACAATCTGGCTATTATAATAGGAAATATACCTGAGGGAAAGAAAACACGAAAAGAAAACATGTTTACAGAATTATCTCAGAAAGAAAAGGTTAGATTTTCAAGTAATAATAATAATAATTGAGACTTACAACATCTTTCAAAAAAGCACTTTAGAGGCATTAAGACATTAAACTCTACAATATTTTTATATGAAAAGGATCTCGCGAGAACACCACCTGTGTGTTAGATTATGATACTTCCATCCCATCAATGGAACTGTCTGAGACAGGAAGTAGAAATTATCATATCCAGTTTTAATGCTGAATTAGTGAGCAAAATAACCATCATAACATGGACAATTCTTTTGGACAAGACCTGTGATCTCATTATTATGGTAACATCTATTGAGGAAGTGCCTTCTACCATTGCAAAGCTGCAATTTTTATTCTTAGAGAGTTTCCTGAAACACCAAGAAGTTAAGGAACTTACCTCATACAACACAAATAGGTAACAGAGGTAAATGTTCTAACTTTGGAGGCTAGCTTTCTATCCTCTATGGTATCCTGTATCTCAACATGGACAAACTTATTAAATAATTTCACTAAATTTAAAAATTACTTTTTGCTTTCTAATTTAAGTGACTGGTTACAATATCTATTTGACATTGCTAATAATAAATGCTTGTTATTTGACTAATAGTATTTATTTTCCAATGGGCAAATTCAAAATGGTAAGAGTTAATATGAAATGCCTGTTATAAATGTCTTATTATATCTTATAAATTCTCTGCTTCTAGAAAATCCTACTCCACAAGAAGAATTCTTTTGTAATATATTTCCCTCAAAGAACAGAAAGAAAAATGGAGTTCACTTTTTTAAAAAATGATCTTTAAAATTATCTCCTTTTTCAGAGCTTACTTCTCATATCAGAAACATTTTATTTCTAGTATGTCAAACCTTAGTTCAAAATTCCTTCTTATATTATGAAAAGCTCAATTTACTATCTGCTTGGGTTAAATGTGACAGATTGCTTGAGCAAATTTGCTCCTATGAAATCAATATAAATTCTAGGGTAAACGTAATAAACTTTTGAGAATGTTTTATCATAATTCATTACCTTAAAATTATATATTTTGGATAGTAAAAAAGAATTGTAATAGTTCAGAACAATGCAGATATGATTTGCTTTCTTCCTGGGAAGTTCAACATGTATTGATTCTAAATGAGCTTCCTCTACTCCCTCCTACTCAAAAAAGAGGAAAAAAGAAAGTAATTTGTTGTTTTTCTTCTACTTTTATTTTAGGTAGTTGTGAAAATTATCAGATTAAACCCAAGAACCTTCTCAAAGAGAATGAGCCATATTTTCAAAATTACAATCACATAATTTTTACAAAGTTCACCACCCAGCATAGTGAAAATGATGGTGGTGTTTTTTTTTCAGTATCGCCTCAATGACATTGGCCACATTCAAAGTCCCATCAAATGACA
>CM053626.1:146675340-146721182 GCA_028646595.1 Phalanger gymnotis | reverse complement strand
GCTGGCTGACTATCCATCCAGAATCCAGAAAAATCTGTTTTGAAGAGTGCTATTTACAATAAGGTAGTTGCATAGCTGATTATAGGAACATTGCCAAATCAAATTATTAATATTTTAATTTTATTAAGTGGAGCTCCACCAAGTTTCATTCATGATTCATCATTACTTAACAGTTTTAACTATTTCTTACTTGTGTGATAATAATGCTTTGTATTCATATAACACATTTATAATCGATATAGCACATTATCATTTCCAAAGTGCTTTCACATTCATCAAACTATACAACTAACAATAGATGACAAATTCACAGCACTTTATTTCCTTCACCTAGTATGAATGACTTATAGTGCCTGCCTTCATGGAGCTTACTTTCTACTGGGGCAAGGCAACACACAAAGAAATAAAAAGATGCATGATGTTTTGAGGACAATGAAAGAGTGTGAGCACTAGTGACTAAGGGAACCAGGAAAGGCTTCCAGAAGGAGATGGTATGTAAGCTCACGTTTGAAAGAAGCTAGGGATTATAAGAGGCACATACATGCTTAGTTGTGTCATGAAACTGCCACCTATCCTTGTAGAAATAACTAAGAAATGCCCACTTGAGAACCTCTTTTTGAGAAGACTTCCAGAAAATTGCCTGCTATTCCTCTCCATAGTTGAGCTTTAGTTTACCGAGATGTAATTCTAAAAATGTCTCTTAAGGTCTAAACTGAAGCTATACCATCTTTTGGGCTACTCAATAATTTCCCTAACTGTAAACATTCTTAATGTAAGATCAATTACCTTGGACTTATAGCTAATAGTTAATATTATAACATATGGGAATTTGTATTCATTATGAATTTTTGTGCTTTCTCTGATCCTTTGAACAGAGAAATTGACAAAGTAATCTTCACAGATTTTATATTGTTCATGTGATGTAAAAAATACATAGCAATAAAAACCTCACAGCATTTATCCAAAATTTGCAAAAGGGAGAACAATGTACTTTCCAAGAATAGAAGTCCTACTTAGAAAAGTCATGGAGATAGTAGATAGAGAAGCAAGTTAAGAGAATAGCAAGTGGCTTATTTTATCCAGGAAAAGAGAGTCTGTTCATTTTTTGTACAACTGGGCATGTTCAGCAATGTTTAGCCCTAGCTAATGTCCCCAACAAACCAAGGGAAACATGCAATCTGCACACTCTTGTTAAAAAGTAACAATATCTAAATCTCTGCTTATTTGTGCAAATGTAGATTTTTATTAATATGTTCATTTTATGCAAAAAGATTATTTTGCTTTTAAATTTACTCCAAGTCAAGTTTTCTATTTTTCATTCTTTTGCTTAAAATTCTGTTGGGTAATAGCAGTAATACTTAGAAATACATAATTTTAGGTATCTACAGATCTAAAATTCTGTGGTGCTAAGATTGCAATATAAAACATAGGATGTCCTAAACATCTTAGTGCACATTAAAACTTTAAAACTCCACTAAGACTTTTGGGATACTCTGTATATTGCATCATATATTTAGAACTGGAAGGGACTTCAGAAGTCATCTAGTCCACAAGAGCTCCCCCTTGTAGATCTAAGACAGCTCCAAAAGACTTATGATGAAAAATGCTATCCACAACCAGAAAAAGGACTATGGAGTCTGAATACAGATGGAAGCATACTATTTTCTCTCTTTTTGTTTTGTCTTCTTTCTTCTTTCTCGTGGTTCCTCCTATTGGTTCTAATTTTTCTTTACAATATGACTAATGTGAAAATATGTTTGATATGAATGTAAATGTGGATCCTATATCAGATTGTATGTCATGTTGGGAAGGGGGGAAGAGAGAAAGGGGAAAAAATTTAGCACTAAAATCTTGTGAAAGTGAGTGTCAAAAACTAAAAATTAATTAATTAATTAGTTAATAAAAAATAACTCCTCCTCGTAGCAGACTTTTTATGTGTTATAATGATCCTGAGCATAATAGCAGAGCCTCACTTGTGGAGTCTTATGAGGTCTGAATTTGGTGCCAGCAAAACTTCCCCCTATTTGGCCAGCTGTCTACTAAAGCCATGCAATACCAGGGCTAAGCACTGACTTTTTCTTAATGTGTGTTTTTTTTTTCCTTTATCACATGTAGGGAACAAGTGGAAATCAGGTGCTCTCATCCCTTCCCATAGGTTCCAACAGCTTCCCCCAACTCTACCTCACCTCCACCACTGGTTAAAAATACCTGCAATGTCCAGCATCTCATATGCCCACAGCAATACTATGGGGCTACATATGTGTAGGTACACACACAAACACAAAAACATGTACTTAAAGCATTCACTAAAGTTCTACTCTAAGGCCTGATCATGATATGGAGATGGCCCTACATTCTCAAAGAATATGCTAGAACTTACAAGTTCTATCAAATTAGAAATCTTCAAATATGGGCCCATAAACCATTTGGGCCCAAAACAGCTTAGTTAAATTCAGAGTTGTTCATCTCATTTAGTTACAGGGCAAGGAAATGTTTTTTAACCCCAACAACTCTTGAAGACCCCTTACCATGTTCTAGAGGGATTTGGGACTATTTCAGGGGAGGGAAAAGCTTTACCAATGAAATTAAAGGTTCTTAAGATACGAATAGCATCCTGGATAGTCAGTTTTGGAGTCGAGAAGACTGGGTTCACCTCCTACCTCTTGAACATACTGACCTTGTGATTGGGGAAGTAAGATCTCCATAGTGAGATATTGAAATTCTCAGTGATGAAATAATAATAATCTCAGTGATGAAATAATCATAGGTAGTGATCAAAATATGTATATCTATAGTCATGTTTCCATGAGTCTCCCCTATACACGTATGCTTATATATACTTCAATAGTTTACATCTTTAGTGATATTTAGGTATATCTCTTTATGTATGTATGTATACATACATGTGTGTGTGTAATATATAAGGTATCAACAAATATATCTATATATCACCTATGATTTTATACCATAATTTGCATTACAAATTTTATCACATATTATTTTAGTTTTATACCTGAGAAAACTGAAGTTCAAATAAATTATATGACTTGCACAGAGTCTCAGAATTACTAAGTGCTCAAGTCAGTATTAGAAATTAGGTCCTCTGACTTCTTTCTGGACCAGAGTTCAACCCAAACAATGTTGCCTCACAATATGTTTGTGGAGAAAAAAAAGTAGTATAGTCTATTATACATTCCTTTCCTATTTTTTTTTTTCAGAGAATGGATAACAGTAGTTGAATATTTTCAAAGTGCATAAACTAAATTTTTGAGGGTATTCTCTTCTCTGGAGAGTCTTTATCTCCAGCTTTGATGTTGCTAAGAGGAGCTCCCTTAAACTGAATATGGATTGCTCTTTAAATATGTATAAAAGTCATTTTAGCTATGAAAAGGTTGGGTACATGGCTAATCATGCTGACCACCTTTTCAGTCTTCAGTTTATTATAACAAATAGTGTGGCAATAATCTCACCAGCATCCAAGAGCTGTGTACTTGACTGAAGGATAATGTCTCTCTTGGGTCCTTTTGAATAAAGAGAGGTAAATACACAGCCAAAAATCTTACATACAGAAAGGTTTTAAAATAGGCATCGATTGAACTCCCTCAGACTCTACTTATTTAAATCAAGATGCAAAACCTTTTATTTATGTACCTTTTGCTCTTTCAAGTTAAATAACACTGGCTAAATTTTCCACTAAACTTTTTATTGCATTAAAGAAGTGCTTGACCTTAATTTTTTTAGATCACCTTGTAGAAAGATGAGAAAACTGATGAATGCATAATCTCTATAACAAATATCTGGATGATTTTAATACCGAATATTTAGCTTTAGTTGAGTGACTTTTCATATCATATTTTTGGTCATTTGTGAGCTCTCCTTTAGATTTTAGAACGGTGTAAATTTTGGAATGCTAAAACCAACTTTTACTAAGCTCTTACTTCACCACCAGACCACTGATTCTATTCAATCTTCTACTTTTTTTGGGGGTGGGGGGCTCCACTAAGGGAAATCAGACTCTAAAAACTGCTGAGTTTAGAGGTTTGGGGGGGATTATGCTTCTTCTTGTGAAATAAAGGTTTGGATTATTTAGTTTCTCCACACAGAATAGACTAGGGAGGATACTCCACTGACTCCATTTTTAGATTTTAGACTCTCAACTTTCAGAGATGTGGGAAGGCAGTCTCTCAAGAATAGTGGAAGCTTTGAGAATTTTTTTTCTCCAACCCAGAAAAACATCCATGTTTATAATAATGTCATTTTATACATTTCTACTTTGTAACTGGCAAAATGAGAAGAAAAAATATTATTATTCAAGGTAAAAGATAGCAACTTCTACTTGACCTTTCCTACCCACAACCTTTTAGAAAAAATTCAACTATATTTAGCCAAGGTTTACCCAGTCAATGACTAAGAATAAACTGAGGAAAGTGATGTCAGTGTACTTTGCTTTGGTGTTATGTCATAAATATGGTCTTAGAACCAAAAATGAACTTCAAGTCTTTCTTTACAATAAAGTAACTGGTGTCAAGGAAGGTTAAATGACTTGTTCAATGTCATATAAATAAGGAGTAGAGCTAAGATATGAACCAAGGCCCCCTAACTCCCAAATGAGTCAATTCCACTTCATCACAAATCTCAGGACAAAAGAAACCTGTGAATTTTTTAATGGTAATGACTGACATTCTTCATTTGTGTCCCTCACCTCTGCTACTTTCCCAGGCACTACCACAGTACATGATACACGGTATGATGAAAATCAACTTTTCTTGAATTAAACTGAATAAATATTTAGAACTTTGAAAAGACTGTCAGTGATCACAAACAAAGAGTCAAATATGGTGCTCCCATCCTACAACTTACTCCAGTCGATCTATATTCACACACATAGACTTCTTCTGAAATGACCATATTTGAGTTCATGGGATTGTTTCTATCTCAGTTACCTCTGCTATTTTATTTAGACACTTTTCCTCTTTAGACTGGCCCAGACAATGAAACGGCTGGGTTTCTGTACTTGAGTGATGGACACAGAAAAATCTTTTGTTTAAATTTATGAAAGTCCATATGTTTAGAAATATATAACTTTATGTAGGTATATTGAGGATATAATAACACATATCTGCTAGTACCATTATTTAATAAGGCAAAAGTATGGGGGGGTTGTTTTTGTTGTTTGGATTTGTTTTGTTTGTGGATGGATGCAGAAGTACTTTTTAGTAGCTTTTTCTAAAGCCATAAATAAGACTTTCTTTGATGAAAAGTTTCAGCTAGGTTTCACCTAATCCCTTGGCTCTTGTCATTTTGGGGAACACAGTATCTCTTGAGGATTTTCAAACTCTATTTTTTCCTTGCTTTATGGCATAATTAGTTGATGATTGAATCTTTTTTACTCTTGGATAAGTAAATTATTTTTGTTGAGCAAAATAGGCAAGGCTTGTTTTAAATAGGATCATTTTGTCATGTGGTCTGTTCAAGGGAAGCTAACATTTCTGTTAAGTGTCATTCATTATACTATAATAGATCTGGGACAAATAATTTCTGAATCATTGCTTCCACTTCAAATAGTCTTCAGACCTTTTTTGAGATTTTATCTATAAGCTCTATTAATAACTAGTAGTAACACTGGGATGCTGATTTTTTTAAAAATTTTTGTTCTTTGACTTTTCATTATAAGAAATGTGCATGCTTGGGTTGCTGATTTTGTTATAGAGCCAAAAGAGCTCAGTTTCTTCATTGTGAATTAGAGATTATTGGGAACTGACTATTTTATAATACTAATTGAAAACTTGTTTAAATGAAGTTCACAATAACAGTTAAAGGGACATTCTAAAGAAAAGCCAAGAGACAGCTAGGTGGCACAGTGAGTAGAGCACTGGCCCTGGAGTCAGGAGGACCTGAGTTTAAATCTGGCCTCAGACACTTGATACATGTACTAGCTGTGTGACCTTGGGCAAGTCATTTAACTCCAATTGCCAAAAAAAAGAAAAAAGAGAAAGGCCAAAAGAGTTAAGCTATTATATATTTGTAAATTGCCCCAACTACTATAATGTAGCTATTATTTTGGGAAATTTGATTAAAATATAAGAAGTTAGCGCAAGGAACAAATATGAGGCAAAATTAAACCAATAAGTAAAATGCAATTCTTGAAAGGAAGAAAACACATTTTGAAAAGCAAAGTAGCATAAGTTTTATGTTAGCATTTCAGAATGATATGTAAAAGAATTGGGCATTTTCAGCCTACCGATTCAACAATCCAGCTGGCAGCTGCTATAGGGGTGTAAAGCCAACAACAATCAGCTTATAGAACACTGCAAGCCCAGGTCCTTTTCATCTGCTTTACTAAGGAAAGCAACGTTAAGGGGTTAACAATCTTACTTTAATCCAGCATACAAAAATCATTTACTAAGTTCAGGGGAAAAAACCAGCACCCTGAATTACAGACCAAATATAATTCATAGTTATCAACATCTGAGTCTTCAGTCATTGAGCTCATTACAAGGCTAGCTGTGGCTAAGAGGTCTGAAAGAGAACACCACCCTCTGAGCTTATATATCCTGTTCAGGGCCCTGACCTCACCCAGGTTGGGTGTGGAGAAGTTCCCCACCCACAATATCACATCAGATACAAATCAATGGCTCCCAATTGTCTCAGTGTTGAGAAATACAAAAACATCCCACTTTATCTGCCCCATTCAAACAAAGGCCAGAATCATTAAAGGTCAACAGCAAAAAGTCCTACCTTAAGTACTATTACACCAAAGCAAGAAAAGTTTTAGAAGTTATTGTTTAAATTATATTCATTTTTTTTAAATTCACAGACAAGGAAATAAGTAAGGCCAAAGGGGGTGGCAAGTGGCACAATGGATACAGCACCAGCCCTAGAGTGAGGAGAACCTGAGTTCAAATCCAGCCTCATTTACTTGGTGTGTGAACCTGTCAGCTAATCCTAGTTGCCTCAAAAAAAAAAAATGAAAAGAAAAAATCCCAAGGCCAAAAGACAAAGTATAAGGGAGTTCAATTACAAGCTAGATTAATTATTTACCTAAAAGCAAGGTATACCTAATAATGATATGTTATTCTATGTACAATCATCTATTTTACTTTAAATATGGAAGTGCTTATTTAATTTAGTTTTTAAGGTCAGAACTTTTCAAAACTTAAAAATAAGTTACATGCACAGGTGTATGAAAGACTGAGGGTCTTTTTTTTATATTCTAGGGGAGTACATGAGAGGGAATAGATTCAAACTATAACTGAAAAGATAGTTTAAAATTTTTGAAGTAGATCTGTATATTAAGAATTAGAAGACATGAGGGATTTTAAAAATTTCTGATTATATTTCATAATATGTAGTTAGTTTGTGATACTGATCTGAATTCAGTTTTACTTGGCGGGAGGCTAGATTACTACTTTTGGTCCTATGAAATTATCATTTGATTATTTAGGAGTCGATTATTACATTTGAAATTATTCATTCTCTCCTCCATTTTCTTCTTAGAAAAAATGGAATTTTTACTGAATTTGTGTCTTTCCTCTCCTCTATTGCCATGAATAATTGAAAATTAATGGAAATTTATTCCTAATGGAGATGCCAATTTATTATTTTACATGATAGATACAAGATTTTTGCATATATTTGAATAATTGGATGCTGTATACAGTCATTCTTATTAGTATAATTATCTGGTTTCTTATTCACATAGGTTTCCTAGAATATGCATTCTTATCCTAAGAAATTTTATATTTGAAATTTTATTAATTTAACTATAAAAAGTTGTACAAATATAATGCCTACTTAAGTTATTCCACTAAAATTTCTTCAGAAATCTCAAAATATTTAATGTAAATTAAGAATAATCAATTTCATCATTAAGAAACCAGAGAGAAATGAAGAGTTTTCCCTCTTCATCAATGAAACATATCACTGAAATCTTAGGTTATATTTCTAAGACTCCATCCTTCCTTGTCCCCCAAGGAGACAAATTCATATTTCAGATAATTTCATATTTCAGATAATTTCATATTTCAGATAATTTTTAGCACAAGTTCACTGATGATAGTCAAATAAAATGTTGCATGTAAACATAATTCGTTGGATTGAATAAAAGAACACCAATTGACAATATCATTTGATGTAATTAATGACTGCTACTTCCTGATCATGAATGTGTTCAATTATATAGCAGTCAAAATTTTATCTATTTAAAAGAACAATGGAAATAAATTGTATGAACATGGGCAGATGCTTTGTAGAATTATTAAATTGAGTAAAAAAGTCCTCATTCATGAAAAAATTATCTATTTTCATGAAAAACATTTCTCAGAATGCCCATTTAAGCTTTGCTGCCCTTTGGTTTCATTGATTGCCCCCTTGCTCCTGTATTATGAGTCAAACTTAAGTCATTCCTAAATGATCCTCTCAGTATTATCGCTATTTTATCTTTCAACCTGTCATTCTTTATTACCTCATTTTGTTAAGTAATCTCCATCTTTTAACCTCTCTTCCTGTGGAAACACCCAAGTGCTTTCCATCAGTCTTATTGCTATTTTAATTCAATTTGGCAACTTTGTGCTTTATTAGCATTAGTTCTTTTTTTGCCTTTGATTTTTTAAAAGTTAGCTAATGTATAAGATATTCATTAAAATGGATTAGGAGCAAAGTTAAAACCTTTTAGCTCACACTAAGTACTATATTGAATTTGGAGAGTCTGGGGTTATTGAGTCTCTTCTGAAATATAATATAAACACAAAGGCTCTTTTTTTTATTAGCATAGGATTAGTCTCTCACTAGGGAAAAAAATCATTCCAATTCTTTTTCTCATCACATTATGCACTGATATTTTGTTGGGAAAAGAAGAGTCAAGATTATATTTCTTAACCCAGTTCTTTATAGCAGACATGATCTCCCTCCTCACCTCTTTCTTAATTTCCTTAACTTCCTTTAAGTCTTAGCTCAAATCTCACCTCTCCAGAAGGGTTCCTACCCCACCTTTCTAGAACCTTCCCTCTGAAATTAGAGTCCATTTGTAATTGTGTATTTTTTCTTGTATACAAAGTTATTTTCATGTATTCTGCCTCATTAGGCTGTGATCTTGAGAGAAGGGACTGGTTTGTAGCCTTCTTTGTGTCCTCAGCCTGACAATGCTTCATATATTTTTAGTGACTGATGGAATGTTCATTTTAATTTAACAATTTCCCCTTTTCTGGATATATAGAAATATGCCATTAGATTTCCCTTACTTCAATGGCTCTAAATATATATTTTTTTTTTATTTCTCCAAAGTAGTGAGCTGATTGCAATGATGATTTTAAAATACAAATCCCATTTGTTTCATGCAACGTTTGAAAATATTGTTTTTAAAACTTTAGATTATTTTTAACATAGTCTCCATTGCCCATGGAGAATAACTATTCTTAATCTACATTTGAAAATTTAAAAGCATTTTATCAACATATTCAACTTTACTTTTAGTTTCACTCATGATGGAGGGTGCTGTCTACATCCAGAGAGGGAACTGTGGGGTATGAATGCAGATTGAGGCACACTTTTTGCTCGCCTTTTTTCCCCATTTTTTTCTCTCTTTTTTTTTTTTTGTTTTTGGGTGTTTTTTTTTTTTTTGTTGTTGTTGTTGTTCTGTTTCTTCTTTCTCTTGGTTCATTCCATTGGTCATGGTTCTTCTTCACAACTTGACTGATGTGTGGGTAGGTTATATGTAGAAGGAAAAAAAAAAGTATTTTTGACTAATTAGAAATTAAAGTGATTCCCAACAAGACTGTTCTCGCCTTGGACTAAATGAAGTATTATTTCACAGTAATAAAAAAAAACTTATATACTTTGATTTTATGATTTTTACATAAATACTTTGCTGATCTCATATGCTAAGTCTCTGTAGAGGTATACAAGTTGATAACTGAAATCTTTTTAGTAGATAACAGATTTTAGTGATTAATATATTCTAAACTTAGTTTAATTCTGTAATTCAGGTTACTTGCAAATAAAGCAATTGAGTTTACTTCAAAAGTACTTTGGAGTTTTGATAAAGGAATACTATTAGAGTTGCCTTAAAGTTTTATAGTTTTCATGTTAATACTCACATCAAACAGGAGAACATGAAACAAAATTATTGCTTCTATGATTTTAAAACCATCAATATTTCCTAATTGAAATATGCCACTAAATTTTCATTCTTCAACAGAAACTATATTAAATCAGTGTATTGTTATTCTCCAACTTGATTTCCATTTTTATTCATGTACATATCACATATATGTCATAGATATTCTCTCTACTATTGGAGAGAGATTTCACTCTACTTTTCAACCAACTCAGTTCTACGACCTTAAAGATAGCAGTATCACAAGCACACACAAAGTATGAACAAGATGTGCCCCACACTCTGTATAAATGTTTCCATTATCTCTTACCTTTCCTTTCAGAGAGTCAATGGGGTTGCTCCTGAGGGGTGGTCTGACATATATGTACCCACTGTCTATGTTTATGAGAAGAAACAACTAACAATGATGAGAGAAGAGACTTTGTGGCTATGTCTCAGTGTCATTCTACTGACTTTTAGAATTGGGTATTAATATTTTTAAAGTGTCTATTTGTGTTACCTGAGCCCCTCTTCTCTATTACTGTGAAAAATCAAGTTTTGAGAGTATGGTGTGATTGAAAGAATATTGGACTCGGATTCAGGAAAACCTGCATTTGACATCCTACCTTTGATTCAGAGAAGGTAGGGCTAAGGTTGAACATTTCTAAGACTTGGCTTCCTTTTATATAAAATACAATAATAATATTAATAATAATAATAGCTAACATTTATGTAGCACAATATGCTAAGCACTTGGCATTTATTATCTTATTTGATCCCCACAAAAAGCCTGAGTGGCAGGAGCTATTATCATCCCCATGTTACAGTTGAGGAGAATAAGGCAGAGATTAAGAAATACTTAGATCTTCCTGACTCCAGACCTATTGCTTTAGTTGCACTATCCAACACACCACTTAGTACTGACTTCACAGCGTTTTTGTGAGAATCAAATAAGATATTATATGTGAAGAAATCTGTAGAATTTTAGATGGTATATAAATATCACCATCATCATTGTTGCCATCATTACCCAAACCCGTGTTTAAACTGGTGTTGGGAACTCCTTTGTTATGAAACTCTCTGCCAATACCAATCACCAAGTGTTCTGCAGCTTCCCCTTAGGGAAT
This sequence comes from Phalanger gymnotis, assembly GCA_028646595.1. Classification (NCBI taxonomy): domain Eukaryota; kingdom Metazoa; phylum Chordata; class Mammalia; order Diprotodontia; family Phalangeridae; genus Phalanger; species Phalanger gymnotis. The sequence goes on along the minus strand of CM053626.1, from coordinate 146,709,962 downwards.
TGTCATGGGGGCTGGGAGAGAGGGAAAGGTTAGGTAACTAACTCCAGGGTCACTAAGGCAGTAAGTGGTGGCAGCTGGAGTTGACTGCAGCTCTTCCTGACTCTTATTCTGAATCTCTATTAACATTGATTCTCATTTCTCCAGTAGTTAACATAGTAATTAATACATACTTATGTATTATGTTTGGGGAATGTTTTTAAAGTTACATGTCAAAGATTACTTGGTTTTAGAAATTAGTTTAAATCTTACTAAGTATTTCACTGAATAAAAATGAAGATATTTTGTTTGGCTTTAATAAAAGTATTTTAGTGATTCACTTTTAAATTGAAGTTGGAAAGTCTGAGCTCTAACAATCCTTTCAATTTTGAGAATCTTTGAATTTAAGTAAATATCACTTCAAAAACCAATTTGTCATCTTATGAATGAAATGATTTCCTTATCTAAATATCATGTAACATAACTAACATGTTCATCGTATAACACATTTATTATGAGATCTTAAAGAGTTTCATATTAGAGAACTGAGATAGTTTAAATAAAGACAAAATTTTATCTGCTCATATAAATAAAAGTATTGGTGTCTTTGCACTGAAATTATAATACTATTACTTCAACAAGAAGCAAGTCAAACATTTCTTTTACCCTTTCCAGACAAATAAGTAATTTCTTTGGTGAATGCCAAAGTACTTTAGATACCTGAATACTTTTTGATATTTGAATACTATTTGAGTCCTTGGTGCTGAAGGTCACTATAGCAGAGATTATATGACATTTATATGGAACTATGTAGAATTTCACAAATTTTAGACAACAATTTTACAGTCTCTTTTTTTTCTGTGTGGTATTTTTCCCCAATTACATGTAAATACAATTTTCAACATTTCACTTTAAAGTAGAGGAGTTTAGAGGAATAGGAAATAAGAGATACGCAAAACATAAAATAAAGATTAGGAGAAGTTACTTCTACCCACTACCTTGCCCTCCTGTTACTTTACCTACTCCTCCTCCAAAGATCCCTCCTTTTATCATCCCATTCTCAACACTGAACATTCTTTTATATACCCTTTAACCTATTCTCTCAACATCCCTTCTAAAGATCCCTCCCTTGTTGTCTCCACCCTCCCCATCCCCAACTTAGCATTTTATTTCTTTCTGAATTTAGAAGACTTTTATGCTCTCCTAGATATATATGCTTTGTTCTCTCTAGGTTTCTAGAACTAATGACACTCCTCCCCCATCAAATTCCTTTGTGTTGATTCATCCTCTCACACCTCACTTATATAATTACTCTTTTTAGCTATTCTTAAACAGTTGTACTTTTTAAAATCTTATCATACTCAGTATGAGCTACTCAATTACTAATAACAATCTTTTATTAAGTTCTATTAAGTTCAGGTGTGTTTTTTTAAACAAATTCCTGAAAGTTTGACCATTCCTTAAATGTCATTTTTTTTCCATTTAGGATTATGCTTAGCTTTCCTGGGTATGATATTTTCAGCCATAACCCCAGTTCTTTTGCTTTTCAATATATAGTGAACATACAGTGTTTCAAGATCTGCAATCTTTTAGTGCCAGGTCTTGTGTGATTGTATTTGTGGCACCACCATATGTAATTTTTTTTTTCTTGTTGCTTGTAATATGTTGTCCTTGAGCTGAGGGTTTTGGAATTTGACTATATTATTATTGTGAGTTTTCCTTGTAGGATCTCTTTCAAGTGGTAATTGGTGGATTTTTCTGTTTCTACTTTCTCCTCTTGTACTAATGCTTCAGTACAATTTTCTTTAATTATTTCTTGTATTATTGTATCAAGATCCTTTTTTTTCATCATAGCTTTCAAGTACTCCAATTATCCTTATGTTTTCTCTTCTTCATCTGTTCTCCTGATCAGTTATTTTTCTCACGATATGTTTCATATTACCTTCCATTCTTTTCATTCTTTATATTTTGTTTTATTATTTCTTAATCTCTTATAATTTTGCTAACTTCCTCTTGCCCAATTCTGATTTTCAAGGAGCTGTTTTCATCCTTAAGATTCTGGAACTCCTTTGCTAGTTGGTTTTCTTGTTTTTCATAATCTTCTTGTTTTTCTTGGATTATTCTATTTTTTTTCCTCAACCTCTCTCATTTGATTTTTATAGTCTTTCTTAAGTTCTATGAATTCTTATTGAGGAGGTGACCATTTGGCATTACTCTTTGGGGTATAAGAGGATCTCTTTGCTTGAGTATTGTCCTCTGAAGATAAACCCTGGTCTTCTCTATTCCCACAATAATTTTCTATGGCTGCATTCTTCCTCCTCTGTTTGTTTGTTTGTTTGTTTTTAATTTGTAGCAGCTAAGTTTTTGTAATCACCTCTAGCCCTGGGGAATGAGAGATGGTGCCACTGGCCTCAAATCCTCCCTCAATTCTCTCTTCTGGACTATAACCAAGACCAAGATCTCCAGCCTCCTGTAAGTGCTCACAGTCAGTGGCATCCCAGCCCCACTGCTTCTGCACTCACCAAGTATAGCTGGTTCCTTCTCACCCTGGCCATGTGTCTGCTGCACAAGTGGGTCTGGTGTTCCTTATCAGCAGAGGTTCCTTCAATCTTCCCTAGCCTAGATTCCCAACTCCCCTCATTGTCCCAGGGGTAATTGTTCCTGTGGCTGGGGCCAAGGCAGCCTCCAACTCAGATAGCCCCAGAGCTTGCCACTTATTATTTAAGCAGTTCTAGTCTTCGGGTGTTTACTGTTCACAGGGACCAAACCTCATACTGAGATTTTTCTTCAGATCTTCTCTGATTGTCCAAGGAGGACCACTATTCTGCCCCTACTCCTATTTATTTTTACCTTTCTATATTTGCCCTGAGGTGTGAATATTATCTCCTTTGTGAGGGAAATCTGGAGAGCTTGGAATTTTCTGACCTATTCTGCCATCTTGCCAGAATCCTCTCCCAGTTCATGTCTTTTTTGAGAATGGAAAAAAAAAAACCCGTTAACTAAAAAGCAAAGTATTTTGGGGTTCCTTTTACATTGGAGGTTTTCCATTAATGGTAATGATAAACAATGTTTAAGCAGTTTCTTATTCTATTTGAAGTCAGTTTCACTTTCATTTTCCCATAAGATCAGATTCATTTCTTATTTTGAAATCATTCACTCTATGTTCTGAATGTGAGCATTCGAAGAATGGAGGAAATATATGAGAGAGGAATACTTTAAAACAGAATTAAGAGAAGCGTGATAGTGATAGGGTGTTAGACTTGAAGTAAGGAAGACCTGAATTTAAATTCTACCTCAGACACTTCAATTTCCATAGGTTGCTACAGAAGGACATAAAACAGGATTGCTTGGCAATGTGGAATAGTAAACAATGTTCTGGACTTGGAGTCAGGAAAACCTTGTTTCAAATCTCACCCCAGATATTAACTAGCAGTGTGAACCTGGACAATCATTTTACCTCTCTGAGCCTCAGTTTCTTTGCCTGTAAAATGAGGAGGTTGGGTTTAATGACTTCTAAGCTCCTCTCCTGCTCTAAATCTGTGTTCCTATGATTCTCATCCCCCAGTAGAACATTATCTGCTGCTTTTAAAGCTGGTTCTTCTTCAACTCAACTTTTACACTCCTATTCCCCAACACACATGCCTATGGCTCTTAGTCATTCTTAGCACACCACCCTTACCATTAGGTACTTACATTCGCATGACCATTCTCTCCTTTGTTGAGAATAACATGATTTTGGGAAAGCCTAAAGTAGGTTCTCCTCAAAAAGTTGAGGGCCACTATCCAGAGAGGAACAAAAATAAATGGCATCACTTGTGGGATGGAAAGTTTTGATCTTCTTCCCAGTATCCAGATGAAAAAATAAGGTCTTACAATATGTGTCTCACCAGGTAGAATAAAGTCAATTAAAAAAATAGAGGAAGATTGTTTCAATCAATTGGAGAGAGATTCATAGAAAAGTTGAAATTGAATCAACTTTAAAAGCAATGATGCCTGAATTGCACTCACCTCCAATACCCAAAAAATCTCTTAGTAATGGAGATGAGTGAGAATTATGTGGATGTATTGAGTTGAGATTTGTCTTCAAATATGGACTACATAATTTTTGTAAAATTAAATATTTTAATGCTAAATGCATGATTTTGGCTACTAGGGGAATATTTTCTTTCTGCTTATTTCATTTATCCTTCATTAATCTCTTTTTTTCTCTCTTATGATTACATAGAACTTAAAATCAGACTGCAACCAAAGACAATATTCACTTGCATTTTACCAACATTCCTGGGTTGAATGTTTACAAAATTACATTAAAGTTCTTTGTAATTATATTTCTACCTAACTTTCATACATTAAGAAAAAAATACTTTAGTATTATTTTATTTGAGAATACTAATAATCCATCAAAATATAATGATATCTAATAAATACAATGATATACTAATAAATACAAAGAAGTCCTTTTTTAAAGTCTCTGCATCAAGGGGCTACCTGAATTTAGTTGCTTTCCCACTAACATTTAGCTATAGCTTCACACATGACTATCAGAATACTTAGTCTTTACTTAGCACAGAGATGTATAAACTTGCCATGGAGCTAACAGTAAGTAAACAATAGATGCATGATTGCAGAGGAAATCTATGCAAATATGTGCATATATATTACTAGCTTTAAAATCAAACTTATTGTGTGATTATCATCAGTCTGTGGCAAATCAAAGAAATTTTCCCACTTACTCAAAGGATAAAGATTCTTATATGCCTGGGAAAATCTGTTAACTAATGAAATTTTGGTCTCATGGTTGACCTATTTTTTCTGATATTCATAAATAAGAAAAATTAGCTTTGTTTCCAAATAATCAATCAACAAATATTTAAAGAGCAGATCCTGTGTTCAAAGCCAGAGATAAGTGTGTGATTCTTCCCTCAAGTGTTTACAGCCTACTTGAGCCGATAAACAATACACATTAAAGAAGTTAGATAGTACTAGGAAACAGCATATAAAAAAATATCAAACCAGCATTGCAATGAAAAATTGCAGTCCAGGGGAGAGACACATTATTATAATGCCAATATTCAGTCAGAAATGTGGGGATAACAACGTTCTAAAACTTTGAAATTAAATTCATAGACTTTGAATTAGTAAACAACCCAGTGATGTTAAGAATACTACCATATTGGCTAATACTTATTGGTTATTAAATGCTAGAATCAGGAGTGGGGAGCCTACAGCCTCGAGGCCACAGGTGCCCTTCTAAGTCCTTTTGATCAAGTCCAAGTTTTGTAGAACAAATACTTTTATTAAAGGAATTTGTTATATGAAGTTTGGATTCAGTCAAAGGGCCCACTTAAGGACTTAGAAGGCCACAGGTGGCCCCAAGACAGCAGGTTCCCTACAGCCATTAGATACTGCTATCATTCATTATTAATAGCAATAATCTCTTGGAATTAATGAAAAACTGTGATCTCGAAAATTTCAAATCTTACAAATGAGCCAAAGAGCAATTGTGAAATGTATGATGCGTAAAAGGAGACTCAAGTATATTACCAATGATGATAATATGTATGAAAAGCTGTGTAAAAGATATTTTTTTAAATTAGAAATATTCAAAAGTAACTTTATTTTCTGTAGTAAACACTGGTTTTCAGTTAGGAATAGTTATTTTAAGAGGGTTTAAATATATTCAAATGAAGTTTTTCATATCATTGTGAATAAGTATTGTCCCCAATGCATTTTAAAATTGTTGAATCATATCACAAATGCTGGCTGTCATCTGTCTGGGGAGTTAAGGAATTTTTATATGTATCAAGGATGCCATTAACTCAGCCTCACAAATAAGTAGAAAATATAGCCTGGAGTTATAAGGATTGCTATAAGATCACAACTCTAGATAAAATTGAAAATGCAGAGAAAAACGTAATATGGAACAACTTTGATAAAGTCATATACAGATCTGGGTAATTTGGACAAATTGAGAACAAAGTAGTTATGTCCTTTTATCCTCCCCAATGATCCCACTCTGGCCCACATATATAGTATTTTGAGTGGAACTGATGGGACTTTTGACAAGTTCTATGTACCTCTTAGGATGGTAGACATATAATTCAGTTTCTGAAATATAGCTGTTTCTAGGTCCATAATGTCCCAAAGGAAAACCTTTATGGATTATAAAAACAGTGGATGATAATAAGATGTAAAACCATGGCAAAATACTCTTATCTGATTTGGGATGTATCACATTGTTGCCCTGTACAATTATAAAGAAAATTGACAGCAATATTAAACATTTAAAAAATTTAGACGATATCTATGTGTTGAATTAATCAACTCAAATAGAACTTTGTCTCACCATTGCCAGTTAAGGCCCTCCCTCCCCTCCCCTTCTCTTTTCTTCTTTTTCTTGAGATTGTTTCTCTCTGTCTCACCCAAACTGGAAGTGCAGGTGCCACTCATTGACTTGCTCCAAACACTGATCAGCATGGGAGGTTTGACCTCCTCCATTTCTGATCAGCTCTATTTCTTTGTCCTTCTTTAGGCAGCCTAATGCTGTGACCACCCCAAACCCCATGCCCAATTCTAAAGTCTCACCAAATTAGTGCCAGATAGTGCAGACATTTTCTTAGTATAGCCATTTTTCTGAAGCTCAGAACTCTGGAATTCAAGTGGTTCACCAACCTCCATCTCGCAGTAGCAGGACTGTGCCAACATGCATGTATCACTATACTTAGCCATTTGTTCCTTTTCTTTTTCTCACCAAAAAATAAATCATGAATTTACACTTACATGTAAAATGGGGTGGAGGGAAAACAGGTCCTGATGTGTTTTTATTGGTATAGTGAACTTCCAGTGAGAAAATTATCCGTATCACTGCAGGTTAACAACTGTTCTGCAGTTTATAGTTGTATAGATTTGCCTGGGACATTGAGATGTTAAGTGATTTGCCTAGAGTAACATAATCAGTATGTATCAGAAGTGAGAGATAAAGTTATGAAACTTAATTATTAATTAAAACCCATCTTAGGTTACCTCAGCGTTTGCAAATTTCCGTTGGTCGAGTTTATTGTTATTAACACATTTTGGATAGGACACTGTACTGAAGTTTATTAGAAATTAGATACAATAACAAGTTTGTAACAGAATAATAATTTCTATATTTCTTTTTTCATCACATAAATCTATTGGGAAATAGTAGATATAGTGGAGAGAGAGCTAATATCAAAAGAAGGAGCACCTAGATTTAAGTACTGTCTTTGACATAGATTAGTAGTAAGACCCATAGTGAATCCTTTAATACTTTAGTACTGTGGTCAAATTTCTAAGATTATGTGCTGCAGAGAGGATGATAACCTATATTGGTAGAAAATTTCCTCACCCAGAAATTCCCTGTATTAATGGTGAGACTTTAAATTCTCTGAAAACTGTTCATCTTTCTCCTATTTGAAGATGAACAGTAGCATATTTGGATTAGATGTTTTAGTTTTCCTTTTGGTTTCCTGGATTATAAAAAACAAACAATGAGAAACATCATTTACATAGGTACATGTGCAAATGACTTTGTATACACATACACAAACACATATGTATATAACATTTTATAGAGACTCAATCTATGATTTCATTAATACAGGGAATTTTACCTCTCACTTCTGATACATACTGATTATGTTACTCTAGGCAAGTCACTTTACATCTCAATGTCCCAGGCAAATCTATACAACTATAAACTGCAGAACAGTTGTTAATCTGCAGTGATATGGATAATTTTCTAACTGGAAGTTCACTATACCAATAAAAACACATCAGGACCTGTTTTCCCTCCACCCCATTTTACATGTAAGTGTAAATTCATGATTTATTTTTTGGCAACCGTACTTAAATCTAGTTGCTCCTTCTTTTGATATTAGCTCTCTATCCACTATACCTACTATTTCCCAATAGATTTATGTGATGAAAAAAGAACTATAGAAATTATTATTCTGTTACAAACTTGTTATTGTATCTAATTTCTTATAAACTTCAGTACGGTGTCCTATCCAAAATGTGTTAGCAACAATTAACTCAACCAATGGAAATTTGCAAATGCTGAGGTAACCTAAGATGGGTTTTAATTAATAATTAAGTTTCATAACTATTTTTTTTATTTACTAAGTCATAAAACTTTATTTACTGTGATTCTTCATACAGTCTATTTCATTACTCCATGATACAGATCACAGGCCCTCCATGCCTAATCAAGCAGTTTCATAAATTGCTATGGCGCAACAATTTATCAGTGGACCATCTTATAGTGATGAACTTCTGCTAACTTAACTATGCTGCTCCTTGGATAGCAAACACAAAGTTTATCACTGAGTTCTTATTCATAGTCCTGTCAGCCATACAGAAAGTACCTTCACTTATTCTCCACTGGACCATCTTTATGTAATCATGAGGCATCACAGTAGGATGTCAGAGGAGGACACCTTAGGACAAATTTTAAAAGTTAAATTCTACTACAACAAGGTGCTTGTTTTGCTATTTTGTTTAGTATAACTACATTTCAGACTTTTAAAAAAGAGAGCTGAATGACAATTAAAAGAATGAAAAATGGCATTTATATTTGTGCAAACAGGAAGTCTTCTCCAGTCTTTATTATTTTTCATTTTTCTTTCATATTAGAAACAGAAAGATAAGCAGAATACAGTTCCAGAGTGCAGGCAGTGAAGTGTAGAACTGCCTGCCCCTGTCAAATTGATAGAGTGAAGATGTTCAAGAAGATAATGGAAACTTTGTATTCAGTGAGGACTGGAATAAAGAAACCATTTCTAGTCATTCATCAGCATTGATTGCCTTAGTGCTTGCAGCTAAGACAAGAACTTTCACTTTACAATGAAAGTAAAACAAGTACAATGATCTACTTCAGGAAAGGTTAGTTTGGTTTATCATTTACTATACAGTTATTGTGATAATGGTGGGATAATAATGTAAGTCATGGCCGTGTTGACCAAGGTACACATTCAGGTGCTTTCATATGGCCCAATGTTTCTGAAATGCTCTACCCTGATAAGTAGGGACTCACAGTGAGAATATTTGAAAAAAAAAAGATCATCAGTCTAGTGTGGAAAATATCCTGGAATTTTTTTTCTAGTCATAATTTAATGATATTGAATGATAACTAAAAGAAAGTGTCTCCCAAAGTGCTGTTTTTGTTAATATATCAAATTCATTATTTGAACAGATTGTATTTTCTTATCCCCAAAATATTTACATTGTTTTATTTGCAGAATCAACACAGTCAATGCTTTGCCCCAGAGATCAATATTCAGGAATCAATATGAGAAGAGCAATTAATTTACCCTCTACCTCATGTGCTTCCTTTCTTCATTAGAGTACTGACTGGACCACCTACATCTCATCCTACCCCTCACCCCCATTCTGAGCTACCACATTCCAGGATTCTGACATACCCTTCTCTTATGCTATGCATTCTCACCAAGGTAGACTTCTACTGTTCTTCTTGCCCTAAAATCTACATTGCTGATGGATTTAGGTGGGAATCAGCACTCCATACTAGTCCTGGAAGCCAGAGACCACTCCATTCCTATTAAATGCATATCTGGAACTCCACAGACCCTATCTTCCACTGCTCTCATTTTCCTATGACCTCTCCAATCCTTCTATCTAGCCAAACTCCTTTTTGTTCCCTAAAATTCTTTCTCTCACATTCATTTCATCTTCTTGTGCCCATTTAAACTGGCTATTCCTCCTCCCATAATTTCTGACACACTGGGGCAGGATGAGAAGTTGGCTTACTCTTTGCTTCCCAATGTCACTTTCAGACTCTCCCTCAGCCATCATGAAAAATAAAACAAACAAAATGCCCTATATTCCTTTGATTAAAATGCATTTTTTCTTGTCCAGATTCTTGTTGCTATCATCTAGAGACCTCTGAGTTTGTCTCCTCCAATAAGTTAAAAATCTGACTCACAATGTCTACCCCAACTCTTTGAACAATCTGGCCTGACCTCCAGTTTTTTCAACCTCTCCACCTCCCTGATCTCTGTCTCCAATAAGCCTCAAGCATGCCCAGGAGTTGTCATAATTGAAATATTCCTCCACTCAACTTAATTTTTCCCAGTTTCCAGAATTCTTAATTATATCTCTGATTTTCACTGCAGAAAATGAACATGTTAAACATATATTTAAATCCAAGCAAGGTCTACCTTAGCAAGGTGATGGGAAGAAATGAAATAATTCTTCAAATCATTTAAGACAAAGAAATATTGTTGCTTCAATCATTTTGATAAAATGTTTCAAATCAAAAGATTTCTTTGTCTGAATACTATGGCCAATTGTATCCATATGCTATTATACTACTGATTACTTATCTTAATGTCAGTCCACCAAAAAGGGAGAAAATAGTAATATATAACTGTTTTTAATGATTTGTCTTATTCCAAAATATCATTCCTGGAAACTTTCAGTGAAAAAAGTGTAAATAAAATGTGATATTTTGAAGAAGTAATTGTTTTAGAATGTTGGGGTCCAAGGAGTTATGCAAACAGGTAAGGAAGCACATAAAACTTTAATAGAGAACAACATAGTAGTGCTTTTCTATTTCAAGTCAACAAAAAAGGATTTATTAAGCACTATGTATTGGGCATTGTGCTAAACATTAGGGATATAAAGAAAGGAAAAACTCCCCCTGCTGTCAAGGAGCTCACAGTCTAATGGAAGAAATTACATGCACAAGTTATGTACAAAGAAGGTGTATATTTCAAAATAAGATGGGACTAAATTCAAAGGGTAGACAGTAGCATTAAGAGGAGTTGGGAAGTTTGTTGAGCAAGATGTAAATTTACCTAGGAGACAGAGATGAAGATGGAGAGAATTCCAGGCATGGGAGACAGCCAGTGAAAATGCATGAAGTTGGGAGATGGACTATCATTTGTGAGAACTGGGAAGTTGAACATTCTAACTCTTATTCTAAGAAGCATGGTATGAAAACTATGAGAACAGTTCCAGTAGCCTCTAGGATTTGAGCTGTTACTCCTACTGAGGATCGATATATTTGTGGTGGCTATGTCAAATGAAAATTCATCTTAAGATTGAAATGCAAAGACTTGAGATATGCAACTCTGTGATCTGACATACTAGAGAGGATGACAGGATGGAAGAAATGCTCCAAGAAAGAATCCAATATGAAAAAAGATCATGAATATGGATGTTACACATATCATCTAGGGCCGTATAAAAATGATGAGACTTTCCATAGAGAGTGAGTTGATAAGTGTTTGTAAAATGCCCCATACTCAAGCAAATAATACAGAAAATTACCAGTTTCCCTTTGTTTTTCCTTTAGGGAGGAGGTTGTTTCTGAAGTTTCTTATGTGAGAAGATAGGGGACCAAGTAAAAGTACACTTGGCTAAGTATTATGGATTCAGATCTGGCCCAGATGAATGATATTATAGGATATTGAAAGAAGTAGAGGTGAAATGCCTAGGCTATAGTGGAAACATTTGGAGAAATCTTGGAGAACGAGTGATGTTCTAGAAATTTCAAGCTGGTCATCTGATGTCTCAAATTTCAAAATGTGGAGTTTAGAACCTGGAGCAAATAATTCAACAGGAGACCACTACAATGTGAAGAGTTGCCTTTTGCGAATTTCAGGGTATCAAGTTGAACTATATGAAGGAAACAATTTATCTCTTTGGTATTTTCTGATTTTCCTTTGATAGGAAATAGCAGGAAGTTTATTAGCTGTGTATTGTGAAATAATGCCAATCTACCATGACAGACTGTGCTCGAGCTGGAAAGAATTGATCAGTGAGTTTGATCAAAAGAGTTCAGGTGACCAAATCCCAAAATGAAATTGGGTGTACCCTGGAGTAAAGTTCTGTTTTTTTTCTTCTTGAGGCCAGAAAGTGGAAAAAGTGATAGGGTGTGGGAGTTTCTAGTGAATATGCTAAAACCAGAGTGCTTGGAGATGGAAGCAATAGTAGAAAGGAAAGTATAGGTAATTTCAGGTGTCCTCATTAGGTACCTTGAGCACTTAGCATAGCATCTATTCCATTTTTGTTCTTTTTCTTGTCATTCATCATTTCAATTGTCTTATGCTTCATGACTCCATATGGGGTTTTCTTTACAAACATGTTGGAGTTGTTTGCCATTACCTTCTCTAGCTCATTTTTATAGATAAGGAAACGGAGGCAAACAGGGTTATGTGACGGGGCCACACAGCTATTAAGTGTCTGAGGTCAGATTTGAACAGATAAAGATGAGTCTTCCTGACTCTAAGCCTGGAACCTTATCCACTGAGCACCTAGTTGCCAAATCTATTACACAGTAACATCTGAACAAATGCTTGTCTAATTGACTGACTGCATAAGGAGACCTACTAATTTATCGATCAAGAATCAACATAGAGTAATTGAAAAAGAACTTAGATGTTGAATCAGGAAGACAGTCTTTTATTTCATAATAATATGATTTGAGGATCAGCTAAGAATCACTAGGGCAGGTAGCTGGCAAAGTGGTTAGAGGGCCATAGAATTATCTTCCTGAGTTCAAATATGGCCTCAGACACTTGCCAGTTCTATGACCCTGGAAAAGTCACTTAAACCTGTTTGCCTTATCTATAAAATGAGCTGGAGAAGTAAAATGGCAAACCACTGCATTATCTTTGCCAAGAAAATCCCAAATGGGGTCAAGAACAGTCAGACATGACTGAAATGACTGAAAGACAGGATCTAAGGAGTCACCCACCTCCTCTGAGCCTCAGTTTTCTCCTTTGTAAAACAAGCAGTTGGGCAAGATTCCTTCCACTCTTATTATACTTTAAAAAATAAGTATTTGTGGTAACAAAAATGATTTTGTTGTGGTTTTAATTCCCTCAAAAAGAAGAAAATCAACAGCACACAATTCATATGCACTCAATTATATATTCAAAGTAGGAGTTCCAGTTCTGTGTTATCATCTCTCCCCAATTCATTTCAGTTTTGGTTATCTTTGTCCAGGGAAGAGAACTACACAGCTACTATACTTTAGGTTTCTGCAAATACTTTGTTGAGGTGTACCTTGGTTTGCATTCATATATGAAAGAGAATTCATGAGAGGAAATTGTAACATTGAAAATAAACCATTTATTGCATAAACTTACTTAACAATTTATGTAGAGCATGGATGCTGAACTTCTGTGCTTTCACAATATGACATCTTTGATGAGGTTCCCAGAAATCATTGTTTGGGTCAACTACTTTAAGCTAACTGAAAGATAAATTGTGGGAGCAAGTAATTGTCACTCCTGATTTTTCTCTAATTTTAAAGAGAAAGTAGCATCTCCTTCCTATTTATCTTCTCATTTTTACTACTTTTTACCATTATCCTTCCCTTCATTTTTAAAAAATACTTCATTATTTCTGATACCCATTTTTCCCTTCTCACTTTTAAAATCATTATAATTTATCTTTATGGCCCATTTAAAAAATACTTTATGGTCTTCTTTTTTAGAAAAAAAAATGTCATGTTAAATATTGTGGCGTTTAGTGGGCTCCCTAGATTTTTTCCTCAAGACAGTATCATTGGTGCTTAATTCCCATTTCCATAATACCATGTGAATATAACAGATTTCAGTGGTCATTTAATAATTTAAAATTATTTAATGAGCATATTCATGGAATTTGAAGTAAGTTGATAAATTATTATATAATAGCGTTATTATTCTAATTACCTAACAACTAAATCATTTAGTAATATAAAATGAGATAGTTATGCTTAGAACAAGCAGTTAGAAGGACACCTACAAAGAGAATTGGTAAATTACTCATATTTAAACTGTAGGACATATAGAATATTTTAGTCAGGAGCTCTTCATAGGAAAATTATTGCTTAACAAATTGGGTAGTGTAATGAAAAGTGTCTTATTACCTTGGACTTCTGCTACCCAAAACAATGTTCATAAAGCAGCTCATTTCATTCTTTGAAAGCTCTGACTGTTTTAAAGCTCTATTTTGTGTTGCAATGATGTCTATTTCTCTGTTTGAAGCCTGTTGGTTACCCTCAACTTGGTTTGGTGCATCTGTGAAGATGGGGTATGGCTGCTTTACTTGCTCTATCTTCTTGGAGCCACAAGTGAGAGTAGGGTAAAAGTGGACACCAAAAGTGGGTAAGCTGCCCTGAAAAGAGCTTGACAAGCCCTCATACCAGAGGTGCTAGTCCTCTAACCAATTGGTGAGTTAGAAGGATGTCTACCCCAAGTATCTGAAGACTTTCCCCAAAGTGATGAGAGCAATTTGTTCCAATGGCCATGAAGGCAAATGAAGCAAGTGATAAGGAACACTAAGAACTTTGTCAGACATCAAAGATGCCAAGGTAATCCACTGCAGCCGGGGCCATTGCCAATCATCTTGACATTTGTCTTGACACTGACCTTGAATGACTCTGGAAGAGGTAGCGAAGCTGAGGACTTTGTGCAACTCTGCTCACTTAAATCCAATTCATGCGCCGGTCAAGACATCATCCTGTGAAGTATTGTAAATCACATTTCCTAAAGTTAAAGGTATGAGTCAGCTTATGCATAGAACTCCTTCCTTGCTATTACAAACTCCTACATGATGCAGGTACTTTTTCTCAGGGTTCTTGTCACTTCCACATCCATGTTTGTTTTTTGCCAGTTAACATTAAGGCCAGAAAAGTAGCTCTCATAACTTCTCTCATTCATAAGAATGACTAATAAGTAAAAAATAATAATTAAGTATTCATCGATTTTAAGATTTTGGAAGACTCGTTATTGTTGTTTAGTTATTTCCATTTCAGGTTTTTTGGCAAATATACTGAGTGGTTTGCCATTTCCATCTCCAGCTTATTTTTACAGATGAGGAAACTAAGGAAAACAGGGTTAAATGACTTGTCCCAGACCACACAGCTAGTAAGTATCTGAGGTGAGATGAGACACCTAGAGCCTAAACCTTTAGAAAATGCTGAATAATTGATTTATTCCCTTACTACTATATCTTGCCTCTGTGTGAAATTTTTTAAATATTTCAGTAAATAAACAAGTATTTATTTAGCACCTATTATGTGTCAAGAACTGTGCTGGGCAATAGGGATAAAAAAAGGTAAAGAATAAAATCAGTTCCTTCTCTCAAAGATCTTGATATTCTTTCTGGACAGTCAATGTGTATATTTATAGGTGTACACAGAATACATATAATAAGAACAAATACAAAGTTATTAAATAGAAGGTACCTAGAGAAAAAGACCACTACCATTTGAAGAGAATCTGGAAATGATTCATTTAGCCTTTCTTGGTGCTTATCAGGAAAGCCAATTCACCACTCTCATCAGTCCAAACACTACAGATGGAAAATAACCAAGCTTGGAATTGAAAAATAGAAAGAACATGGACTGCATTGCATTTAATAAATTGTGCAGAACTTAGGAAAGCACCGTTCAATGAAAAGATTGCTGGAAATGGAATCAAGAATAGTCTGGATTCATCCAATATCTGATATCTAGCCTCTCTAAATCTTTTTCGTCAACTATATAGTAGACACTAAGGATAAAGTGGTGTGCAAATAATAAACTATTATATCTGTTGACTTTATTATTGCTCCTATCCTACCAGCCACTGATGTTTGTTGGTTCTACCTCTTTAGTATCTCTCAGAATTATCCCCTCCTCTCTACTTACCCTACAACTGGCCTAGATCAAGTCCTTCTTAGTCTTTCTGAGATACTTGCTGTCCCTTGCCAAAATCCTATCATTTAAATCATTATATCTCTTCTTTTTTTAATCTTTTTAAATCATATATATCATCTAAATCATTATATCATTATACTCTTTTAATCCATGGGCTGGAAAACCAAATTTTATAGTGAGCTATTCAATTCTTATAGCTTCTAGAAGAGACTACATTTTTGTTTTGAATGATATGTTAGAACTAAGTTTTCATCATTATAGTAAGAAAGCTCCATCTAACAATTTAAATTAAAACCTGATCTCCAAATTACTTTCTTAAAGAGTTACCTGGTGAACTGATAGGTTAAGACCCTGATTTGCCTAGGGTCACACAACCAGTATGTCAGAGGGAAGACTTGAACCAAAATTTCCTGACTCTGAGAGAAGCTATCTTTATCATATGCTACTCTACCCTATTCCCAGAAGGAAAGAAATGTTCAAGACCCATCTCTCTGACTGCCACTCTAACCATTCTTCTCTTCTTGCCCATGAGTAAGGCTCCTTTCAAGACTTTAAAGCCAGAGTTACAAAAAATGAGGGTTTAAGGAGTGAGGTATTAAGCATTCTAATTTTCATATCATCTATAATTTTAGCTAAGCTGCTTCCATCTACTCATCTCCTCTGGCTATCAAACTCTTACCATATATTATTTTGCCAATCCTTATGAAATTTAACTATAGACTTTTTAAGTGTCACATCCTCTAACCCCAATTTTGTATTCCAATTGTGTCCAAGCCTTCCATTGTACTCTCTTAAATGCTTGTTCTTTTGAAACTCAACCATTGTAACAACTTAAAATGTTTGGTTTTTGATTGATTAGTAGCAGAAATAGAAAGATTAAATGTGAAAATGATCTTCCACACAAAGTTTATAATTGAGTGTAATTTAATATTAGATATTTCTGTAGCAGCATTATTCATTTGCATACTAACCAGTAGAACTAGGTAGTTATAGTTTTTTGCATCTTAGGAGGCACTCTGTCATACAATGGGTAAGCACTCTGGGAAGACAGTTTATCTCCTAGATGTTCATGTTTGATGTTTATACATACATTTATATGTGTGTGTGTGTGCGTGTGTGTGTGCGTGCGTGTCCCTTAGCAAGGAGTATTAAACTACCATGATACAACACTTTCTAATATCAATAACAGAATTCCTCAGTATCTATGGATCTTTCTTGAGAACCTCTACGTTCACCTCCTCATAAAAAGTCTCATCGTGGAGTGCTCATGGCCCAAATTTTTTTTTCTCCTTCTTTCTTTTTTTTTTACCATATTCTTCCACCCACAGTCTTTTATCACTTCTGATTCTCCTTCCCCTTCACAGAACGTTTTACTCTCCAGCTTCCTTCTTACATAATTTTTTTTCTACCTTGTTTAAGAACTCTTCATTCTTTCTTATTAATTAAATTAAACTTTTCTTAGACATCCTGGGTAGCTTCAGAGCTATCTAAAAAGTACTGTAGACTAGTCCTTAACATCTAAATTTTTCTCAGAAAATTTAAGTGACTACATCTGTTCCAGAGGCTATAATAGGCAGAAATGTGATCTGCTCCTAGGTAATATCACCTGTCCCTCTTTTGGGAACTTTGAGACTAAGACGTAGCTATGGCTGCTAGGGCAGTGACAGAAAACAGTCCTGGGCTCAGTAGAATTCACTTATTATTCATTACAAGAAGCCAAATTATATACAACTCATTATTTTAAGAAAACTACCTTGTTCCTTTACGTAAGGGACTCTAGTTTAACTTTACTTATGTCAGTTTCTGGATGGAAGCAATAGCACATTTTAATACCTCAAGTACTGAAATAGTTCTAAGTTGTACATGTGTAACTTTTATACATATAAATCTCTTTTGGATATAGTAGCAAAAATGTTTTATAACAATCATTCTCCTTATGCATAACATTTGTTTTTTTTCCCCTAAGAGTCAGTAATAAAATCATAATATTTAAGGAGTGGAATCCAAATTATGAAGAGAACTTAGATTATGTAGAGTACTTTGAAACTTTAAATGGGAAGAATAATTCCTATTCATAGCTTTCAGTTTGCCAAGTTAGTTTTTTTATATCACATAATAAATACATGTTTTCCCAACCTGCTTTCCATGCCCTCCAGAATTAAGTCTGAAGAGACTTTATTATTCATCCGCATGTTCAAAGGTAGCTATTCCTACCTTAATGGGGCTAGAATTGTCAACTTTTCTAAAACAGTTACTTGTTTTCTATGCCCTTAGGTTTGAAAGAAAATAGTCTCAAAATGGAAAAAGTAGGCTGACTTTCTGAATCCAAAATTGGATTCAGATTATGCTTTATAAGCATAAGCTAGTCTACCTGTGTAGAGGTCCTGAAACATTTTTTGCAATAGGTAGTATATCTATTAGATAAATATATTGTAAATAACAATATCTATGATTATCCCATTATGTGTTTTCTATAAATCCTTTGAACTCTTTAAATTTATGAAGGACTATACTCAATCAGAATAGTTTTACAATCTCATTAAAAATTTGGTCAACTTGACATCTGCTATGAAATGAAAGATGATAATGTGATTATTTTGATTATTTAAATTATTTTTAAAAGTAGCAATGTATATCTTATTAATAGATAAGGCACATGAGTCAGAACTTTAGACTTTGTCCCAAGTGGAATATAAGATAAATTATTCAAAGAAATGAAGACCGAATACTCTATTTGTAATCCTCAGTACTGGTTACAGTTACTATTGAGTACTTGTAATCCAGACTAAGATTTGGGGCAATACATGGATGAAATTCATTTCTTTCCTTTATGATTCAAAAATTGGAGAATAAAAATACACCTTTCATATAATGTAACTATTCTGCAATAATTGGATAGTATAGAGTCTACAAACCTTTCACATAAGTGCTATAACAGATATCGCTCTTTATTTATTGTAGAAATATAGGAAAGAATAGCAGACATTTCATAAAGAACTCTGCTTAATGATCCATTTTCAGGTCATTTCTTTGTGCAATCAGCAATTTTACTGCTTTAATATGGTAGAGGTACCACATTATTGTTTAAAGGGGAAATAGAGGAGAAAAGCCACTTTGGATCAATGAATTGACATTGTCAGTCACCTTAAAGCATTGGAGGAAATCTGTTTAAAATCTCACTACCAGATTTCTGCCAATATTCAAGGACATAGCTTCAACTTTATCAACAGCCTTTCCCATGAAGTAAATAAGTTATTCTGATTATTTAATATTGAGCAGAGATTATGCACTAGATGAAGCTTCAACTCAGAAATTACTATAAAGAAATATATCCTCTATTATCTTTTTGTTTTTAAAAATGTACATCTGGCAAATCTCCAATTGATCTGTGTTAAGCAGTGTCAGAACAAGGAGATGCTTCATAACAGCAAGATAAAAATAGAACTCAAGAAATGGAAAATGTAAAGATATAGGGTTCAAGGACCATGTAGTATTTGATCCTATACTACCTTGGTTATCTGCTCCTGACCTAGAAGTGACATTCAGGAAGATCAGGACCATCTCTCAGTTTTGTAACCAGAGATTAAATATTATACCCAAGTGGTAGGAGATGCCCTGCTGATTACAATGACAGAGAGGAAATGATGCCAACAACATATTTCCAACCCAGAAGATAATTCTAAAACCGTCACCCCACCCACAGTAAGAGTCTAATATTTCTTACTGGATAGACCAAAAGTTTGCCATTTAATAAAGCTCATTATAAGTAATTAGCAATCTTCCAATACCTTCGCTTTGGTACTTTGTTTGTATTTTATTTTATTCTGATAAAGAAAAACAGTTTTATTTATGTTTAAGTATTTGTCTTGAACTCAAGTTGTTTTTAAATATGCTGAATTTTCTACCTTTAAAAAGAGATTATTCTTATTTTGGAATTAATCTCTTGAGAATTATGAATGATAAATGAACTAAAGGAACCATTAACAAATTGAGAGTTAAATTTTCTATGAAATATTTTCCCTAAATTTTTTATCTCTTTCCTTGTCATCTGCAAACACTATTCATTCACCCATCTAAGTTACAAAAGGCTTTTCAGTATTTTGTTGTTGCTGAGTCATTTCAGTCATGTCCAACTCTTTATGATCCAAAATCTTTTCCTGGCAAAGATACTAGAGTGGTCTGCCATGTCCTTCTCAAGGTCATTTTACATGAGGAACTGACAAACAGGGTTAAGTCCCTTGCCAAGGATCACACAAATAGTAAATGCCTGAGGCTGGATCTGAACTCATGAAAATGAGTCTCCCTCATCCCTAGCCTAGTGCTCTATCTACTGTGCTGCCTAGCTGACCCTTTTCTATATACACCAGTGATTTTGTAGCAGCATTTCACATAATATTACCAAACTGAGAAATCAAAGTAGATACTCATCTTTTGGGGACTAATTTTTGAAATGTACATTAATATAATGGAATTGTCCTAGAGTAAAATAAATGATTAATTTAATGTATAGAGAAGCTTGGTAAGATTTATATGAATTGATTCAAAGTGAACTAAGCAGAAAGAAAGGGGATAACAATATTCTTAATGACTACAACAATGTGAGTGGAAAGAAAACAAGAACAAAACAATTGAAACTAAATGCTACAAAAATATAATGAACAAGGTAGACCTCAAATGAACTATAGAAGAAAGAACTTTCTTTTAATTTGTTGCAGAGGTGGGGAATTTAGAGTATGGAGCATGGCAAAAAAAAATTTTTTTCTCTATTTTGACTGAATTTAACTCTCCTCTCTTTTTCTTCATTAATAATACATAATGGTTTTGTTGTTGTTGTTGTTTTTGGAAGATGAAAGAGGGAAATGTAGGAGAGGTAAAATGAAAATTCAATAAAATTAATTTGCACACACCAAAAAACAAACAAAAAGCCCTTTCAAAGTTATGAACATAACTAGGATTTTTATTATTATAATTTTACTGTAATAGTTTTTTCTTTCAAAAAAGCAAAATGTAAGCAAAACCGTGGTTAGAAGAGCCCTCTCTGAGAAAAAAAAAAATCTTTCTTAAAATTATTTAATAGAATATAGCAAAGCTTGGAGTACATTTGTTAAATACTGTGTCAAAGTATGCAAAGGCCCCATCCAAGACAGAAATAATCATAATATAAAAATATTGATGATCTTTAGCTCTTGACGAAATATTCTCTACGTCAACAACAAATATTTTTCACTGTTCTGACTTAAGCATCAAAGAGGAACTATAGAAAAGTCAAAAAGATGATTTGACTTCTAAATGCTAATGAATAAATAAGTCTCTTTAACATTCAGGGAATGGGGATCATGGTACATATAGTGAAATAATACAATTTAAATAAAGGAAATTTATGGGAAGTTATAATATCTTAAATTATGAAAAAGGTACATTTCATGAACACTGCAGCCATCCACTCAGTCACCAAGCTTCAGAATTGTAGACTCGTCCCATTCTACCTCCCTCACACATCCTCCATGTCCAGTCAAATTGCTAATTTGACCTATACAACATCTCTCACAGCCCTCTCTTTTCCCCACACTTACGGCCACCCTACTATTTCAAGCACTCAATTACTCTCTCCTGGATTACTGCAGTAGCTAGCTAATTAGTTTCCCTGTCTCTAGTATCTCACCTTTCCAGTACATCCTTCTTACACACCTTTCCAAGGTACAGGCATGGCCATGTCACTTCCCTGACTAACATCCTTCAGGGGCTCTTTCTTGTCTCTCGGAAAAAGTACAAACTCCTTGACTTGGCATTTAAGACCTTCTACAATCTGGATAGAGTTTACCTTTCCAACTTTAATTTATTTATTTAATTTATTGGATTCCAGCCAATCTGGCCTGCTATCTATTTTTCCAAACTTGACAGTCATTTCCAACTTGACATATTTGCACAGGTAGCTTTCCATACTCGTTTTTCTCTACATTTATACTCCCTTTTCTCTAACTGCCTGATTTCTTATTTTCCAATTCTCAGATCAGTTTGTACATAGCTTTCCATGATCCTAAACAATGAGAAATTTCTTCCTCCTTAAATATTCCAGAACACCTTGGCTTATCTTTCTTTTGTCCCTTTACACTTTTTTCCTTGTATTATACTTATCTGTGTTTATGTTAAATCTCTCAGGAGAATGTAAGCGCCTTGATGGCAATGAATATTTCATTTTTGTCTTTGTCTCTTAGGTGTCTGGCATAGTGCCTTGCACATAGCAGCTGTTTAATAAATTTTTCAATTGAATTAGAGATGCTGAAATGCAAAATAAATGAAACTAATAAATGTTGGTGTTAGCCATAAAAATTGCTGCTTTATTAAAAACATTTTTTATCAATTACACAATCTGGATATTGAAAAGATTTTAAACGTTTAATCAGTTACCTTCCTTTTAGATTGAGGACACTGCAAGTCAGAGTTTGTAACTTGCCACAGCTCACATGAAAAGTAACTGTGGTAGACACAGGGTTCTTCTGCTTTTAAACCTGTGTTTTTTATTAATATATTAGAAATGAGGAGAAAAAGAAAAGTCAAACAAAACAAAACCAGAATAGTCTTAGTCTCAAGCAAGTAAAGTTCTAATGAGATCAATGAGTTATCCACACTCATAAAGTTAAATTTTGACAGAGCTAGGCCTAGACTTCATGACTGTTTCCCAGTCAAGCACCATCTCCACTATGCTGTTGTCATCACCTTGTTTCAAGGATGGAAAAGCTTCATTTGAGAGATTTTTATATTTTCCATACCTCATCTCTGGAAACTGTTGGTTAATTCTCACCAAAAGAGAACACATTTCAGACAACCAATCCCTATGTTGTGAAAACTCAATCATATGTCATTCCTCAAATATTCAGGACTTTTCTCTAAGTTCTCAATGTTCTTAAGATCACAATAAAAAGGCATATGGCCTTCAAACTTTTTTTTGAGACTCAAATTGATTTTCATCCATCTGCCTCAATTAGAAATAAACTTTTCCCCCAATTCTTCATCTGCTTGTGCTTCTGTTTCTTAAGTAGTTTTTTTTTCTTTTCTCTAAAAAGCCAAACCTAAAAAAAATCAAAAAAAATTATATACATGGGAAAATGGGTCACTTAATAGTCCATATCTCAGACTCATATTTATAATGATTTATGGGTGAAAAAATGTTAAAAAAAAAAGATATCAGTGTCATAGGAAAGGAAGCTTAGAAAACTGTTCTCAGAGTCAGGAATACCTGGATTCAAGTCCTGCCTTACTCTGATGTATGTATGTGTTCAGGTTTAGGGGCAGGCAGGCAGTCAGAAGGTGAAGGTATGATCTCTGGAAATTAGTTCCTAGGGCAGTTTTTCCAGTTGGGGAAAAGGGTAGTATAGCAGGGCAGATGCTTAGATGCCTCATTAGACCCCGGTTTCCTCATATTTTATGGAAATCTTCATTTGCTTCTAAGCAATCTGATGCAGGGCTGTGTGTCCAGTACATTAAGGCAAGGGAAAGAGATAAGACCTAGGTAGAGGATGATTGCCCTACCTGCCTGCCTGGAGAGGACTACAGGGGACCAGCAATCATAGGTATTGTGAAAGAGAGTAGCAGAAACAGAGGCAGGTGATGGCTAAAAACAAGAGGATGCAATAACAACAATAAAATAATAGATAACATTTGTATGATGGTTTAAAACATTAAGGTTTGCACATATTGTCTTATTTGATCCTCGCCTCACAATAACCCTATAAGGTAAGGGCTGTTACCCTGATTTTACTAAAGAGGAAACAGATGATTGTCATTTTATGGAAGAGGCTGACAGAGGTTAAATGACTTGTTCAATGTCATATAGCTAATAAATATGAGTCAGGTTTCAAGCTCAGTTCAAATAGTTGTGCTGCTTTCCTTAGTTCTAATATTTTCTTCACATACACCATTAGCTTACCTATTTATCCTCTGAGGTCCACATAATCCACTTTGAAAACCCTTACTCTATTCTGGTCAGCAGTATTCATTATTGAATTCTTCATGATCTTTGGCCTGACAGATCAATATCATGAAAATTTAAGTTTTATCATAATAATTACTGGCTCTATAAAACTTCAATGCTGCCTGACTCCTTACAAATTGTAATGACAAGCAAAGTGGAACTTTTGTTGCCTTTTGTTTTGGAATATTTCTCAGCACTAAGGCAATCAAGTGCCTTTGATTGAGGTTTGCCTTTGTAGGAAGGCCCACACCCTTTTGCTACTTAGGTCATGTGAGGTGTGAAACCCTCAAGAGTTATGAAATGCTTGAGAGTTGTGAAGCCCTCGAGATGTGTGAAGTGCTCTGACCTTGAAAAGGGGTATAGGTACTCTGAGGTTAACATTTTGTTTGGGGGCTCACTCATTGGAAGAGTATTGATGTGGAGACTCTGGGTAGCCATTAAAGAGCCCTCCGGCTTTGAAAACCCAGATGTTGGTGCTTCTCTCTCTCTGGTAACTATGTATGTATAGCCTTGGTCAGACAGCTAGAAGCCCTGTCTGTTGATTTGTGTTTATTGTCTCTGTTTATATGATTTCTGCTTGCAATTTCTGTTTGTGTTTTCCTGATCAGGGTGCTGATTTTTTCCCCTGAAGTAAGTGAATGATGTATGCATGTTTAATTAAAGTGATATTATAAAGCCCTTAAAGTCACTTTCCTTAGAAAAGCAGATCAAAGAATCTGTGCTGCCAGCCTTCCTGTGTGCTGGTGTTGTTGACCTTACACCCCCACAGCAGCTACTATTGTTGTTATAAAAATGAAGTCCAAGTTCCTTATGCTAATGATATTCCAGGTCCTCCACAGTCTAGACAACGTCAAAATGTTTATTCTGCTTTTAAAATTCTCTATAGCACATTGCCTTTCCAGACAATTGTTCCACCAAATAAACTCTAAGCTTCTTGAAGTCAAAGGTTACCTGTTTTGCTTTTTTCAAATATCCTTCATGGTCCCCTGGAGAATACTGATTAGATCATCATCATGATTTCCATTCATATAGTACTTTCAGGTCTACAAAGAATTTTATATACATTATTTCTTTTGATTCTTATAGCAACCCTGTGACAAAGGTCCTTATTGTCATCCTCATTTTATAGATAAAGGAACTGAGGCTCCCAAAGGTAGAATTGTTTATCCACTGTTGCAAAACTAGTAAGTGAGGCTGCGTGTTGAAACACATCTTCTCCAGTCCATATCTTGGAATTAATCCACTCTTTACTAGACATAGTGAATGTGCAATAAGTGTGTTGAATAAAGCAAAGTATTTGATTATAATCTTGAAGGCATGGGATTTATTAAATTGCAAGTCGAATTTCAAAAAAGATAGTCATTAAAACAGTACATATTAAATTGCAGGTGAGAAGTTTAATTGTACTTTCCATCTATCTATATTTTCTACTTGAGGTGTAAACATAGATTTTTATTTAGACAAATGAAACATAAAAATGATTGTGAAGAGTTTAGTTTCGAGCGCTATTTTAACAGAAAATAGTTTTCTAATCATCATTTGCAATTTACTACACTGTGGTATTTACAGAGCAGTTGCTGTCACTGTAATCCCATATAATGTATACTGAAGAGGACTTTAGGTTACATGAATTGACATCATGAAGACATTTCTAAGAAGAAGAAAGCATTTGCAGCAACAGAGAGACACTATTGTCTTTCCATATTGAGTCCACCATATGTTGAAAATGTGAGTTTTATAATCATAAAATCAATGTGAAAAACCATTTCTAAATTGATATTTCAAAAAAATTGCTTTTGCATAATAGTGTATACTGACAATCTTGTTTCTATTTTTATTCTTTTGACTCTCACTTGATTATTTTAGCCAGATTTTCAACCACATATCATAATGTGCTTCTTTAAAGAACCTTTAGCCCGCTAACTTAATTTATATAAGAATATACCAGGAAAGCATCTACACCTCAACCTACTACACAAAGACAGAAAACGTATGTAGCAAAGCCCCCATCCTGGTGAGGAAAGTCATCATATCTCTACATCCCAGGAAAGGAATCTTAGAATCATCTTTGGTTTACCTATATTCTTTACTTTGTAAATAGAGGGCATTGCCAAACCTGCTGCTTCCTTACTGTTACATTATATCAATTTTTTTTTTCTGACAATATACACAATTTAAAAAATATATTCCTTTTTTGTCATTTCAAATGGTCCTTGCAGTCAGGGCTGAGGATTATGAATGTACATGTTGGCGGTGGAATCTGGAGTGACTGATTTCTTACCAGTAAGTAGGAAAATTTAGCAAGCAGAAGAACTTGCATTTTTGATCTCTAATGCTGTATCAAAGTATTCACTTTTAATAGGAGCAAATAAATATTTTGGTTAAAATTAATTCTATCATATATCAATAAATGTGTTTGATCAGGAAGAAGAATAAAATGTCATTTCCAAACACTGGTGAAATTCTTTCCAACAGCCTTACCTCCACCAGCACTTGGATTTTTTTTTAATTAAATGCAGCCCAGTTTATATGAATGTGAAAAACATTAAATGAAATTACCAATGTTGCTTCTGATCTATGGATTCAATCTTCCTGTTTACTATTTTTCAATTTTCCATGTTAAAATGGTGAAAGTTAATTGCTATGACTTTTTATGTTACTCGTTACACAATCACTCTGATTGAAATGTCATGTGACACTTTAGAACTTAGCAGTGTCTGACTAAAAAGTTAGTCATATGATGAGTTTATCCTGAGCACAGAAGTTTACTATGTAAATTGTTCAAAGTGTATTTTCTCTACTTTGAATATCTTTCTGTAGTGGAGTCATAAACAATTTTTATCATAAATATTGTCAGAGATTGAATATACCTATCCATGAGCAACAAAATAGTACTTTAACAAAAGGATTTATTATCAGTTAGAAATAATTTATTAAGCACCTGCTGTGTGCCAAGAGCTGTGATAGACATTGGGAATAAAAATACAATAAATTAAATAATCCCTACACATGAGGGACTATACATTCTAAAGAGAGAGAGAAAACACAGTCAAATACAAGGTAATTTTAGAGGTAGAAGGTGGTTGAACGCTTTTGAGGGATTAAAGGGTTTTTTTTGGTAATTTATTCAATTTAATATTATTTAAAAATAATTTAATAAGTGCAGCATGACAGTGGATGGATTCAGCATAATTTAGATTTAAAGTCAGGAATCCCTGGATTCCAGTCCTCCACGATTATATGACTGTGAGAAAGTCTCTTAACTTCTCAGTTCCTCAAGAAGCTCTCCAAAAACTATTAAGTTGCAAAGTAATTATAAAATTGTTTTGATAGAAGGCAGTAACTTAGAGGGGATGACCATTTAAGGAGGGTAACCAGGGAATTTACCTCATCATTTTCCATTCTGCTACTTCCCTGGACTTCAAATCTTCAGAAATTCATCATACTGCAAAATGAAATCAACTCTGAAACTCTCACCTCAGATGTTTGCTCAACTCAGGTGTAGGATGTCATCATGCCCTGCCCCCAAAAGCCATCTCTTTCTAGCTTCTTTTTACCTGTGGCTTTCTCCCACTAGATTGTGAAAGCCTTGAGGGCAAAGATCGTCTTATTCTTTTCTTTGTATAGCCAGTGCTTTAATTAGAGCCAAAGGGGACATCAAGTTTACTCATCTTTCAATTAAGTATGAAGAGAGCTTTCTCTGTAATCAGAAGATGAGGACTCAAATCTCGTCTCAGATGCTTAATACCTGTGTAACCATCACTTACCCTCTGCAATCTAAGTTTTCCCATCTTGAAATGAGGGGATTAATAGAAGTCAAGGTCTCAAGGTCACTCATTTACTGATTAAGCCAAGTCTAAAGTATTTAGAAAGATTGTCTCTTTACTTTTTGAAATGCCCTCTCAGTTTGGAATGGGGAAAATTTACTCTTAGAATAGATATACAGGGTGTTCTTAAAGTCTGCACACATAGGCAAAAATGCACATTTTCAAGAATAAAGTGATTGAAATTTTCAAAATTTTATTTAATTGGAATATTCACAAATAACATCTTCAATATGATTTCTGTCATTTGTGATGCAAAGATTGATGTACTTTGCAAGATTCATGTGAACTCTATGCAACAACTCAACTCCACATTAGGATCAATTTTAGCACATTCACTCTTGGAATAGGAATATGAAATTATATGATGTTTTTTGAAGTTGAAGAGGTTATTTGTTAATATTCCAATTAAATAAAATGTTGTTGAAAATTTCAATCATTTCATTTCTTGAAAATATGCATCTTCGCCTATGTGTCCAGACTTTAGGAACACCCTGTACATTATAATGTTGATATGGTATAACCAGCATTTGTGAAATATTTTTCCCAGTAGTTTCTAATCCTTTTACTATGCTACATTTTTTGAGGGGAGGGGGGAATAATTCAAAGCAGTATTTTATCTTCTTTATGGCCATTTAAAATACCCTTCTTGGAGTAACTAGGTGGCTCAGTGAATAGAGCACTGACCCTGGAGTCAGGAGGACCTGAGTTCAAATCTGACATCAGACACTTGACACTTATTAACTGTGTGACCTTGGGCAAGTCACTTAACCCCAATCACCTTGCCTTTCCCCCTTCCAAGAAGCCCACCCACTTCTTTTTTTCCCTTCTAATGAAAAGAAATAAATCAAGTTATTGTAAAAGAATATTGTGGTCAATGTGTGATTTATTTGAGCACCTAGTATCATGCCTTGTACGTAAGAGGGATATAATGAATTGAATTGAAACTAATTAAGTAAATGTGGCTACTTCCTCCTCTAATGTAGACTATAATCTCATGTTGTATAATTTGAATTCATGTACTCCAATAAATCTATCCAAGAGGACTCCCCCACCAAGTTGATGGCCTTACCATTTAATCTAAATTACCGGTTTTTATTTAATCTAATTATCAATATAATTCAGGCTGTGATGTTGTTGTGGTTGTTGTGGTGGTGGTGGTTGTTTTTCTGTTCAGTATGAAGCCTGCTTGGTCATTCTCTTTAGGAAAAATACAAGTTCCTCATCCTGACATTTAAAGTCCTATACAATCTGTCTCCAATCTGTCTGTCAAGACATTTTATATTATTCTCCTCAAATATTTGATGTTCTAGTTTAACCAGCTCACTGAATGTTCTTCAGATGCAACATCTCCTATCTATCTCAATATCTCCAACATCTCTTATCTATGAGTTCTCCTGAGGATTTAATCCACTTCCGAAGTTAATTACCTCCTCCATTCTATTCTTAGAATCTTTAGATTCCTTCAATGTTGAACTTGCTTATCTGAGACCACTCTTGGTTTCTCTCCATTATTGTTATTCTCCCTCCCCCCATTTTCAGTTATATTAACTTGAATTTATTTTTTTGGTGCAGTATCTACCACTCTGCCTCCCTACCTTTTCCCTAGAAAGTAATCTTCCTAAGGAAATGGGTTGTTTGTTTATAGTTCTTTATAGTTCTAATTTTAATTCTCAGGTAGTTGTCTGAGACTATAGAAATTAGTATCATGCCCAGGGTCACACAAATAGTAGGTTTCAGAGGAAAGTTTGAAACTGTCTTCTTAAACTCTAAATATCACACTTTGGCCATTATGTCATATATCTTTTTATTGGCTTATACACAGTAGGCATTTTAAAAAAAATTGTTTGAATCACATGCATCCTGGGTGTCTTTGATCATGCTCCTCCTACAATGTCATTATTCATAATTCATGTCATAATTCAATCTTTCTAGGATACACAGTAGTCAACTCATCATTCTGTTAGTCAAAAAATTCTTATATCCATCTGACTTATATTTCTCCTAATTGCATTCATGACCATTTGTAACGACAATCTGGCTAGCAGCTACTGTGGATGTGTAAAACCAATGGCAACTACAGAAGGCCACTAATACAGGTTCTTTTGATCTGCTTTACTAAGGAAAGTAACTTTAAGGGGTTAATAACCTCTCTTTAATCGCACATACAAATATAACTCACTTAGTTCAGGAGGAAAAGCCAGCAACCTGAACTTCAGAGCAAATATAAATTACAAAGCATACACAATATAAACAGACCAAATCACAATTCATAGTTACCAAAGAACCAATGGATCTGGGTTAGCAAAGCCAGGGAGCAGTTACTATGGCTTTCCCAGAGTCCCACATCACTCTTCGAGTGACTGAGAGCCCCCAAACAAAGCATCTGAGTTTCTTCAAAGTGAGGTGGAGCTCTTAACAACGGTTGCTCTGTGTCTCCACATCAACTCTCCTCCATGAGTTAGAGCCCCAAACAAAATGCTACCTTCTGAGTTTTTAATACTCTGTTCAGGGCTCATAGGATTCACACCTAATCAGCAAAATGATGTGATCCTGGGGCTTTACACCTAGTTAGCAAAAGTGTGGGCTTATTAGGAGCCTTGCACCTAATAAGACTTAATCAAAGGCATTTAGTTAATTTAGCATTCTAAAACAATAAAAGAGCCCCATCTTAATTACCAATATACCATTTTATCTTGTCTTTTGCAGAATAGAATAACAAATAATTAATAATTTCCTCATAAAATGGCTTCATGTCTCTGAAGATACTCATTTCTAACTCTTTTCTAAGTTCGAAAATTTTTTTAAAGTGAAGTGACTAATATTAGACATAATAGCCTAAAAGCATTCCAACAAATTCAAGTTACAGAGGAAGACATTTGCTATATGTGTATGTCTTTTTCTCTTTTCTCTGTATTCCACTATTAGATTGATTTTTTCCCCACAAATAGCCCAATACTAAATCCCCACATATAACAACAATTTGGCTAGCAGCAACTGTTGACGTGTAAGGCCCAACAAGACTAGCAACAAGAGCTACAAGCACAGGTTCTTTACTAAGCTTTACTAAGCTGCTTTACTAAGGAAAGTAACTTTAAAGGGTTAACAATCTCACTTTAATCAATCATACATATATAACTCACTTAGTTCAGGAGGAAAAGCCAGAACCCTGAACTTCAAAGTAAATACAAATAGAAATAACAAACAACAGAAAGACTTTGTCCGATTCAAATCACAAATCTGAGTTACCAGGGAAGCATCAACATCTGGGTTTACAAGCTGGGGGCTCTTAACAATGGCTGCCCAGTCTGCTTCAAGTCACAGGATACTGTTCCAGTGAGTGATAACCCTGAAGGAAAAATGCCAGCCTCTGAGTTTATATACCCTGTTCAGGGTCAAAGGGCATCATAACATGTGACTCAAACCCATGTGACCTAAAAGTGTCACAAACATGTGACTCAAACCAATGTAAACTAGGCTTTCCCTTGAGGTAAGGAGGTCATCAAAGACTCCTGATTTAATCAAAGAAACAAAGGCCCTACTAATCAAGGGTACTTGATTAAATAAGTATTCCAAAAGAGAAAACAGTAAAAAAAAATAGTCCCACCTTAATTACTGATACACTCCACCCCTTTCCAAGATAGATGGCTTTACATAATCTAAATAGCCATGGATCCTGGAACAAATAGAGGCAGTATACATTGTGATCCAGTCAATCAGGGAACTAAAACATATCATTCACAACAAAACAAAACATATCATTCAGTGTCATTTCCCAAAATACTTGTTTACAATACAAACATGATCCACCCCTGGGTCAGAGCAAGTAACAATTTTCTTTAGTAAATACAGAGTACCCAAGTAAAGTCTTTCTTGAGGGTGGGTCCTTCTTCCCACACTGCCATTGCATCCTCCTGCCACCTAAAGTCCCAACTCAAACAAAAAAGTCCAAATAAGGTTCTTTTGGATGTGTGTTCTCCCCACAATGTTCCAGCCTCCCATTCCAAGTTCTGAAGGGCGGCTAGGCAACAAGGCCAACAGGGTGGGGTCCCTGGGCATCCAAGGCACTTCTCCCGCCACCATAGACAACTCTATCCCTCCCTCCTTGGTCCTAAACAGTCCCAAGGGAAGGCAGAAAAAACCACACTCAGTGCCTTGCTGCAAAGTTTCCATCTTGCCCCAGGGCTGAATTCCAAGCTCCTGGGTTCCTGATCATCCAGCTCCTTCTGGCCACTCCTGGCTTCCGCTGGAATCCTGATGTAGGCAGTACCCCACCCCTGCTCTCACCTCACCAAAGTTGGCTGGAAGGCAGTTCACCACTCTCACCTTTCCAAAGTTCTCACGAAGGCAGTCAATATGTCTGCAGCCACTGTCTGCTTATAGTGTCACCTCATCAATTGCTTCATCGAGTCTGCATGAAGGCCCTTATTCATTTTTTCTCCTGCTTCAAAGCTCCACATACAACACAATCTCAGGACATTCACCCTTTCAGCACAGTCCAGAGCTTGGCTAATCCACTCAGGCCCTTGCTGTGGCCATCCCTGCCTCTGGCAAACCTCTGCTAGTTTTCCTCTGTTCTGGCCTGTCTCCTCCAGAGTGCTAGTGGAGTAGGGAGGGGGAAGGAGAGGTTATCTCCCAGGGCCCCTGCTCTGAGCTCCTGGGAAACCACTCCCATCACTGCTACTTGCCTGTTCTCCTTAAGGCCTCTGTTGTTCCTGGGGCTCCACAGAACCATTGACACCACAAATTCAACCAAATAACTGGGAAACATTCAACAATCTCAGTACCCCCAAAACTCCACACTTTCCTTTTAATCTGCAGATCCTGCCACAACTATGCCATTTTGTAATAACAATTTGGCTAGCAACTGCTAGGTTGTAAGACCCAATAAGACTAGCAACAAGAGCACAGTGTCTTTTTGATCTGCTTTTCTAAGGAAAGCAACTGTAAGGGGTTAACAATCTCACTTTAAGCCAACATACATATATCACTCACTTAGTTCAGGTGAAAAGCCAGCACCCTGAACTTCAGAGCAAACACAAATAGAAATTACAAACAGAGACAATATCAACAGATCAAGTAACAGTGTTCAACAGATAGGCTTTGTCTAATCAAGACATGACATACATAGTCACCAAAAAGAGAAACTCCAATAGGTCCGGGTTAGCAAAGCTGGGTGGAGGGCGGGGTGGGGGGGGGTAGGGGAGGTGGTCGGGGGCAGTTACAATGGCTTGCCCCAAGTCTCAACACTCCTTCCATGAGTGAGCTCCAAAAGTCAAACACCAACCTCATATCATGTATACCTGTCTCAGGACCCTGGAGCACTTGATTACCTCAGTGCTGGGAAGCACAGTTAAAAGTCCCATTTTGCTGGCCATTATATTTGAAAGGCAAGACTCATCAAAGGTATTTAATTACCTCATTATTCCAAAGGAGAAGACAACAAAAAAGTCCTTCCCTGATTACCATTACATTGTCTTAGTGCAAAGAAACACAAAAGTTCTTATTTTACCTGCCTCATTCAAACAAAGGCCAGAATCATTGAAGGGGCTTAAGAGAAGAACAGCAAAAAGCCCTGCCCTGATTACCACTACACCAGAGTAAACTGTAGTTTCTTCTAGCTCTAGAACTATGCATTTATGACACTGATATCTTGTAGTAACATTAAGTTCTCTAGATGCACAATGAAATAAAATCATATAAACTAATGCCTGTAGCATTGATTCCATGTATTTTAACCACTTAGAAACTAGATCTAGGAAATAAGATATCAAATTCAAAAATAAATCATTAGAAAAATTCAAGTTTGGCTTGATAGCGATGTGTTCACAGAATTTTATTTCTTATTTTGGCTAATTGATGGTCTGCCATTTTCCTTAACTATTAAAATAATTCAAATTACTTGAGTGACTATTTAATTCTGACTTTTAAAGTAAGTGTCAGAATACATTTGGATAAAGTTACCTTAAGTGAGAATACCTACATTAATCAAATTGTGTAGCTGGAAAATTGATTTAATCATTCATACTATGTTGAAGAATAATGTAGATGATATTAAGTATATTATTATTCTGTTAGATATTTGAGATAACTAATTTTAATTCTACCTTTGATCCTCCATCTAATCAATGTTTTCATCCCATTTTGATACAATTTTTGTGATAAACATTATTATTAGAGTAAAAATAGCTGTGTATATATGGTTATATCAATACCATAGCAAAGAGAATTTACTCTTTGTTAGCGAAGATATTTGTCAGTGAAGGCATACATGTAAAAGAGTAATACATGTAAAAGATTAATAGCAACAACAAGATACATATATTATTTTCCTTTAATATTGTTGTTGCAAATGGCAAATTGTGTGTGTGTGTGTGTGTGTGTGTGTGTGTGTAATTGTATGTAGCTGAACATTATCTAGTAGTAATGATGGGAGTTTGTTCCTTTCATTTCCATTACTGTGATTCAATATTTGTCTTAGTGACCAAGTAAGAGAGTATTACAAGTATTTTATCAAATTAGAACAACAACAATAATAGCTTATATTTATAGTGTGCTTTATAGTTGTCATATATATTACATTTATGTTGTCTGATCGCCACAACTACCTTGGGGGATAGACAGGGTATAGAGACAAGAAGGTAAATAACAACACAAATCCCACACCCTGCCGGTGGTAGATGAATGGAATTTATCTGTCTCTCTTTTACTATGCCAAATGTTCGTATTCATGAATGATGATTGTTCAAAATGCAATTTTAGAAATCAACTGAGTTTCACTAAAATGATCTGCAAGAATGCAAGCCTTCATGCAGACTCAAAGAGGGAGGTTGATGAGGTGAGACTACAAGCAGACAGTGGCTGCTGACATACTGCCTTTGTGAGAACTTTGGAAAGATGAGGGTGGTGAACTGCCTTCCAGCCAACTTTGGTGAGGTGAGAGCAAAGGTGGAGAACTGCCTAAATCAGGATTCCAGCAGAACCCAGGAGCAGCCAGCAGGAGCTGGATGGCCAGCCATATACAATTACAATTACAATTGGGGAACCACCTAAAAGTGTTCCATATAACTAAGTTCACAGTTGGAAAATTTCCCCTAGAATACTGATGGGGTCAATTTAGGGATCTTCATTTTAGCAGGCCCTGGAAGT
The DNA here is from genome assembly GCA_028646595.1 of Phalanger gymnotis. Classification (NCBI taxonomy): domain Eukaryota; kingdom Metazoa; phylum Chordata; class Mammalia; order Diprotodontia; family Phalangeridae; genus Phalanger; species Phalanger gymnotis. The sequence goes on along the minus strand of CM053626.1, from coordinate 146,675,365 downwards.
TTGTTTTGTGTTTAAAAAAAGGGAG
>CM053626.1:146654856-146674840 GCA_028646595.1 Phalanger gymnotis | reverse complement strand
ATTAGTTTGTTTTTATTTCCATGTTGATTTCCCTTTTTTCCCTTATAATGGAAACCAAATCTTAATACATATATGTGTGTGTGTATGTATATTCTGCATAGTTTTTAACTTCTTTAATCATTCATAGTCAGCTCCTGTCCTCTAATACCTAGTTTCCATTACTATGCTAAAATTGTATGCAGATGCCAAGTACTACCCATTACTTCACTTAAAAATGTGTATACATGTGTTTATTTTAAAGAGTTTTCCTAGTCTTATTAACTCATTGTCATAAAATTTAGTTTGGCTTTTCCTCTAATTAAATTATGTGGATTTCATATGAAGAAAAGACAGTATAACAGTAGCCTAGGTTTTATAATTTTGAACGCTATTTTTCTTTTTGAAATTTTAGCTATAGAGCAGCCTTATTCTTTGACAAATAGTACTTATTATAAAGAACCTCAAGGTTGTTATTTGTGAGGTATAGCATTATATAAATGATGTCTATTATTGTTATTACTGAATAATTTACAGCTACCTTGTCAAACATAGACCCATGGACTAACATTTCTATCACCTAGTCAAAGCAGATCATTGCTTTCGCAGAACCAAAGACCAAAAGGTTTGCTGTATATATGACTAAAGAGAATTAATATGAAATAATTGTGCATTTAGAATTATGCTGCATGTACTCAATTTTCTCTGATCTTTGAATAAACAGCCAAATTATTAAATGAATGAATGAACAAGTAGGTGAGCAAGAAAATAAATAAATGAACCGTTTCCTTGACTCTACTACTGTCTTCAGCTTTTATTCCATTTTCTTCTGTTCATGATCAAACTTCTCAAAAGGATATTTTTAATTCTTTTTCCTTTTCCTCATTCCCCACTGACTCCATAACGCTTTGTGATATGCCTTCTGCTCCTACCATTCTAGTAAAATACTTTCCCACAGTTGTCCGATGTTTTTTTTTTTTTGCCCAGAGTTTTTCTCAGTTCACATTCTCCTTGACCTTTTGCAAGTGTTCATTATATATTTATTCAACAACTATTTACTGAATGATTGCAACAAGTAAAACACTAAGCTTGGTGTTTTGAGGGATTCAATAATTGGATCACAAGCTCCTAAGCTGCTTAGGATAGTAGAGCTTATCTGCTATAACTCCTTAACTTTACACTTGAGGAAACTGAGTACTGCAGAATTAAAGTTACTTGCTCAAGATAAAGGTAGAAATGATCAGAGCTGGGAATCAGGTATCTGACTCCAAATTAAGTGGTCTTTTTACAATACTATGTTGATTCAGGAGATGCACGATTAATTCTCAAGGAGCTTGCAAGCCAGGAGTAGTCTAGTCATCCTCCTAGACTCTTCCTATCGATAGAGGCAAGATGGTTAAGTGGAAAGATCCCTGATTAATGTGGCAAGGAATTTGGCTTCAAATCCCACTTCTAAAACTTATTACCCACGTGACCATAAGCAAGTCATTTTGGCTCTATAGTTCTCAGTTTCTCTTGTTAAACTAGATGACTTCCAATGTCCATTCTATTTATAAATCTATGATTTTTTTTACCTCATCTAACATCTAGGGATTCATCATCATCTTAAGCATCATAGTCAAGTTCGATGAATTGTTTTTTCATAACGTTCCATTCCCATAGCCTACACCATACCTCCTAACTGCTATTCTTACATCTAAAATAGTTTTCCTTTAAAGAGCCCTACAAACATTCAAGGCTAAGGGTGGGGATTATTATACCTGTGATTTCACTGATTAAAGGAATTTCCCAGATCAGGAAACTCCCTCTACCAATGCACAACAACCATCTTGCAATTTATACTCTTAGAAAGCTTCTAAGTGACTTGCCCAGGATCATGCAGCCAGTAAGCTTCAAAGCTTATTCACTATGCACTGTATCATGCTCCCTCTCATACCATTAAAACTAATCTTCCTAAAATAATACTTCACAAAGGTTGTGCACTAATAGAATGAAGAGTAGACAATTTAGAGTCAAGGGAGCTGAGTTCAATCTTTCTCTCTCTCTCTGTCGCTGTCTCTCTCTCTGTCGCTGTCTCTGTCTGTCTCTCTCTCTCTCTCTCTGATGTGGTATGCACTGAAGGATTGTATTCATGGTGTTTTCCCCTGAGCTCTGTTGGTAAACAAAACAAAACAACTCTTTGCATTCTTTAAGTCAGATAGACAAAAGAACAGAGTTCTACTACACCTGGGAATTTTGCTTCAGTTCCTTGAAACATAGGCATTTTTAGATTTCTTTGTCAAATTACTTTTCTCATCTGTAAAGTAGGGGAAATAATGGCACATACCACCCCCACCCCCAGTGTTTTTGTGAGGATAAAATTAAATAACATTTGTAAAGTACTTTGCAAACCTTCAAGTGCAATATAAATGCTAGTTATTATTATTGTTATGACAATATTAGTCTACAATTTTATCACTTTCTACAATGATAATAGTAAGTTTGAAGATATTAAAAAGTGGGAATATGTCATTTGAACATACTTGGGCAAAATAAGTTCTTTCATTGCACTTGTTGATATTTGTGAGATGTAGAAAAATTTGTTCATTTGAATTTATATGAAAGTGAAAATTAATAAATGTGGTACAAAAGTAGAATACGCTTTTCAGCAGTCTAAATTTCTGCCATCAAAATCCACAGTGTTAATCATTCTAACAAAAATGTTATGAGGTTCTAAAGGTCATTATCATATTGAACCATTGGTACAATTTCTGCAGTCACAAAGCAAATGAGGTATTTAAAACATGTTGTAACAGCAGGTCAGTGATCTTCTATGCAAACAAGCTGGGACAGCTTTGTCTGCTCTGTGTCTGTGGCAATTGACAGTTTGATAGCTGATATTTTTATTAATCAGAACTTACCATGAGAGAAGTTCACCTTTGGAGTACAAAAAGTCAATATGAGTAACATTAGCATCCACAAAAATAAGGAAGAGCTTTTATGAGATCTTTCTTATTGGAGGGTATTTAAAAAGATAATCTTTTCATTTGACCCAGTTTGTTACCTGTAGAAATGTCCATTTTGATAAGAATGCTTATGGGGTTGGTCATTTGATTTTTGTTTTACTAGTACAGAATGCCTTTTGATATGGTTGATTATGGCAAAACAGGATGAGTCACTATGACATTTCACAGTTTTAGTCAATACGTATTAATTAGCTAAAGTTTTCCCTGAAAGTTATATTGATGAGAACTGAGTATACTATCTGAATTATTCACATGAAAGGACATCATCCCATTTGAAGACAAAGTTGGTAGTTAGGCTAGATTGTCTCTTTAGTCTGTCTCTGTTGATCAAATTCACAAGATAATTGCTTTTCAGAATTTTTTTTTCCTTTTGGCAGAGACCATCTGTGGTTTCAGAGAAACTCCAGATATGAAAATAAGATGTACTGATGTAAATTAGCAAACTTATCTGTAATTTCTAGTCTTAGGGATGTTAACTTGGGTACTTAGAGGCTAAGAGAATTGCCCAAGGTCACCTAACTAATATTTATCTGGGGAAGTATTGGAAACCAAGTCTTCCTGACTCTAAACCTAGCCTTCTATTCATCCCACTACTCAATCTACTCCAGAGAGTCTAGTTTTAATAATCAGCCTTTAAAATGATATGGTGCTGTGTCTGATACCATAGTGTTGAGGTCAGAGCTGGGAGAGCAGGTTCAGATGTGAAAGAATTCACTTAAACAATTTTATCCTAACCAAAGATAGCTTCATTGATGCAAAAACAGCAGTCTACCGCTGGAGGATGGACTAGCAATTTACAGAGTGATGGGGTCTTGTTTTTATAAAGACAAGATAAGGGAGACAGGGGAAAATTTAGGACCCAGGATGAGGGAGACAAGGAATTTTGTGGTCCAGGATAAGGGGGAAGTTTTATGGTATTTTAAGATAAAAGTAAGAGACTTTGGATGCCTTCAGATTAGAGAATAAACTAGAGGGAAGCAACTCTTTTTTTCTCTTGTTTTCTTTTGTTTTTATAAAGTTATTTTTTAGTTTAGTTTACAACACTCAGTTCCACAAGTTTTTGGATTCCAAATCTTCTCTCCCTCCCTCTCCTTCCCCTTACCCCCCAAGATGGCATGTAATCCAATGTAGGTTCTACATATACCTTCACATTGAACTTGTTTACATAATAGTTCAGTTGTATAGAAAGATTATAGTCAATGGAATGAATCATGAGAAAGGAGAAATGAAACCAAAAAAGAAAGAAAGAAAAAGAGACAGCAAAAAGTTTGCCTCAAGCTGCATTCAGACTCCATAATTCTTTCTCTGGATGTGTATAACTTTTTCCATCATGAGTCTTTTGGAGCAGTCTTTGAACCTTCAATTGATGAGAAGAGTCAAGTCTATCAAAGTTAGTCCTTACAGACACCATGTGTCTGAGTAATTGTGTATAATGATCTCCTGGTTCTACTGCCCTCACTCAGCATCAGTTCATATATGTCATTCCAGGTTATAATGAAGTCTGTCTGCTCCTCATTTCTTATAGCACAATAGTATTCTATAACATTCATATGCCACAATTTATTTAGCCATTCTCCAGTTGATAGGTATCCCCTTGGTTTCCAATTCTTTGCCATCACAAAAAGGGCTGCTATAAATATTTTTGTACCTACTGGTTCTTTTCCCACTTATATGATTTCTTTGGGATATAGCCCCAGAAGTGATACTGCTGGGTCAAAGGGTATGAACATTTTATAGCCCTTTGGGCATAGTTCCAAATTGCTCCCCAGAGTGGCTGGATCAGTTCACAACTCCACCAACAATGTAACAATGTTACAATTTTCCCACATTGTCTCCAGCATTTATAATTTTCATTTTTTCATGGTAGCTAATCTGACAGGAGAGACGTGGTACCTAAGGAGTTGTTTTAATTTTCATTTTTCTAATCAATACTGATCTGCTGCTTTTTTTCATATGACTACAGATATCTTTAATTTCTTCTTCTGAAAACTGCCTATTCATAGCCTTTGACCATTTTTCAGTTAATGCCTCTCTGCAAAGAGGAGAGAACTTTTAGAACTCTTTGTAAGTGAAAAAAAAAGGCTTTGCAATTATTTTTTACCTTTTGCGACAATAGGCATAGATAAATAGATACAAGAATAGTTCTTTGACCTCAGGCGACATAGAGTGATCCTATAAATTCTTCTGTCATTTCCAAGAATCTTTCAGGTTTCCACAAGAGGAGCTGAACATTTTTAACAATATATATCAAATGACTGTTTGACTGCAATATCTGCCTAAAATTTTTTAACGGGACTACTGAGAATGGCTGAGTAACTGCAGATCCAATGCGTCACAGCTAAGGTTTCTGAAAGCTTTCTCTCATTATGCAAAAAGTCATGAATAATCAGGTCAAGGCAGTATGCAAAGAAAACTGTCAGACTGTGAAGCTTAGGAAAAGCCTGTTAGGCACAAGTTGTACACCTGTTTGCTCATTGCTCAGTTTGAGTTGTTTGTCATTCTGTTTCTAAAATCACATTACACTGCTAGTGCTATGGAAGAGGACAGGGAATTTTTAATGCACTGACATCATTGTGTTAACATTAGGTTTTTTTTTTCAAGAATCTGGCTCCCTATAACTACTGGAAATGAACTTTACAATTTTACCTTTAAACAAATGTAAGAATCACAGAATCAAAGAATTTGAGAATTGAAAGGAACCTCAGTGACCATTTAGTGCAACCCATAGCTTAAAACTATTCCTATTATACCATGCCTGGCCACTGGTCATACAGCCACTAGATGAAAACCTCCAAGAAGGGAGAACCCACAGTCTTCTGAAACAGCCCTTTCCAATTTTTTAGGAATGCTACCCCATCCCCGATCATAAGGCTGAATGGGCCTTTTTACTACTTCTACACATAACTACTAGTTCTCTTGTCTAAGGCCAAATGGAACAAGTCTAATCCTCCTTCCACATGATAGACCTTCATCTACTATTTCCACTTATAGTCTTCTTTGTTCACTAGTTCATTTAACCAATCAGACGTCATCATCTAGAATAAAAGGAGTGCATTGTAACCTAACCAAACAATCGTAGCTAGCATATACATTGGCACTCAAATGAACAAATGAATCTCTGACCTCACTGATGCAAGAGTTCCCTTTAATTATATAGACTACAATCCATTCGTGCTTACCTAATCTATGCAACTCTTCTCTCTGTAAAACCAAAATTTGCCACCAGAAGTCCACCCAACATGTTTATTTTACATGGCCAGAATATCATCCTTTCCTGTAATTACAATTCTTCAATGACAATTCATAATCCAATTTGTAAGTTCCTCATTTTTTATATATTAAAATCTGATCACACCTATCAGGTACTTTTTTTTGTCTCTTCTGTGACCGTCATTTTAAATTCTTCTGAAGTTGTTGTATTCCAAGTCTCACTGACACATAAAAACCTCAGTAGAACTTTAGCATTGAAAAGTTGGGACTTTACTTTCATGGGGTACTTGACATCCAGAAACATGCTTTCAGTTTCCTAAAATCCAAACTCTGCTTGGGCTATTTAACTCTGGGTCTAACTTCCTGCACATTTCTTCTCTGTCCTAGATATGCATACTGCTGAACAAGTACTTATAGGACGTCCATCTGACTTTATGTTTAATTCTGGGCAATAGACATAATTCATACAATTTCTTTCCTATGTGGATGGGGTAGGCCACATTTTTTGAGTGAATATAGATCTCTTTCAAGGGCTCTGCAACAATCTGGGGCTTGATGCAATCATCAAAATGTCATCTGCTAAAGTCATATCTAGAATAATTCACCATCAAAAATTTCTCTTTAGACTAAACTCTGTGCAGGATCTCTTCCAGTTCAGTGGACATGAATTTTTTGGCACATACACATATCTATTTTTTTAATGTTTTCTGTATCTGATTTCATTATTAAAAGATAAGTTGAATAGGTTTATTTCTGCTGCATAAAAGATAAGAATCTGTTAATTAATCTTGTATGATTTTGATATATGAATAGGAAATATTTTGTGACAAAAGAACTTGTAATGTAGAGTCTTGTTCTACTGAATCAAATGCTTTTTTACATAAAAAAGCAGTAAGTAATAGAATTTTCTGTTCTCTATACCTTTCAGTTGCTTGTGAAATATAAAAAAATGCAGAACATTTTTGAATATTGCATCTTAAAGCCAGCTTATACACACACACACACGCACACACACACACACACACACATATATATATACCTTATATATACCTTCATCAAAGATAACTTTAATTCATGTATAAATAATGCTCACAATTACTTTGCACATAGTCTTTGCATATAGAGTAAACATGTAGGTTGACCATTATTGATATTCTCTTGGTCCACCTTTATTTCCTACTAATAATGTTTGAAATATTTTCCATTTCTTTTTTTCTCTTGTCTTCAGGTAGCTTATTTATTGATCACTCAACAATATCACTATTATATGATCTCTAGCAAAGATCTCTTCTATAAACAGTTGGTTCAATCCACCTGCATTCCATCTTTTATTTTGTGTAATTTCTACCTCTGCTAGAAACTTATCTGGAACTTTGATGCTATCACCCAAATGTGATCATTTTACTTTCCCTGATGGCAAAAATAGTTTGTTAAAATATCTTGTCAATTTATCTTCAGTTTGCAGAATTCCTTCTATTTTCATCCTTGAATGCCTTTGGGATAATGGTGCTTAGTTAGACATCCTGCCAAGCTTTCTTTCAACTGATTTTAGTTTCTATTACTTCTTTCTGTATTATGAAATGATACTTCTCATAATCGTCTGTACTTCATATGAGTTCTTTAATTCTACAAAATTTCTAGAAATGCATATGCACATATACATATAGTTATACATGTATATAAAATGTATATGTGGAGAGAGAGAGAGATACGGAAATTTAACATGGATTGCCAGAATGATGGAAATTTATTTCACTTTTCTTGTAGAGGTTGTCCTTTGTGAAAGTTGTAGAGGTGGTGGTAGAGTGTGGATGTGACAGACAGTGATGTGAATGAATAGATACAGAATGAGTCTCAGAACCAACAAGATCTGTGTTGAAGTCCTGGCTTTGACACATACTGTCTATGTGTGTGATTTTGGGCAAGCCACTTAATTTCTCAGTACCCTTGGAAATTTTCTGAAATTAAAAGCTGCAGAAAAAAAAATGCCAACTCATACTAATAGAAGTACTTTCCTCATTCAGAGGTTACCTGTCCTAATGAAATCAAAAGTTCATTTACTATCCCATTTCTTTATGTAGATGTGTATATATATATGTTTGTGATCTAGTTTTCACTTGTGATTTCAATTATGCATCTGATCTAAATCAATTATTTCAATGTTGTAGGGCACTTCCATGAGGAAACTTCTTCTGACAAATCTGCAACTATTCTTCAGCCTCAAGTCTTAGAGAATTGCCTGGGGGACAGTGAGAGATTAGCTTGTCCAAAGTCACAATGACTTTATCAGTGTTGTGACTTAAGGCATATTTTCCTGATTCTGAAGAAGGTCCTATATTAACTATGTTAGATTACTTTTACATTTTAATAGGAGCATTAAAAATTGTTTTAACTTCAACTTCCAATTTTCCCAGATGTTAAAAGTTCAAAAATGCTGCATAATTCTATATGGGTTTATATTATAGTGAATAATTTGGGCATGAAGGCACTATTTGCGCAAGCAAATAGTGGAATATGAAAGAGATTATCTGTCAGATCTAAAAAGAGGGAAGGAGTTCATGAACAAAAAGATGGGGATTACAAGGGAGGTAAAATTGATCATCTTGATTATATAAAATTTAAAAAAGATTTTGCAGAAGCAAAACCAATGTAAATAAAATAAGCAAAAAGCAAGAAACTGGGGAGAAAATCTTTGCAGCATATTCCCTGAATAAAGGTCTCATTTCTCAAATATATAGGAAACTGAAACAAATTTATTAGAATAATAGCAATTCTCCAATTGGTAAATGGTCAAGGGATATGAATAGGCAATTTTCAGAAGTATAAATCAAAACTATCAAAAGTTGTATTTAAAATGATATAAATCACTAATAATTAGAGAAATGTAATTAAAATAACTCTGAAGTACCGCTTCACACTGATCACATTTGCTAAGATGACAGAAAAGGAAAATGACATGCTGGAGGGAATGTGGGAAAATAGGTATGCTAAAGTGCTGTTGGTAGAGCTGTGAACTAGTACAATGACTGTGGAAAGCAATTTGGAACTATGTCAAAAAAGTATTAAACTATGCATACTCTTTGACTAGTAATGCCACTACTAGGTCTGTATCCCAGAAAAGATAAAAGAAAAAGGAAAATGACTTACATGTACAAAGAATATAGTAACTCTGTGTGTGTGGCAACAAAGAATTAGAAAAAGAGAGTATGTCCATCAGTTGAGGGATGGCTGAACAAATTATAGTATATGAATGTGAAAGAATAATATTGTGTTGTAATAAGTAATGAAGGAGATGGTTTCAGAAAAAAAAATAATGGGAATGCTTTGCATGTACTGATGCAAAGTGAAGTGAGCAGAACCAGGAGAATAATTTACATAGTAACATAGTAACAGCAATATTGTAAACATAATCACATGTGAAAGACTTAGTAAATGTTCAACAAAATGACTCACTGCAGTTCTGAAAGATACATGATGAAAAATAGTATCAACCTCCAGATAGAGAACTGGTAAACTCAGAGTGTCAACTGAGGAATTTCTTTTATTTTTTTTTTAATTTTTTGGTCAGAACATAGCTAATATGGAAATTTGTTTTATGTGACTTCAAATATATAATGAGTATATATGTATATATGTATACATATATACACAAACACACACACATATATATACATACACATATACACACACACACACACACACACACACACCATCTCAAGAGGTGGGAGAAGTTGGGTGAGGGATGGAATTTTGAACTGAAAAGAAAAACAAATTAACAAAAAAAGTTCATTGGAATTGAAAAAAAAATTTAGATATGTAAAGTTTTGACTCTAAGCATTTCTCCATTATAGACATTTTCAAAAGCAAGTTTCCTTAAAGTCCAAGAATGTCCTCATTTATTTCACTTATTTCCTATTTAACAGCAATGAAAAGAGGGGAAAAATGTCTTTGAAATGTGCCTGTAATTTGTTAGTTACAATCTTAGCACATAAACAACTACTACTCAACATGGCTTTTAGAACTGCAGCAAGTTTTCTGTGGAAACTATTTCATTGTTTTATTTTCTTTTACATCCCTGGTCAATGATGTTTTTCCTGTTTTCTTTGATCATTTTTACTATAAGAAAGAGTATGATTATTTAAAACACATTTTTCTCCTTTGAAATCTATCATCCTCATTTAAAAATTAGAATTTTTTACTTAGTTTTTGTTTTACTTTCTGACATCTCATTTACTTGAATAATGGCTGTTAACTATAGTTTAGAATGAAGAGATAGTTTTTCACTACATCCAGTTACAATGTTCTCTCCATTAATATGAGTGATTGGTTAATGTGCTTGTAACAGTAAATGCTTAGTGATTATTTCAAATCATGTGGCTTATTTTGCATATGTTATTATTTAGTGTTAGTTATACATATGTATCCATGTAATAGTTATCCTTGAATAATGATGGCACCCTATTTTTGCTCTTGGAAAGTCAGCTTAAAAAGTGAGTGAATACAGTCTTATTTCATTCTGCATTGATATAATTAACATTAAACGTCTACTATATACTACAGTGTTCTGCATAAATGATGAGCCACAGAGATGAACAAGACATGATCTTACCCTCGAGGAACTTATAAATAACCCAAGCAAATCAACAGTAATAGCAACTGGATGGCACAATGGATAGAGCACTGAGCTTAAAGTCAGGAACACTGATCTTCATGAGTTCAAATGTGACCTCACATACTTCCTAGTTGTATGACCCTGGGCAAGTCATTTAACCCTGTCTGCCTCAGTTTCCTCATCTGTAAAATGTGCTGGAGAAGAAAAATGGCAAACCACTCTAGTATCTTTGCAAAGAAAAACCCAAAAGGTGTCATGAAGAGTCAAATGGAACTGACAAGACCCAACAACAAAAAACCCACAAATAAATATAAGTAAAATTAGAAAGAATATGAGAGGAAGTACAGTGCAATGGAAAGAACACTATTCCTAGAGTAAGCAACCTCAGATTTAGTACTTACTCTGACACTCCGTAACTCTTTGACCATGACCAAGTCCCAAAATTTTTGAATCTCAATTTCAGCTTTAAAATGCAAATAATTTCTGTACTATTTATCTCATGGGATTGCAAGCCTATTGTAAACCTTAAAGTTATGTAGAAATATAAGCCTATTTGTCATACCATACTACCTTGAACTATTGTATTTTCACATCTCTTTGACCAGCACCTTCAAAGGCTGGGTCAGTGCCAAAGTGCCAAGAATTCCCAGGCTGATGTGAAACTAGAAGAAAATTACTGGAATGCCTTGCAGCCAATGGTGTCATGAGTTACAAATAAGATACTGGATCTAAAGCAATTTGCAAAACTTAAAGTACTACATAAATGCCAGCTTTTTTGGTTGTTGTTTTTATCGTTATTATTCTATCATCATCATCATCATCTGGTCTGATTATGATTTCCCTCCCTGAGCCCCTTATTGCTCTCCTATTGAGCTCAAATAATTTTTACAGAGCAATACAGGGGTATGTTGGTGCATGTTGATAGCATGGCTCTCCTGAAAAAAAATGCACTGGCACACTTTTAAGCCTAATCTGCATTATCACTTTTCAAAGTCAAGACAGTCATCAAAACAATAAATCAATCTCTGATTAGGAATGATTGCCAGTTTCTATTGTGTAAATATACTTAAAGGTTAACAATGGGAATCTCATAAGTCAAGTAGAGCCGACCCTAGCACATTTGTAGTTGCAAAAGAGAGTTTGAATAGACAGAGACTCTTGTCTTCTCTTAGGGGCTAAACCATGCTCTAGTATTCCATGTAGCTATGTTTGTAGAATTATGTTGGTGTTGGTGTTGTCGATGATGATTTTTTGCTGTTTCCCCCACCCCCAAAGTGATGGATGTAGACATTAAAACGTGTTCATAGAAACAACTGGTTTTAATGTCTTATGCTTACATATCACCCCATATTATATACCATGTCCTTGTAGATGAAGAAAAAGGTATATAAAATTCCATGAATTTTTGTTAGGATATGGCTAAGATAATGGATATAAGAGATAAGGTGGTCTGTATCACTTCCCTTAATGATCTGAAGTACAGAATTGCTACTCTAAGAATCAGTTAGGCTATATATATAATTCAGTAAACATCTTGTTCTCCTGGACCATTCTAGCCATTCTTTTACTTCTTAGAAATTATTGTATATGAGTCAGGAGACAATTAAAGTGCACTATTTTTAAAATTAGAAACAGTAACTTCCTGATAGACTAGGTGGCAGAAGTAAAACATAACAATAGATAATACGAGCAAAATTACTATTTGTTTTTTGAATATATTTAGGTATATTTTAATTTGGGCAACTCTAATTTCTAAATTAGTATTGAAAAAAGTCAATAAAATCAGCAAAGTTTTATTGATTCATAATCTACATAATTAATTGGCCTTAGCTGTCCCTCATTAATTTGGTTTTCTGGTGTTTATACCTTGGGGAGAGGAGGTAAGAAAAATGAAAGTAAAGTAATTCTAATAACTGGAGAGTTATTTCCCAAATTCTCCCCTTTTAAGTTTGCTAAGGTGAAAGTAACATTTTGATTGAGTCAATAGCTAGAGTAATAATAAGATCAACAAATAAGTTAATCATAAAGGACTGAAAATCTCATTACAGCAAGATCTTTGTTGCTTAACATTTGGTGAAAATAATAGAACCAACTGATAAACTACCTAGGATAAGTAGAATCGTAATATGTAATAATATCAAAACTTAAATATAAACTATAGAATGATATAAATTTATAGTTATGGAAATATCTGTAGAGGGTTTTTTAAGTTAGCAAAAAATGAGAACTGATTTGAATTTTTCTTTCAAAAATAGATGACACATAGACATACATGTATATATCATATATAAGATATCCCAGAAGTCTTAGTGCAGTTTTAAGCTACTTTTGAGACATACTTTTTTAGGCATATATACATCCACACAATTATACTATACATATACATGAATATATATAGGGAACATACATTTGCTGTGTAACATAGTAAAATAGATATTTCCTTTCTTTTCAACTTTGTCAATGATCTGTGATTTCTTTAAAAATCATAAACTGTGCATAATAATAGATATGTTTTAGAAACCATAAATTCCCCAAGGCTTATAGAAGTGAAGTGATTTGGCCATAGATACAGAGCTAATAAATATCAGAGGTGGAATTTGAATCCACATTTTGCTTATTCTAGGTCTAACACTATGGCACATTGCCTAAAACTCTGTCTTTAAACTAAATTGACTTCCTTAAATGTTAGACTTTTATAAGAATTAAGGCTATCTAATGACAGTATTTATTCATCTTCAATATTAATTTATCTTCCTTCACTAGCACAGACCTTACAAGATCATTGCTTATCAGATTCTGTTGTTGTTTTTAAGGTTCTTCATTTTTAAGATACTGGTACCAAAAGAAACCAATTTTTAAATGACATTTATGTATTTTTGTTGCTGCAAATAGTTCCTGGTTTTGTTAATTCAAATATGTTATTATTGGCTAAGTTCTACTACTATAGTGATTTTATTCTTCATTCTAGAGTATGAGTTAGTATAAGATGTAGTCTAATATGATTTCTTCTTTTTACACATTCTTGACTATTGTTTCTGAAGGAAAATGAGATATGTCTCCCCCCACTACATGTTGATAAATTATTTGACCACTTTTGAGTATTGTGTGTGACATTCTACCAGTATTTCTGAATGCCTGCAAGATAGAAAACACAATAGCGTGAGAATTAAATGTAATCTCATGGAGAAAGCAATGAAGAGAATCATGGGAAGTGGGAACATGCTGTAACACACAAATAATAACAAACTTTAAAGATAAAGGGGAGTAAAAGAAGTCATCAAGGAATTGTGTGATGTGAAGAGAAGATGGACTAATCACATAGTAAGGGTAAGCTGTGATAGGTGGACAGCAAGACAGCTCTTGTGCCGTTTTCAGGATATCAAAAGAAATAGAGGGAGACTTCCAGCATGTTGAGAGGACTCCCTGTGTTAAACTTACTGGAGGACATAAATAAAAGTTAAAATGTTGTAAACGAATGGATGGATTGTCATCTACATCATTGGAAGAAGCTACCATGTCAATGAGATCAGAGTTCATTTTGAGTACATTGTGTGCAGAGCATTGTAAAGAGTGTTAATAATTAATAATAAATTTTCACATTTAGACATGCTAATTTCTACTACTAATTTCTAAATATATATTTTAAATTACCATATAATTAGCAGTTACAATACTACCATATATTTAATAGTTGATAATTCTCTTTCAAAATACATATATTCAGTAAATACAAGTAGGACCAGAAACTAATCTATTACAGTTTATTTGATATTTATTCCTAACTGGATTTATGGTTAAAAATGAGAAAAAATGCACATTTTCTAAGGTAGGCACATAAGTTGCACCTGCAGAATTTGTACATATATTTAGTTGCATGCATAATTCAAGTAATTGCACAGGGAAATGAGCAGTTAGATGTGCTAGGCCTGATCTGTATGCACACATGCAAAATTCAAAGATAAGATTCAGATGCAAATTTGGCCACAGCAGCTTCCCTGTGTACGTCTTTGAAAATATAGCAATTGGGGCCAGTTTTCTTTCCTCACAGAATCTGTTTCATCAATATATTCTTTTTTTTCCTTTATAACTAATTTGTTAGTGATAGAGACAAGGCTAACCATTCCAATTTTCTTTATTCTTCTACAATTTCTTCCTAAAATGTTATTGGTGTGGTGTTTTTTTGTTTTTTTTTGTTAGTCTCCTTAACGTTTTTTTTTTGTTTCAAAATACATATCATTGCATTAAAAATGTTTTTAAAAATGCAAGTGACAGTAGAGATCACATATCACATGCCCCCATCCCCTACCTTCCCATATTTCACAGGAAACTGACAGCAAAATACTTTGGAAAGCTTCCAATGCTTAAAGTATATCTAGAGAACCAGAGGATTTGCTGGTGTGTTATAGTGGAAAAGGCAATAGGCTTGGAGTCATAAAATACATGGAATCTTGACTCCCGTACTTAATAGCTATGTGATTTTGGGATATCCACTTCCTATCTCTGACTTTAAAGTGCCTCATTTATTAAAAAAAGACAGATTATATTCTGTCTAGAACCTCTTTCATAAAGCTCTTGAGTAAAAAGTACCTTGTAACCCTAAAAGTGCTATAGAGATGTGTTGTTATTATTATAAAAAATTGAGTTATTGTTTCCCAAAATCATACAATTATTTAATAGTAAAACCAAGTGCGGAACCCTGGTCTGACTCTAGGTTAAGTGCTTTTTCTGTCTTACCACAATGCCTTTCTGTTACTCATTTTAGGAGGAGTGTTATATGTACACTTGATTTTCTTTTAATTCTGCCAAGTATCTGTGTGACTTGATTTTTAAATTAAGTTAGTGGTTGAGATGTCAATGGGTTAATGAAAGTGTGGAGTATTTAACATTTAGTTCCAGATTCATTTTATGTTTGATCCACCTGCCTGGTTTATATACCCAGGCCTTGTCTCAACACTGATACTATATGGACAGAGCGCATATTGAAGAGCGTAAATGCCAATTACCTGGTTAATCTGATCAATGTAGACAGCTAGTTAGGTTAATTCAGGCCCAATATATATCTTTTTAGCCCGAATTATCTGAGTTGGCTGTTGACATGGCCTAAATTGATTAGATAATTGCAAACTCTTTCCTTCAAATTGTATAGAGTTAGGTTAGGAAGTAAAAGGTATTTGCTCTTTATTTCTGGTCATTTTATATGACTCTCACATTACACATATTCTTCTCAATCTTCACACCTCAGTAGAAATACAAGAGACAGTTTATATGACCTGAAGTTAAAATGACTGTTTTCCTAAATAGTAGCCCAGTGAAACATGAACACTGTTTCACTCATGCTCTAATACACCGGTAATATAATCCATGTGAGAATGCTCTTCAGCAACACAGATTGTAACCCACCTATGTCCATCTTGTGTGATTCAGTCATTTTCTCCCAGAAAATGTCTATTCTACATGTTGGAAAAATTTCTCTTATTCTCTTGAGATTATAAATATGTTAATGAAGCATATTGATTGCCCATTGTTTACCTCTTGCCTTCATGCCATGGCAGCCAAAACATCATTTTTGTTTACATGTTTCTTTGAATTGACCATTTTTCATTCATGATAAACTCTTGCTTGTGGTATGTTACAGTACTCTGTTTAGGCCATTGTTGCACTTTGCTATTAACCTTTTAGTAACCCTCTACTTCAGTTCTTCAGAGAGTACAGTGTTTCAGATCAGCAGACATTAAAGATTCTGGAACAGCACAAAATCACACTGCTTTTGTGAGGATGGCAGTTTGTGTTGTTGTTGTTGTTGTTGTTGTTTTTTTTTAACCCTTTATGGCTACCTGCTGGCTTATTGGCTGGTAAGTGCTTTAAAGGGTGTTTCAGCATAGCCTTTTCAAGCAGTCCAATGTGTGGAAGGAAATAGAACAGCAACTCCTGGAACAAATTCTTTTCTTACCCTGGCAGCAGCAGGAGTTTAGTGAAGGATAGGTCAACTCTAACTGGCAGAGGAACAGTACAAGTGGCAGAAGGTTCTATGTTTACAGCTTTGAGAGAGAACTAAATAAATCTCCCACTGTTGCTCACTCCCCTAGATGGTAATAGTATTTATAATGATAAACTTGGTTATCCTATCATTATACATTGACCCTACAATAGGAATATTAAGTCTGTCCTTCAAACACATACATTATAATGAACTTCTGTTGTAGTTTTCCTTTGGTTACCATTTAAAGCTTCTGCTTGGTGCAGAAATCCCTGTGCTGCAGTTGGTGTTTATTTGGTTTTGTAAATTTACCAAGGCAAATTTTCATGTTTTGTTAACATTTAATTTTGATAAAATACATGTATTTTAGTAGTTTGTATTAATAATCACAAATAAATGTGCATAGTAATGCTATATATAAGTACATATATGGATATAGAACTATAGATACATAATCACATACAAAGTATAGTCTGACCTCATCCCTGAATTCCCAATAAAGAATTTTCAGAAACCAAATAAGCTTTATATGCATGTATGTGGCTAAACATATATATATATGTGTGTGTGTGTGTGTGTGTATATATGTATGTATGTATGTGTATATATATATGTGTATGTATATATTTATATATGTGGGGGAGAAACTAAATAGCTATGTTTTCTATCATGCTATATCCTCTGGTGGAAATCAATTGAATCCAAATATTCAGTGCTAAAGCTTGTAATTTTATGAACATTACTCTTAAAAATGAATGATGTTTTTGATCAAGATTTTAACAACTGAAATTTGAAGAATGAATCCATATGAATATTAGTTTATCCCTTTTAAAATCATTTAGTATTGTTTTGTAAAGAAATGCCAGGAAAAGTCTCACTATTACAAAAAAATATGCTGTTATTACTATTCACTTATGATTTTGAAATCGATTATTCACCTTTCCTTTTTCATTTTTATTTTGAGTTTTAGATGATATTTTTTGCAGTGTGTACCATTAGTTATCTTTCATAGAATCAATTTCTCCTTGCCTTCTGGCTTCAGTTCTGTGAAACTTTAGGGTCTAGGATTTGGAAGAATATCAAAGAGCTGTATTTGTTGCCAATCAGAGGAATGTGTTTTCAAAACAGGAATACCAAATGCTTTTTCCCCTCTCTGTTCCCCTTTCTGCAGTAGCTTAAGTGTTAAAGCCTGAAAGGTTTAGAAAGCTACAGTGAATGTGTTAAGACTGTTAATGAAGCTTCTGAATCTAAGGACAAAATTAGCTCTCACACCCACACTGCACAAAGTACAGCAACTGTCTGATAGAATTGCATCATGACTTTTACCTGGGGACACAAGTATTATATTCAGTTGAATTGATGAAATTGGGAAGACAGATGTGCCCAAAGGACATTTTAAGAAGCTTGTACCTACATAAATTGCTTGTGAAAAATTTCTAAAATTTGAATAAGAAACCAGTGTAAAAATGCCTTCTGCCTGTAAACTTAAGGTTTTACAGTGTATATTACCTAGCATTTCCTATGAGGATAGAAAATCATGTAGTTTTTCCCTTACTACAAAAAGCCTATTAATAATAATCGCAATATACTGTGCTTTTTCTCATGAAAGTTAAGTGAACAAATTGATAACTATTAAAGTACTAGGGAGTTAAATGAGACAGGTAATCCTATGCCTCTCTCTCTCTCTCTCTCTCTCTCTCTCTCTCTCTCTCTCTCTCTCTCTCTCTTTCTGTGAGTGTGTGTGTGTG
Organism: Phalanger gymnotis; assembly: GCA_028646595.1. Lineage (NCBI taxonomy): Eukaryota > Metazoa > Chordata > Mammalia > Diprotodontia > Phalangeridae > Phalanger > Phalanger gymnotis. The sequence goes on along the minus strand of CM053626.1, from coordinate 146,656,312 downwards.
TCTGTCTGTCTGTCTATATATTGTATATATATGCATATTTATTTATATTTATTTATATTTTTAATTATTATATATTATATTATATTATAATATATATTATATTATGTATATTATTTTATATTTATATATACTTATATGTATGCATATTATATATATATATAAAATTCCAATATGCTTTTAAAAAATCTTCCATAAGAATGATAATGGCTTTTAAACTAATTTATGAGGTAGCACCAGCTTAGAAGTGGATCATCAAAGTAAGAGAAAAATCAAGTAAAAATATATAATGTTTACTTTGAAATATTAAAGTATCAGAGGAAAAAAATAATGGACTTTGATTCCATTCTTTAAAGAAACCAAGCTGTACTACAGATCTTAAAATATCTGCTGCAAGCTCAAGCTAGAAGTGTTTGGGTGTTTTCAGTTTGTAATAAAAGAGAAAGGAAGTACTTGCTTCCATTTTTAAATTAAACATCCTAATAATCATGAACACAACTGCAAGTTTCTAAATGGAAAAAAAAAACATGTTTGTACATAAATACACATTTATTTACACATTTGCATGTTATTAATGTAGCATGTGTGTATATAAATACATGATTGCCATAGGACGTGAAATGGGATTATGAAGAAGTTGGCTACATTGTTATTGCCATATCCCTTTCATTTCCAAGACATTGCTAACAATGATGCCTCCTCCAGATCCTAGTTCCCCAACTCTAACACGAAGATAAAAAACATCTGCATACAATCTAGAAGGTGAACCCCTGCCGCCTCCCCTCCACCACTTTCCTCTTCTTTTGTTTAGACTCCAATGTCTGACTAGGTAATTTACAGGTGAAATTTAAAAAATGATTCTGTGCATTTTTTCTCCACTAAGTACCTAAGTTGAAGAACAAGGGAAACCAAATCTTAGCAGTTAGGAACTTCAGTTAATAGAAGACACAGCTAATGGTGGGATAAAGTTGTGGATAGGCATTTATTCAACAAACATCTTCTGGGGGGGGCGGAGCCAAGATGGCAGCTGGAAAGCAGGGACTCCTGTGAGCTCTCCACCAAGTCCCTCTAAAAACCTATAAAAAATGGCTCTGAACCAATTCTAGAGCTGCAGAACCCACAAAGTGGCAGAGGGAAGCAGGGCTCCAGCCCAGGACAGCCTGGATGGTCTTGGGGTAAGGTCTATCCTGCACGGAGCTGGAGGCTGGGTGGAGCGGAGCTAAAGGAGCAGAGCCCAGCACGGGCGGCGCAGACCAACGAGACCCGGAGCCGGGAGGAGCGTGCCTTAGCATCCTGAATCAGTGAGCTGCAGCAGTAACCAGACCTCTCAACCCACAATCAGCAAAGACAACAGAGAAGGTTAGTGGGAGAAGCTGCTGGGGACTGAGTTTGCAGTTCGGCTGCTGCCCCTGGGGCAGCGGAGGTGGGGCAGCTACAAAACTAGAGCTGCAGTTGCTCC
>CM053626.1:146625427-146654356 GCA_028646595.1 Phalanger gymnotis | reverse complement strand
GGGGGAGGAAATGGGGAGAAAATTTGTAATTCAAACACCTGTGAAAATCAATGCTGAAAACCAAACATATTAAAAATAAATTAAAAAAAAAGAAACTTAAAAAAAAAAAACTCTGAGTTCCAAATTCTCTCCTTTCCTCCCTCCCAACCCGGCTTCATTGAGAAGACAAGGCATTTGATATAGATTATACATGTGTAGTCATGCCAAGCTTTTCTATAATAGTCATGTTGTAAAAGAAAATAAAGACAAAATACTCAAGAAAAATACCTCTTTTATGTGAGATAATTTACCCTATTCTATCTCTCCCTTTCTCTTTCTCCTAGTACATTCCTCTTTCACCCCTTAATTTTATTTTTATATATCCCTTCGTATTCAAGTCACACCTGTGCTCTCTAAATAATGAGATATTTGAGTTACAAATATCATCTCCCCATGCAGTATATATACAGTTTTATTTTAATAAGTCCCTTATGATTTCCCTTTCATGTTTACCTTTTTATGCTTCTCTTGAGTCTTGAATTGGAAAGTGAAATTTTCTATTCAGCTCTGGTCCTTTCATCAAGAATTCCTGAATGTCTTCTATCTCCTGTAATGCCCATTTACTTTCTCTTGAGGATTATACTCAGTTTTGCTAGGTAGGTGATTCTTGATCTTAATCCTAGCTCCTTTATACTTTGGAATATCATATTCAAAGCCCTCTGATCTTTAGAAGCTGCTAAATCTTGAAGAAAACAAATGAGAAGCTACTACCAATCTTCCTTTCCATGGAGTTTAGGGTTGCATAGTCATTACTCATTGCACATGTTTTCAGACTTTTTCAATGTATCAATCAATTGTGCTGATTTTTTTTTCCTTCTATAAAATGCTATTTTTCATTATCAGGTGAGTCTCTGGGAGGGAAAGAAGTAGCAACACAAGATAACTATAGTGATAGAACACTATAGAAAATGTCAGTAAAAAACTTTTTAAAAAACTTAAGATTTTTTCATTTTAGCTACTTGATTTCCTGCTGGTCCTTCTAGTGACAGTCTTACAGATACCCTCTTTCTATTGATTTTTCTGGATACGTGCCTCATCAAAGCATAGCCTTCCTTGAAGGCTCAGATCAGGAGCACCTTCCTAAATGGAAGCCATTTCTGCTTTCCTTAGTTGTTTGTGCTCTTTCCTTTCTTAAATTATCTTGTATAATGTTTGTCTGTAAAAAGAAATTTAAAAAAAATAATGTTTATGTGTATAAATGCGTATGACTCTAGAACAAGAAGTTCTGAGGCCCTCTGGACCTCTTCTCAGGATAATTTTCTAAAATAATTGAAGATAATGCTAAAATTCAGTTAAAGGTTAATGAAAATAAAAGTGTATTTTTTCTACTCATCCGAGTTTACAGAATTCATGAAATCTACCCAGTTTAAGAACCTCTACCCTTTTATACTCCTTGAGGGCAGAGATTGTTTTTCATTTTGCCATCGTATCAACCAATGTCTAGCAGAATACCTTGTACTTTATATCTCCCGTTGAACTTGTGTTTTCAGAGATGGAAGCTTCTTTGACTAATGCAAATCAGCAGCTATTCTACAATTTATAATTATAAAATATCACCTGAGATACTCAGAAGTTACAAGGTCTTATAGTTACTATGTGAAATCCAAGAGTTAGATTTCAGCCTGCACCATTTGGGCTTTGAGGCAGGCTCTCTAACCATTTTTGATTCGTTATACCATATTTTGTACTTGGTAGGTACTTTATGAAATATATATATTATAATTATATTTATAATTTATAAATTATAATTATACATTATGTATAAAATATACATATTAATTGAATGAATGGCTCTAGAAATAGCTTTACATAACACATTATACCTTTAACTTCAGTCGTAATGATCTGTGTATATGCCTTATCCTCACAATTGAATTTTAAGGTTATTGAAAATAAAGGACTGTCTTTTATCTTTGAATGTCAAATATCTGGTTATTTGACATCTTCAAGATACTTAATATGTGAAACTGCATGTGCAGAAATAGCCCAGATAGCAAACTACAGCCTCTTTAAAGCTAGAAGGAAACATAGAGCCAGTGATGAATGGGAGCCAACTCATTTAGGCTCAAGAGACCTGATTGTCCAATTTTCAATATAAGCATGCATGTCTCAGAAATAGACAATGCTACAAATCAGGGCTTGATTTATTGTTTTGATTTCTAGGCTTAAAAAAGTAATAGAGAAAATGTTAATCATGCAAATTGAACTTAACAGGGTGTCATGTGCATATATCTCCCCACCCCTTCCTTGCATGCTGGTTATTAAACATGTGTTCCTATACTTCTCCATAGAAGTCATCAAGTATAAGCTGCCTCTTGTCATAGATGAGGAAAATAGATGGTATATGACTTGTTCAAGATCATAAAGTATAGTGGTCATGCAGTGATTAAGTAAGAACTAGAATCTGGGGCTTCTAAATCAAAGTTCTGTGCTTTTTCCACTATTCTATACTAAAGAAAAACAGTTACTATTCTTTTCTTTTTTTAATTATCTGAAGCTATTGCTGAGATTCATTAAAATGTGTTTCACTGTATGTTTTTCCCCCTAATATCTGACATACATAAAATACCAGGAAACTTACCTTTGGTTAGACTGGAGAAAATTATTAGGTTATTAAGCTATTATAGGGTGTTTTTACTCCTTGTAATTAGTCTATCATTTATATGTGAAAATGAGATATTTAACAACTTGTATAGCTCTATTATAACCTCTGTTGATTATCTTCCAGGGATCAAAATTTAACTTGAGCTTCTCCAAGAGAATATAAAATCTGTTATATAAACTACCTACCCGTAGCTATTTTTTTGCTGTTATTCAGGGTTACTTGTTTTGCTCTAGGGTTAAAACTGCACAGAGTTAAATAACAGTGCTCTCACCAGTTTTAGATTTAAAATACATCAAATTGAAAGTTTCAGTGATAGAGATTTTGATTTAGTTGTTTATACATGGACTATTTTTACCTCTTAATCACATTTTGTTATTAAGAAAAATCTTTTCAAATTTCTCAATATAAAGTCCATTTTAATTGGTTTAAATACTTTGATGTCCCCTTAGAAAACATGAAATGACTATACAAATAAGCATAATTTTTAACTTTAAAATTTTTATAAAGCATTTTTCAATTTCCATTTTAGTTGAAGGTGTAGTGTGATACGGGTGGAGGGCCTGAACTTGGCTATTATCAGAGGGCCAGAGTTCAAATTCAGTTCTGGAACTTATTACTTTTCACTTTTCTACACCTCAGTTTTTATTGTTGTTGGTAAAACTAGCATTGACATGTTGTTAGTATATATAATATGATAATAATTCATTGTATACAGAGAGGTAAAATAGACTAGCATAATATTTTTGATCACATTATCAGATGTCATCAAAATAATTTCATTCAATATGGACATTGGCATGCAAACAATATATTGACTTGATTGCCTATGCCAGGTCTAAATTGTATTCATATTTATAAGCATGGATAACAATACTGACATAATTTAGGGGCATATTGATTTTCCTTTTTTAGTGACATTTGAAAACCTTAAATTTTGGTTGAACTTTCCCACTTTTTATCTTGACAATGATGTAAAATTTTAAGTGAATGGAAATATTCTTTATGAAATAGTTTGTCTTAGTCCTCAAAAATTTGCAAAAGGCTTTGAGCTTCCAGTTTCATAAATTCTTGAACATTCAAATTGAATTTTGTAATTGAAAGTTTAATTAAAAATTAGTTGCTCATCAGATAAAATGAAAGCACTCCATTTCTAAAGTATGTTCTCTAATGCAAAATCCCCTGTCCTCAAAGGATTAACATGTCATTGCTAATTTAGGAATTTTTTTTTCTCTCCTCTTTTAGTCACCACATACGTATAAATTCTTGTATGGAAATTAACTTCATAACTTCTGAAGTTATAAGCATTACATAAAATAATAATTTACTCCATTAACTGCCTATTTCCAGGAAGATGTGATGGATAAAAGAGCTCTGTCCTCTAGATGACTTTACCAGTAATGTAGTGAGGAGGACTGGACTCGTGCTTTCCCAGGTAAAGGAAATCCCTCTACACATGCAAATAGACCCCTTGTTCTGAAATTGATAGTCCATTTATAGGGTTGCATGGAGCATTGAGAAAGGTAGTGAATTGCCCAGGGTCACATAGCTAGTGTGTACCAGAAGTGGAATTTTTAATCTTGGTTTTCATGGCTTCAAGGTTATTTCTTTTTCTGGTAGACCATGATGACTCTTACCAGTTAGATAATAATGAATAAAGTTTTTGTTTTGTTTTGTTTTGCTATTTAACCATAGAAGGTAGTAGGCATTTGAAGACACTAGCTTGATAGAGTTCTCCATTAATTGTATGTGTGTGTTTGTATTTAACATGACACTAGGCAAGGTTTATTGTTTCCATTTAAGAATCTGATTTCCATCTCTCCAGAGGTGAGTAATATTCTGCATTTCAAAGGATATATCTTCAACTACTAGGGAGACAAAAAAAGTCACAAGATCACATGTGAAATTATTCATTTTTCCTATTTCATGAGATAGTTTTGATAAATTAGTTAGACTTAATATTTAAAAAGATTAAAGATTCAAGAAAGAGTGTGGAATTGCAGTAGATAGAGAATGGGTCTTGAAGCTAGGATTTGATTTCGTGTCTTGACTGATATTCACTGGCTGTTTGACCTTGAGAGAAGCTACCTTTGCCTCTTAGTGCTCCATGCAATTCTCTAAGACTATAATTGGCAGAAAAGGTGCCAACCTGCATTGATAGAGAGAGGAAGTTCCCTCATCTAGGATTTCCAATGTCAATTAAATCCCAGGTCTAGTCCCTATCCCCAGATACAAAGCTTATGGTTGTGCTCTAATTATGGAATCAGTGTTCTTCAGGGAGTGAAGTCATAACATTTTCATGCTTTCTTTTAAAACCAAACTAAAAAAAAAATAATAATGTGATAGATAGCAGAACAACACATGGATTTTTAATTTCTTTTTCCTCTGCCAAAACTAACTAAACTTCAGAAATGAATGAATGAAAAGAAAATACTATAAACTTGATTTCATTTTTTGGAAAAAAAAATCATTGTTTAAAAAGCTATGAAAAATGAAAAGAATGAAATGAAAAGAATGAATGAAAAGAAAATACTATAAACTTGATTTCATTTTTTGGAAAAAAAAATCATTGTTTAAAAAGCTAAGGCAAATATTCTTTCCACATGTATGAATCATAATCTAGAGCTTCTAGTATTGAAAATAATTAAATATTTTCCTTGAAAATAATTTTTATTTCTGCCATCTCAGTTTTTTGGAAAAAATATTCTGATATTTGATTAAATCGTGATGCTTAATGACAGGTTGGTAGTTGTGATACATGATATTCTAATTATTTGTTTAGTGTGCTACTGAGACTAAGAATTGTCTCACATTGAAATCCATATTGTGTGCATGCGTGTGTGTGTAACATTCTGAAATCTTTTTTATCCAACAGCTATTGAACAGATTCATATAACATATAACATATAACATTTTTGGTCTATAAAGTATTCTATCTTAAGACTAAAAAAATGCTTCCAATTCAATTTTAAACTGTTGAACTTTAAACTGTTGAAGGTACTTGGAATATTTTTCAAAAATATAGTAAGAGAAATTGAAATATGTCTTGTAGGGACCCTTGAAAGTAAAAATCCTAAATAGCATTAAGTGTTTGGTCTGGAAAGTAATAGAAATTGTGAGTAGTCATAGAACAATCATAGGCTGATGGATTAACATGTCCTTTTCAGGAATTGTTATATTAACTGTCTCCATACCTAGAGGTGATAGACAGGAGGAAGAGTGAGGAAAAGATAGCTGGAGAGCAGCATAGTTGATTTTGATCAGACTAGATAATGCGAATTCTAACCAATCAGGAGCACAGAATCACAGGGTTGGAGCTTTTACATTTTATTTCACAAAAATGAAAAATTATTATTTGATATTTAACTATATGAGTAAACTATCCTACTTCTTATTTCAAAATATGTATGGTTCATTTTAAACTTCTCCCATAATGCATACTGCTACTTAAAAAGAGCTATTTAATGTCTATATTTCAACAATAGTTACTAGATGCTGAGTGAATGAATAAAAAAAATGTTTTATGAAATACTTTCTCTTTGCCAGGATTATGCTAATGTTAGAGATACAAAAACAAAGAGCAAGACAATATCTGCCCTCTGAGAGCTAATAGTCTAATAGGAAAAGAGAACTCACAACTGTAGTACGGGTCATTTTGGAGTGTTTGGTCTGGAAAGTAATAGAAATTGTGAGTAGAGTCATAGAACAGTCATAGGCTGATGGATTAACATGTCCGTTTCAGTAATGATTATGATGACTGTCTCCACGCCTAGAGGTGATAGACAGGAGGAAGAGTGAGGAAAAGATAGCTGGAGAGCAGCATAGTTGATTTTGATCAGACTAGATAATACGAATTCTAACCAATCAGGAACACAGAATCTCAGGGTTAGAGCTGTTACATTTTATTTCACAACAATGAAAAATTATCATTTGATATTTAACTGTATGAGTAAACTATCCTACTTCTTATTTCAAAATATGTATAGTTCATTTTAAACATCTCCCATAATGCATATTGCTACTTAAAAAGAGCTATTTAATGTCTGTGTTTCAACAATAGATACTAAATGCATAATAAAGAATTAAAAATGCATTATTCCTTAGAATGATTTATTACGATAGTCACTTTATTGCACATTCTTAAAAAAATGTGTTGAGCAATCTTTAGCTATATAAAATAAATGACAGGGTAATGCTACTAAAATGATTCTTTCACTTCTCAAATAATGCTCGTTTTTAATATTTTTTTAATTTCCTGTTCTGAATCATTCACTGTACTAAAAGAACCATAATATCGTATTGACTAGAAAGAACTCATTAAATAGGTTCTTCCTATGGTCTTTTAAGTCTATGAAAGACAATATATGATGGCATGCACATATCATGTATACATGTCATGCATCTCAAAATTGTTATTACCACCTTGTTTAAACAATATATATGCGTAAGCATATATGTATTTGTGTATATACACCAATATGTATGAATTTTTGCAAAATATAAACATATATTTTGAACATTCTTGTTTTGGTGGTACGTGTGTCTATATGTATATGTATGCATAGTTTATTTCTGTGATGAAATTTCTTGAAATAATTTATCCCACAGCAATATATTATGCCAAATAATCTATTATGGAAAAGTATACAGGTGAAACCTTTTTATGAAAGGATTTATTTGAGAAATATCAGTCAAAGAATCTCATCAAAATCACAGGCAAGAGGAGTGTGACCTGAGATATATAGCATGACTATGGTTTCATTCTGCTATTACCTTCAAAGAAATTCTTAACCATCAGACTGTACAACAAAATATTTTGTTAACTGTATTTTAATATTAGTTTCCTTTGTTATCCTATGCATTTTATTTTATGCATTCAAAAATTTTATTTTAAGAAGGGGTGCATGTGTTTACATGACACAAAAAGAGTAAGAAGCTCTTACCTTAGAGCAATTGGAAAAGAAGCAACATAAGAGATTTGACCAAAAAATAAAATAAAATAAAATTCTTTTCTTCAGAGTCCAAACTCTATAGAAAATCCTCTGCTAAACATTCTAAATTTGCCAGAGAGAACTTTGTGGAAGTCATGCAAGCCATATTAATTTTTCTTTTTAGAAAAAGGAGTATCTTGGAATAAATAACTTTTGTGATTTCTTCCTTCCAGTTCTTAAATTCTGTGGTTTAATTCAATGGGTTGGTTGGTTGTTTTTGAAGGAAACAACATTTAGACTTGAACTTTCATTGGTTTTGATTTCCAATGAAACCCTTTTCATTGAAGAAGTTCAGTAACTGCAATTTATAGAGTTGATTGGGACACTTACGGTCACATAGCTTTATAGGTCAAAGGCAGAATTTAAAACTAGGACTTCTTGATTCCATAGCTAGCCCTATACTCTTCCCCAGCAAAACATTTTGACATTTCAAAAATGCCATTTTACCATTTTCTTTATATCTTGTCTTACTATTTTGGAAGTTAAATAAAATAGAACTAAAACATGAAAACTCTTTCCTGTAGTATTCTCTGTAGTTGAAAACTGACTGATATTTCACAGACCCTATCCAGTTTTCATGATATACAAAGTATGATGTGAAAGTTCTCTCTCTGCAGGCAGTCTCCATCACTATATAATTTCTGTAACTGCTGGTAGTTATTGCCTGATGTCAGTTTAGTTTAAGAAAATAGTCTAGACAAGGCACCATAGGTATGCAAGCATATGACCTCTTTGCTAATTCCAAATTTAGAATGCTATATACATTTATACATAAACAAAAACATCTTTGCAGATTTAAGCTAGCCCTTAGGAATGCAGCATGCTGCTAAAGCATTTCTTTTATTTTCTGTTTTTTCTTTCTTTTGGATTTAAGCTAATTTATTTTTAATTTATAATACTTTCTGAGATTTTATCACATCGATTACTATATATCAGCTGCTTATTATCATCATCCATATCTCTTAAGGAAATGTATTGAAAATATAAATGGAAAATGCCACTGCAATAATGATTTATTCCTGTTTGATTAGTCTTCTATTCTATTAGCTAGAGCTATAACAATGTCTTGGATGCTTCTTGCATCTAGGGAATTTTCATTGAAATTAAAAAATGACACAGCTGGCATTTTTTAAAGAAAAAATTTCTTTGTCAATATTACTTGTCCTTCATTAATTATATAAAGAAAACTGCAAATAAGTTCTATGTTCTATATTGTCCACAAAGTATTATATGTATTATTTCTGTAACAGTTTAGAGTATATACTTGAATTATGAATTGAGTAAAAATTACTTTTTCTAATTAATTCTTATATGAAGCTCTCTTCCATTCCTTTAGTACATCATAGTGTGCTCAAGAAAATAATGAAAACAATATGATTTAGCCCCATTAATTTTCCATGAATTTGACTTATGAATCTCAGAATCTATTTTTTTTAATATGGGTTTTGCTACATAAAAGCCTTTGATCAGGCAGAACATGAATAAGGAATGTTGTTTTTCAGAATTAAGTGGAAATGAAGCCTAAGGAGGCACATTACAGAATAATAAGTACTAAATAAAATATAAACTTCTCACACTTTCAGATCTCTTAGTACCAGTATCCTATATATTTTAGACCAGAAGAATTGACAGTGTTAGTACTTCCCCACCACACACACACACACACACACACCTTTTCTGATATACACATCTAATTCATTTTTTTTTTTTTTGTAATTTATCAAACTAAACTTTTTCCCAGGTCACATAGCTTTTTATACGACCGAGTATGTAATTTTTCCTTCCATCCATCATTCACATACCTGCAAAATTCATTTTCTAAACCATGTCTGATAGCATTACTCCCATTCCATACTATTCAGTAGCTCTTTTAGGCCTATATAAAGTCATTAGTGTTTCATTTAAGGGCCTCCCCAATCACACTCTAATTTATTTTTCTACTTTCCTTCCTTTCATATAGTCTATATATAAACCTTATTGGACTTCTATCTGTTCTCCTATCTCAGCTTACATTCATATATTTACCAAATCTGTCCCTAGTGCCTGGTATGTCTCTTAAGATCCTTCTTTTCTTTCTGTTCAGTTATTGCTTTTTCCATGAAACCTCCCTTATACCTCAGTTGAAAGTGATTGCTCCTTCCTCAAATTTTCTTAAAGATCTCCAAAGTTCTCTTTTGTCCATTTTAAATTATGTATTGTTATAGTTGCATATGCATATATAGTGGACAGTTCTAGATCTGAAATTCAGAAGGCCTGGGTTCAGATCCCATCTTGGCATTTATTACCTGTATCTGTATCATCATTGGTAGCCTGGGGCTCAATTTCCTCATTTGTACAGTAATGTAGTCATAACTCTCAGATGACATAAGGTAAATAAAGTTCTCTGTAAACCACTGCAATATAAAAATATTAGCTGCTTGGGTATCACATAAAGATTATGTCATTTTTCATCTTTGTATCGCCAATTATCTATCAGAATACTTAATAAATGTTTTTGAATGAAATGTAGGGGTTTTGCAGCATTGGTACTTAAATGTACCCTACTAACCTCAAAGTTAAATATCTTTCTCAATACCTGATGACTGCAGAATGATCTGATTTGTATACTATGGATTTCATTATTTTGAATAGTGACTTAGAAATGTCTTCAGCGTTATTTTTAAGAGTAATACTTTGTATTATATCCAGCCTCCTCTACCTCTATTACAGTTGCTCATTTTTGATAGTATATGTTTCCTTTTGTGTCAAGTTGAACTTTTGGTGTAGGTTCCAGAGATGTTGTCTTTTAACTGTGTCTAACTCTTTCCTTACAAAACCCACGACATTGGTTGTATACTTGGGATATGAGTCTTCTTCCTATGAAGAAGAATACTAGCTAATTCACAGGCCATAATGTTTCTACTAATGAGTCTACACCTCTAGTGAAAAGTATTTCATTTTTACTTAATGTCACCCTCAAGACACATTATTTTCTTGTAAGCACATTTGCCACTGACAGATTTGTCACATTTCAGAATACTGTTAGTAGTAATGATTATTTTGAAATTGTAAATAGGTTAGTTTGTGAAATTATTGGGGGAAAGAATATTGGGGCTCATTTCTTGGTCTGTCAACTTTATTAAAGGGAAGAAAATCTTAAGTGAACCATTCCTCTCTCCTGTTATCATATACACATTGGTTTGAGAATACTTAATGTGGAATATGCTGTGCCAGCTTGCCTTGCCCTTTTCTTAATATCCTAGATGTTGATAAATTTCTTAATATCCTAGAATCATAGGAGCATAATTTACTAACCACCTTGTCCAAATTTCTTCATTTATAGATCATTAAAATGAAATCTATAGAAGTTAGGTGACCCAAGAAAGGGCCACAGATGGAAATGACAGAAGAAAGATTTGAACCTAGGTCCTCAGGCTTCATGTTCTTTTATATTCTGCTCCACTCTTCTGCCTTGACCTACACCTTTTCAGGTTTCAAATAAGCCCTGAGCAAATGGCCTGCCCCAAACTATATCTGTCCTGATCTCAACTTATTATGCTATTCAGTTACTATGATGTGTACCTATTACCACCTACATCTGCTACCTGTAATAGCCAGGAAACTAGGACTTCTCTGCTTCAAAAAGCCTTAATTTTGCTTATTAGCACTTTGTTCCTATGTTGCCCAGGCCTAGGTTTTGATTTTGACAAAATACACTATAAGTAATTGCTTATCTTGATTATGGATGTATGGTAGATGTGATAACATGATCCTAATCAAGTTGATTTAAATGATTATACCTAAATTTTGTTCATCTTAAATTTTAGATAGGCTGTTTTAAATTGTGAACATTAAATCATTTAATTAAAAATATTAGATAGAAATTTGAGAAAACCCAGTTTGAATAATATTCAAGATAAAGAAAAAGCTTAAATAATGTTTCTGTGCAACTAAGTCCATTGTTTATCTTGCTGTGAAAAAAAAAATTCTGCCATTTATCTAACCAAAATTGTGCTAAAATGTTGAGGTCTGTTATTCCTCTGTGAAACTAGGAAATAGCTATTTTTTTTTAAAATAGTGAATCTGAGACAATGGAAGGAAGGAACAGGCATTTATTCAGTGCCTATTATGTGGCAGGAACAGTGCCAAGCACTTCACAAATCTCATCTCATTTGATCCTCACAACAACCCATGAAGTAAGTCCTATAATTATTCCCATTTTTACAGGTAAGTAAACTGAGGCAAACAAAGATTTGATGAATTTCCCAGGGTTAGACAAGTTGGGAGTCTCCGAATTTAGATTTCTACTCTTATCTTCCTGATTCTTGGCTCAGCCCTCTATCCATTGAACCATCTAGCTCCCAGAAATAAGCTGGAGGCCAAAAGGGATTCAGAAACTTGATAGGAGTCATTAGATAAAGGGTAGTGCCCTTGTCCTAGCTTTAGAAATCTGTTAGTCATCAGTCCTAATATTTATCTGATAACTAAGAGGATCTGAACACCTTTAAAAAACAAAACAAAGGGACAGCTAGGTGGTGTAGTGAGTAGAGCACTGGCCCTGGAGTCAGGAGGACCTGAGTTCAAATCCATCCTCAGACACTTGACACCCTTACTAGCTGTGCAACCTTGAGCAAGTCACTTAACCCCAATTGCCCTGCCTTCCCCTCTCCAGAACAAAACAAAACAGGAGGACAAGCAGACAAATCTCTACTAAGAAGGAAGGAACTAACCAAATAGGCAATGAACATATTTTATGATCTTGACAAAGTACTCTGCTATCCATGTATACAGAAGAAGTTTCTCACAGTCTAGGAGAAATTCTTCTAAAAGATTATGCTTAGAGTAACTAATATTGTACTATTATTTTTCTTCCTTTATTCTAACCCACCCATGCAAAAATGCTTCATATACTTGAAGAACTTATTAATTCATATTTTACCCTGTTCAAGATTTACACTGAGATACCATTCTTTTTAAGATTTTCATATACAATAGAGTCTGTGAAGAGCTAAGAGGCATAGTAGATAGAGTGCTGGGCCTGGAGTAAGGAAGTCTCATCTTCCTGAGTTCAAATCTGGCCTCAGATACTTATTGGCTATGTGACCCTGGGCAAATCACTTAACCCCATTTGCCTCAATTTTCTCATCTATGAAATGAGCTGAAGAAGGAAATGGCATAGTACCCCAGTATCTTTGCCAAGAAAACACCAAATAGGGTCATGAGCAGTCATACATAACTGAAAAAATGATACCAAAATAAATACAAGATGCTACTTTCCTTCCATGTAATCATTTTTTTTTAATTTGTCTGTACCTTACATGATTACTCACTTCATTCCCTAAATGATACCCTAAAATGTACCTTCTCCTAAAAAAATAAAATTTTGATTACTTTCCCCTAGTTAATCTCAATCCTAACTAGATATTTCCTCCCTGTTTCTCTTAGCAGTTATAGTGCTATGAAATAAGTATCCACACGTGCACAATTTGTAAAAGGGATTCCAGTTTTCTAATATATATATTAGCTATATATATATATATATATATTAATAATTTGTTTCCAGAAGTATATTGAGGATCATATATATGGTATATAATATAATATATATATATATTAGCAATATATATTTAATAATTTGTTTCCAGAAGTATATTGAGGACCATATATATGTATACAGTATATTGAGGACTATATACATGTATATAGTCCTCGATATACTTCTGGAAACAAATTATTCATAAAATTGATTTTTTTAAACCACTAGGAAAGTGTCCAATTAAAATGACCAATTTGTCACAAAACAGTTTTAGAGAAGGAAAATGAAGAGGGAAACCTGACTTTGGCATTAACTATGTGTATTTGGGCAAATCATTTCATATCTCTGTGCCTCATAAGAAGGTTGGACTGTTTTCCAATGTCTGTTCTAGCTCTAAAATACAGTGAGCTTCTGGCTTAATCCACTGAAATAATTAAATAATTATTGTTTTTATATTATTTTTAATTATTTTTAAATTTAAATATTTTATTTTATTATAAATAATTTAAATACTATTGTTTATTTCTTTTATTATAATTGAATAATAATAAAATAATTAAATGACATAATTTTGACCTTTTTTTGTAAAGTTGAAGAGTACATAATACTGTTTCTATTTGCTTATGCTGCCTCTCTTCATTTAATTTTTGCTAATAAACATGATTCTATTGATAAAGAATTGAATACAAAGTCATCTTCCCTTATCCCTTCCTCAGAACTGTAACATGATGAATTGATAACTATAGTGTTATTCTTGCCCTGAAGACTTTTAGAATAATACATTATTTCAACAAATAAAATATGAGAATTCAGACAGCAAAACCTTGAATCCTAGTGGACAGTTATGTAAAGAATGTCATTATACATTTGGGTATGTTAGACATATGCTGATCTGGAGTATACACTTAAGAAGTCCATTGTGGACAATCATGTCTTCTTTCCTATCAAAAGTCAGAATTGCAAGGAGTTGAGGGAATACCTGATTCAGTGCTCTCTATCACATAGATAACCTACAAGTAGTACCAAAGACCAGCTTTCTTTAAGATGGCTTAGATGATTCAAGGGGGCAACTATGTGGTGCAATGGATAGAACTCTCAGCCTAGAGTTAGGATAGACCTGAGTTCAAATCCAGCCTCAGACACTTACCCAATGTCCCTAGGCAAGTCACTTAACCCTGTTTGCCTCAGTTTCCTCATATGTTAAATGAGCTGGAGAAGGAAATGGCAAACTACCACAATATCTTTGCTAAAAAAACCCTAAATAAGATCATGAAGAGTTTGACACGACTGAAACAACTGAATAACAACTGATTATTCAAGTGTCTAGTAATCTGTTGCAGCCAGAAATTTTGAACTTTTAAACCAATAATTCAGGAAGGGCATCGTTTGCTTTTTCTTAAGTGAAAAATGAACAGATCTCAAGCCTGACAGCAATGTGTCTTCTTGAATGCTAGTTCTGCTTATTTAAAAATAAATAAATAAATAGAAGCATCTGGCAAAGATTTTCTCTGCTCTATGCATTGTTTTCTCATCACTTCACTTTATATTTTCTTCATAAAACACAGCACTATTTGAGTAACAAACTCTCCAAAACTGATCAACAATGAAAAATTGTCCATTCAATAAACATTTATTAAGTTTGCTCCACTTGCTCTGTGGAGAGCACTCTACTAAGCCCTGGAAGAGATACAAATTTTAGATAAAGAATTGGTCCCTGCTCCTTTGGACCTTACAGTCTAGTAAAAGAAATAAATACAAGCACAGGTCTAATAGATGGTAGTACTTAGAGGCTTAGAAAACACTGTGCTATATGAAGTTTGACTAAGATCAAATAGGTCTTCATCAAGGAGATAATATTTGATTTATGTGTTAAATGAAGGCTTGCTATGTGTAGGGAACAGCATGAACAAAGACATGAATACAAAAAAGTACAACTGAATTTAAGGAGGAAGCCAGGCCAATTGTATTGGAGATTCAAATGAATTAAGGAGCATGTTGTATAGCAATGGTGGTAGATTGTAGTGGATTTTCAATGCTAGGTAAAAGAATTTGAAGTTAGTTGACAATAGAGAGCCTCTAAAGTTTTTCCAGCAGAAAAAATGTTAGGGCTAAATATATACCAAATGAAAAATAGGAAAGCAGTGATTTGAAGCAAAGATTTGAGCAGGAAGAGAGCAGAGAGAGGAAGATTGATCAAAATAGTGCAATATTCAAAGAAAGTAGAAGAGTCACTCTATAACTATGATGGTTGAAATAGGAATAGAGGGGAAAAGATAGATTCAAGAAATACTGTGGAAGGGGAATAATGAATATAAAATGTATATATGAATGTATAAAATGTATAAATGAATATAATGAATATAAAAATTGAAAAAAAGAAGAGGGTTAGTGACAGTGACACTAACATGAAGGGTTATTTCATGTTGTGAATTCATGATGTCACTGTACAGGAGTTGTTTCAGCTATCTTTGGGAGCTAATATTTGCTGTCCAAACTATACCACAAGATGGTCTTCAAGGCACTGATATTAATGAGAAAAGTCATATTTTCTGATTTTAAAAAAGATTTGATTATCAAAGATAATCCTCAATAGATACATGGATAATTCTGAAAAGACAAAAAAAATATCACTTAGAGCAAATATATTTAAGAAACTATGATGAAATTAGCAGCAATAGTTTTTACATATTTCCTCAACAAACGTTCTGATATTATTTTATAAGCATGGAGAAAATTAGACTAAAAGCCTAGTGGAATTTTTCTGTGGGTACCTCTTGTACCACATAATGCATTTGCCACTTCATCCACTGAATTATAAAATATGAAGACTTGTATGTTGTGAAATCACAGGACTCCTTTCAGTTATTTACCTAGTTACCCATATCATCACTTCCTTTGTCTAGTAACGGGTTTAATGAAGCAAGACGTTGTTCTTTATTTCATATTTGCATGAAATAAAATTCATAAGCCAAATGATTTTTCCCCTTCTTCCCCTAACATCCTCTCACTGTCTATTTTATGCCTTCACCTGTCTTAGGAAGAACCATTTGGGAAGCACCTGAAAATATGAGTGGCCACCTGTATTCTCTTTGATACCTATAGTAACCCTTCTCTGGCTCAAGCTTTTGAAATAGTCCTCTTTGCTATAATAAAGAAGTTAATTGCTAATCTTTGCTTCTGCTAAAGCTATCAGGTAATTTATTGTAATTTGTTGTCTGCCAAAAACTTCTTTTACCTAAACCTGTTTCAAATTTTCTCCTAACCAGATCGTAATCATGCACAACATGGTTTATAATTAAACTTACATGACTATAAAGAATATGTAAATATTTTAATGAAACATTAGGGAATTTTATATGAAAAGGTAGGTAGCACAGTGGATAGAGTACTAGGGCTGGAGTCAGGAAGACCTGAGTGCAAATTTGGTCTTAGATACCTGCTATCTATGTGACCCTGGGCTAGGGGTGAGGAGCCTGAAGCCTCAAGGCCACATATGGCCTTCTAGATCCCCAATGTGGCCCTTTGACTAATCCAAACTTCACAGAACAAATCCCTTTAATAAAAGGATTTGTTCTGCAAAACTTGGACTCAGTCAAAAGGCTGAACCCAGGGACCTAGAAGGCCACATGTGTCCCCAAGGCTACAGGTTCCCCACCCTTAGTCCTGGGCAAATCATTTAAACTTTGTTTGTCTTACCTTCTTCATCTGTAAAATGAGGATAATGATATTTACTCTCAGACTTGTGTGAATAAAATGAGCACTTTGAAGGCTTAAAATAGTAAATGCCAACTCTTGTGGTGGCAGTGATGGTTGGTGCTCCATAAATATCCTTTATAGAATTAGTTCAACATTTAGATTTTGCCAGCTTCAGTACTTAGACATTAAAGTTTGAACTCTGCTCCCCAAAACCTTGCAAAGACTTTTTTCCCTAAAGCAGAAGCTATGGTTATGCAGGTCAATTTCCACCCCGAAATCTATTCCCATGTCCACCTCAGCTGATGTGAAACCTTGTGAACCTGTATTTTGTTTAAGTTGTGATGAGAGATAAAAGTGAAAATGCAGATTATATGAAGATAAGAGCTTTCAGCCTTTACCATATCCTTAATGTGGATATGCTTGTGAGATGTAAGCCTAGAGATGTATTTCTACTGTAATCCGACTCCTTTTAAAATGGCCCTAAACATGTCTGTTTCTGTTTTGACATGAGTACCTGGTATAGTGCTCAGATCACAGTGGGTGTTCAATAAAACAGTTGACTGAATTGGTCAATCTTTTAAGGAAATAGCACCTTGCCAGTATCAATCTTGTTTCTTGGAAAATGTGACAAAATATTTGAAAATGTATAATTTAGTGCAATATAAATGTCAATTAATTATCCAAAAAGGCGTATGTATACATCTGTCTTATTGGCAGGAAGTTAAACACCTCTATGAATAACAAATGTTAGTAGGGCTTAATGAATTTGTAAATGACTTTGAGATCCTTAGTTAAAGAATTTCTAACAACACCATCAACAACAAACAATAGTAATAATAACAATGTAGTGATTATTGAGTGCTTTCATGTTTACAAAGTGCTTTACAAAAATTTACAAAAATTATTTCACTGGATCCTTACAACAGTCCTGGGGGAAAGGAGTTATTATTATCCTCGTTTGTAGATGAGGAAACTGAGGAAGTCAGAGGTTAAGTGGCTTGCCCTGAGTCACAAAACTAACAAATATTTCAGTCCAAATTTGAACTTAAGTCTTCCTAATTCCAGGTCTGCTTTCTATATTGTAGAAAAAGCAAATATGCGGTGTCTGATTTGATCTTCCCTGGATGAAGATGGAATAATTCTAATTCTGGAAGCCAGCTGCAGATAGCTTTATCTGCTTCACTGCATAAAGGTCCTCTAAATACTGAAATTTAGAAAACACAGATCCCAACATTTTTCTTGTTTGCTTCATCTACAAGCTTTACAATTTAATTATTAGTTTGCCACTTCATTTCTCAGCAATAAGGCAAAAATAATCATTGAGTGAAAGTTAATAATCCCTGTAATAGGTCATTACAGCCTTTGTACATAGTAGGTATCAATAAATATTTGCTAAATGAATAAATTAATGAATAATAGTAAGGTTCGGTAAGAAGATATTGGCTAAGAGAATCCTAGAGTTGGAAAGAACCTTAGCCATTTATATAGCATAACCATCCTCTTCATGAAAAAATCCTTCCTCAAACGGTCACTACAGGTGATCAACCAGTCTCCTATAGAATACCAAGAATGGCTGGCAGCTCTTTACTCCAAAAGACAGCTTATTCCATTTGGGGGAATTCCTAACTCTTGATAGTCATATGTTAACATATGGAAGCTAGATATTGGAATGGATAGAGTGACAGTCTTGGAATCAGAAGGAAGGTCCAAATGTGTTATCAAACACTTATTAGCTGTGTGATCCTGGGTGAGTTGCTTAAATTTTGTTTGCCTCAGTTTCCTCATCTGTAAAATGGAGATAACAATACCACCTCTCTCCTAGGATCAAATGAGATGGTAATTGTAAAGTGCTTTGTCCAGTGCCTGACACATAGTAAGCCCTATATCAATGTTAGCTACTATTATCCTAATTCTTATTAACATATTCATTATTATTCATATTAACCATGCACTAATGCTATGTTAATTAATATTAGAATATTATTATGATAAGTTAAAACCTGTTTCACTGTAGCAGTCACATGTTGGCGCTAATTTGATCCTTTGGTAGACAGGATGATAGGGTTATGCTTTGCACTTCGTAGACACTCAATGAATGTTTTCAGTTGAAATACATATTGTTTCTTTCCTTCCCAAAAAGACTTAAAAATGGCTACCATATCCTACTTAAATCTAGGTTGCAATGGATAGAGAGCTGGGCCTAGAGTAAAGAAAGTCTGAGTCCAGACCACCTCAGACACTTATTAGCTGCTCAACCTTTGACAAGTCACTTGAGCTCTCTTTGCCTCAGTTTTCTCAGCTGTAAAATGGGAATAATAGTATCATCTACCTCCTAGCATTGTTATGAGGACCAAATAATATAATAATTATAAAGAGCTTAGCACAATGCCTGGTCCATAATAAGCACTATATAAATGTCAACAACTATCATTATCATCCCTCTTCCAGATTAAACAGTATACTTTCCAAATCTACACTTTCCAATCCTTAAATTTCTCTTTTAAGATACAGTGCTAGGCTTGCACCCAGAATCCCAGATGTGTCCTGATTATCATAGACTCTAGTGAGATTGTAGCTTCCTGTGAGCCAGACACAATTTAGGCTTATTTAAAGACATTATGTATTCAAATTTGTTTTATGATAAAATTAATTATTATTTGTGCTCGAGTTTCAGGACACAGACTCTTTGAAAGTTTGCATTTTTCGTGGGTCACACTGTAGTGGAAATCAGAACTGGTAATTACTAAATTAGTTTCTGAGGATTAGGGCAGATAGCCACAGTACCTTCACTAGGCTATAGGATTAGTGATACTAGATTAAATCACTGGCTCTTAAATCCACCCACCTACCAGCAACAAGGGGCTTGAACTTTTGCCCTGAGGGAGGACAATAATTAGAAAAAAACAGATCTGCCAAGACACTATAGCTAGGCAAGAAAATAGACAATACTCAATCCCTGGAAGACTTCTTTGTGGTATAACCATTTTTCCTGAACTAAATGAGTGATTCATACTGGAAATGATTTTATCTAGTCTAGTTTTCTACCTCTAGGAAGAACATCCTTAAATTATGCAGATACCTGTACTTCTACCCTATTTTTAAGGTAGTTTGAGAAGAGATTTTTTTAATTTTTTTCCTTCCTATTCCTCCATTACTAGTTGGACTATTTAAGCTTAAATTGGATTTAGAGAAAAATTTGGTCAAAATATTTTTTTTTTATGTTAACCCATTTTGCCTATTTAAATAGCTAATTTAATCAATTTAGTAGCTCCAAATACCAAAGTTTCTGTGGTCTTGTGGTTGTTTCAAATGTTAATGATTCTTAGATGAGTAGTTAAATGTATTTATTACTTTAGAATAAAGATTCATTTTAAACTTGAACTTATACACTTCAAGAAATTTTGATTTTTTTTTTTAATATGGACACATCTTTTACCAGTACAACTAATAAACTGATTTCATAAGTTGCTTTGGTAAAAAGAAATTATCACCCAGTGGCTAACAGTCTTGTAATGAGTCTCTGAATTCTGAAATTAATTTTAAAATAAAATGTATAAGTGGAACTAAATATTTTTCATTGAGATGACTATATCTAGATGGTATGTTAGGGAGAGGAAAGCTATATAAAGGAAGAGACAAAACAAAGAATAATGATAATGTAGAACTGTCCTTTACATATCTTTCCATTTTGTTAGTTATTGTTACTGGTATTTTTAGATGAGATACCAGGATAATTTTATATAAACTAATTTATATAAAATCATACTTACTTCCTATAACCAATTTTTTATACATCTTGTTGATTCTACCTCCTCAATATCTTTCACAATACTTCCCTTTCTCTCTAAATGTATGACAACTGTCATAGTTCAGAGCTCATGACCTCTGGCTTGAACTATTGTAAAAATTTAGTGATTTCCATATCTTCCTTACTTCCACTTTCTCCCTTTGCAAATCCATCCTTCAAACAAAAGCCAAACAGTATCCCTTAAAACATATGCCTGACCATGTCAGTCCCCTCCTCAAGAAGCTTTGGTGGCTCCCTATTACCTTTCAAATACAAATTTATCTGTTCCTTAAAGCCCTTCACAAATAACATCTTCAATATGATTTCCATCATTTGTGACACAAAGGTTGTTGCACTTTGCAAGATTCACGTGAACTCGATGTAATAACTCCAATTTACCATCAATTTTTAGCACATTCACTCTCTATGTGTTTATGCATTCAATCAAGTGTGTTGCATCTGTGATTTTCATTGAGTACACCTTCTCCTTCAGCATACCCCAGAAAAAGAAGCCACTGAACAACAGTCTTCAGTGACACGGTTAATGAGATGTTAATGAGATTTCCTATGTGTCCAGACTTTAGGGACACCCTGTAACAGGGTGTATACTATATAATGAGTGATTAAAAGATGTTTACCGATAAATTGATTGCTTCAGTGTATCAATGATCTCATCCATCTGGGTATTCCCTATAAACTAGAGATATTGACTGATCGAGGCCTTCTCACTGTGTGCAACTGTTATCTGTGTCCTCTTGTAAATTTTTCAGAGGACCTACCCTGACATACTGGAGGTCTTTCTCTAGTCCCTTTAAGTCTGTCAGTCAGTCAACAAGTATTTAGTAAATGCTTACATCTTGCCAAGCACTAAATGCTAGGATAGAAAGAAAGGCAAAATCATAGTCCCTCTCCTGAAGAAGCTCATATTCTAATGGAAGAGACAACACAAAAAAATCCATATATGTACAAGATATACATGTATAACATAGATACATACACATATATGTATGAGTATCTATATCTATATCAGTATAGACATAAATATAGATGTTTATTGTTGTTAAGTCATGTTCAGCTCTTTGTGACCCCATTTGGGGTTTTCTTGGCAGAGACACTGGAATGGTTTGCCATTTCCTTCTCCAACTCACTTTACAGATGAGAAAACTGAGGCAAACAGAGTTAAATGACTTTCTGAGCGTCATACAGCTAGTAATTATCTGAGGCCAGATTTGAACTCAGAAAGATGAGTCTTCATGATTCCAGGCCCAACACTATCCACTGCCCCAACTATCTGCCCTTTGAATATAGATAATATACGTAAGACACACACACACACACACACACACACACACACATACACACACAATCTCAAAGTGAAGGCACAAGTAGTGGGTGGAGGGGAGTGAATATGGAAAAATCTTTCACCAAAGGTTGAATTTGAGCTGAGTTTTGAAGGAAGAACCAGGGAAGCCAGAAAGTGGAGGCAAGGTGAGAGAACATTATAGGCTGGAGGAAAGCAAGTGAAAACGCATAGGTTAGGGAGATCGATTGTAATGTTCAAAGAACAACAAGGCCAGAATTGCTGGATTTGTAGAGTATGTCAGGGGTAGCAAAGTGTAAGAATACTGGAAAAATAGTAAGGAACCAAGTTTTAAAGTCAAACAGTGTTTTAGATTTGATCCTAGAGGGTAATAGGGAACCACTGGAGTTTATTGAGTTGGGGGCAGGGGATGACATGGTGAGATATATGCTTTAGGAATATCACTTTGGCAGCTGAATGAAAGATGGACCAGAGTGGGCAGAAACTTGAGAAAGGGAGATAAACCACGGGATCAGAGCAGTATAGTCCAAGCCTACAACAGAATGGTGGCTATGTTATTGTGTATAGTGGGATGCACATGGCTGGTCATCTCATCCCTTACTCTCACTGTAGGACCATCCAATCTGCTTTTTCTGATCATACATTTCCTGGATGATTAATTTTATACCATTTCTTGCAAAAAAAGTCATCATTAATAATATATTTCACCCTTTCTATGAGCATTTCTCAATTTCCCTTGGGTCACTTGTGATTTTGATTTTGCAAAGATTGCAGTATTTTGTGATTCAAAACTATATAATAGAATAGTTTGGGAATTCTTGGTCTGAAAAATGTGTGTATGCATATATTTGCATTTAGCAGCAGTTTTATAATTTCCCAAATATATTCTAGTTATTTATTCTAGTTTTTTTCTTCAAATATATTCCAGTTCTTTTCTTCCTGTTCAGTTATAGCCCTGGACTACTGTGCATCTGCAATATCTGGCTAAGATGTAATAATTAATTAGATTTTTCATCCAATTTTATTTCATAGTCTAGACTAGTAACATCCAAACTTTTTTTAATCAAGCATACCTACCAATAAAACAAATTTTAAATAAGTTCTCCCCATGTAGAGGTGTATGTGTGTATGTTATGTGCGTGTGCATGTGGAATGTTTGTGTACTATTGCACTAATATAAGCTTTCATTACAAAATATACACAAAACATTTTAAAATGATGAAAAGATGAAATAAAATCACAAAATATTTTTTGTTTACAAATGGAACCAAAATATGTTTGCTTTCACAAAACCAAATTATGGTATTAATAATCATGGAATCATAATGATTATTAAAACATTCCTAATGATTATATTTCAGTAACAGTAATGTGAATAAATGTGTTTCAAAAATCCCTTTGTATTTCCTAGAGAATAAGGCAGACTTAATAATTGATTGTTAGTAAATAGTTGGTCAGTATAGCTAGACCATCAGTTGAGCAACTGCCAACACTTATGCTCCCCTGCCATGGCCTTTGAGAACCCATGGTAACTAGCAAAACATTAAACATCAGAGTAGGACTTGGTAGAGAGCTCCAAACCTGTGAAATAGGTAAAACTTATTTTTAATCTCAAAATCAATGACTTGATATGCATTTCTGATCACTATGGAAGTTTTATTTCTTTTTTGTAAAAAAAAAAATGACATTTCACCTTCTATTTGTTTTCTGGGAAATATTGATCTGAGATCTGACTGCCATGATAAAAAGCTTAAATTATTTCGTACTCTCATAGAATCAACTGAATAGAGCCTGGATTCCAAAATGTGGTTTATAGTTTAGCATATACCTAGAAAATTGTTTTCCTTGACCCCAGAAGCACATTTAATAACTATAACCTCCCTGGTATAGTGTGATGCTTTCATTAAAATCCTGAAAATATACTAACCAGTTCTTACCTACCAGATCATTTATTTCATTCATCTTTTAAATGGAAAATCTTTTGAGGCTCGATAAAAAGCTATATAATAACACCCAGTAATGTAACCAATATGTAGTATATGAAGTGAGAAAATTAAATGAACAATTGATATTTAAGAAATATTGTCAGAGGAAATGGATTAGCTTATGTGTTAAAGAACATGGATTTAGGAGCTGGAAAGTTTCCAATAATAAGTTTCTGTCAAAGTTCAACTCAAACATCACATTTTATGTGAAGCATTTTTTTTCTGGTTCCCAAAGTTTCCAGTGCCTTCTCCCCTCCCAGATTATTTTGATACATTAAATCCAGCAAACAGGAAACTAATTGCTTCCTCTTGGAAACAATATTTGCCTGCAATTACAACAAACTATCACCTGAGTTAGTCCTGAGGTGATTTTGTGGTCTGAACAGCTGAGGTGTGGTTAATAGAGATAAATCAAGATACTGCTTCCATAAAAAATGGAATTCTTTATTATGTTAAGCACAATTAAAGAATAAAGTAGATAGTTCCAAAGAACACATTTTAAAATAAAACAAATGAAATGAGGTTTCTTTCTCACTAATATTCCCTATCTCTATCCCTAATTACTTAGACACCTTAAACAGCTAGCTTCCCTTCCTGATTTGCCATTGCTTTTCTCCAGCTAATCAGCAAAAAGTTCCTGGATCTCATTGCAGCTGCTTTGTACACAGGAGATGAGGAAGTGATGACAGTGTCACCCCTTTGCAAGGTTTGGGAACCTGCGGCCTCAAGGCCACATGTAGCCTCTAGGTTCTAAAGTGAAGCCCTTTGACTGAATCCAAACTTCACAGAACAAATCACCTTAATAAAAGGATTTCTTCTGTGAAACTTGGACTCAGTCAAATGTCTGGACCCAAGACAAGGACCTAGAAGGCACATGTAGCCCCAAGGGCACAGGTTCTCTACCCTTGAAGTTTAGTCCCAGAGCCTACCAAACTTGAGGATGGTCTTAATAACATATAAGGAAAAACTTGTCTAACTTGCATTGGTCAGGGGTTAAGATGTTGCTCCTATCCCAGTGTGTCTACCTGTCCTGTCCTGGGTTATTCCAGCCCCAAATGGACTATTCTAAAGTGCATATCCAATGCCAACCAAGGCACATGGTTTCTTCTACAGTTGTTTGTTGTAGAATCTTCCCATATAGATAAAATTTGGATTTTTGGTTGCCATACATAATCTCCTCCGGCTCCAAACCTCTGTGGAAGAAATTATTAAGCTTTTTATGTGATCAACTCAACATCCTTTGGGAACATATTATCCAGATACTTCAGAACTAAATAATTAATAAATTTAAAAGGTACCCTTGATTTGTGAAATACTAAGCATTGAGAAAAAAATGACAGGAGCCATAATTAAATGGAAAAGACAATTACTCCTTAGAAAACTTTCCTTTTCTTTTTAGGTTAATATTTAGGCTCTTTTTGGTGCCACAAAAGAAAATTGGCTTTTGGATCAAGTCTCCCTCAAAGTGTGAAGCTCTAAATAACATTTTTTAAAATATGTATGTAATCAATGTGGAATTGTTTATTGGTTGCACATGTGTCCCTTCTGCTTATCTTAGCAATCCAATTGTGATAATTCAAATTTATTATAATTTAGGTTTACAAAGCATTTCCTCACACCAATACCATGAGAAAGATGCTGCAACTATTATTCCTATTTTACCAATGAAGAAATAGGTTAAGAGTAATGAATTGCTTTCCCTCAGAGTCACATAGCTATTAAAAGTCAGTAAAGATTTGAACCCAGGCTTTCCTGGCTTGAAGTCCAATACTCTTTCAACTATTGCTATGATTCTTCTTCTGTAATTAATGAGTAATCTTTGATTATAATGGCTCTGTGGTAATTCCTGTTTTACACATATAAAAAGTGCCAGGCACTTCAGTAGAGCACCACCAATGCAATTCCCAACATCAGGGCTGTCTAACCTTAGGTTATCTTAAGGCCACATTAAAATAAAATAATTATTCGAGGGCTGCACCCACAATAAAAAATACAGTACACTAATAGAAAGTGGGGGAAGGCATATCATCAATACAACAGGCAAAGCGCAAAAGCAAACAAAACAATAAAGTGACAATACAATGGTATAAAGGTCTGCATCATACAGACAGAACACATCCCACAGATGGATTGAAAATTCCGTGCGATATGTTCCATCCCTAATACTGCTTAAAAACACCAAAGAAAATTAACATCAAAGAGATTTTAAATTAAATTAAATTTAATGGATAGAATTAAATGGAATTAAAAATGGAATTAAAAAACCTAATATGAATTCCATGTAAATTATTATTTTATTTTTTCGCTCCTGAAAAATAAAACCCACAGGCGGGCCGCATAAAATTGCACTGCAGGCTGCACGCGGCCTGTGGGCTGTATTTTGGACAGCCCTGCCCTACATGAAAGAAGTGAGAGAGCCCCCATCTGGAAGAAATGTGATGACGTATGGTAGACTTTGGAGAATGCATGGAAGTTCTGTAATTGGTGTCCTTCAGGAAACTACTTCATGAATTGATATTATATATAATGGTCTATGTAAATACATGTGTTTATATGTATGTGTATATACATGTGTGTGTGTATGAATTGTTTATTCTTATTATATGGCAGAACAGAATTCTAGGAAAATTCTACCAACTGACACAAAAAGATACAACTGTAAAGACTGGAGTAGATAATCCCTAAAGACCTCTGTAGATGCAAAATTTGAAAATTGAACTTTAAAGTATATGTCAAAAATAGATTGGGGGCATGAAAGAATTATATTAAAAAGTAGCATTTATATAGTCTAGATCTCTTTGTAGAACAGAACCACATTGACATAATTACTCTGAGACACAATTAAATATAAAGACTTTATTTGAAATTAACTATGTACTTGATAATCTAAATGTGATCACTTGTTTTTCTCAAGTCAGTTGTAGTTAAATATAAAAGAAGACTATTTAAACATTATATTCCATTCACTCATCTCTTTTTGTATTCTATTAGAACTGCTGCTTTATTTTTTAAAGTCCCTATCTTTGGTTTCAGTATACCTACTAGAAGCAATTCTTTTGATTTTAGGTTTTCAATGGAGGTCAAGTTTGGTATTCCTCAAAATGGCTCATTCGGAATAGTTCATATAACCAACCTTTCTACCTTATTAATGAAAATGTTGGCTTAGGTGGCTTGACATAGTGAATAGTTAGATGCAAGTCCTGCTTCTGAGGATATAACTGTGTGATCATTCACAAGTCAAACTCAGTTCTATAGGAAACCCTTTTCATGACAAGTTCTTGAGAATTAGTTCAAGGGAGTTTTCCATACTGATACATAACGGATGGATCAGGGTATCAGCACTGTTACGGACCAGGCCGGACTCAAAATGAAATGAAATACTTATAGTTCATTCAACTGTTGGCAAAAGAAGACGTTCTTAGTCATAGCAACTAAAGGCTATTCAACAAGAATATGCGTAGAGAACATGCTAACTCAAATGAGCAAAAATTCCTAGCCTGAGTTGCTCATTATGGTCCACCAAACATCCAGAGCATACCCAGAGCTCCACATAACTGTTCTGTACTCAGGAGATTGGTAAATGATGTCAACAGCCTCAACCTTCAGTCTTCAGAGTCAATCAGGTCTCAAGGATTATTTCAATGCCTAAATTTCATGGGGCTCCTACAAAAGACACTCTCTTATTAGATAACGTCTCTATATACTTCATTAACAATTCATATTTGTGTATATTGCAAAAATATGATAATTTAATCATCTGCAAAGGCAATACCCTCAAAGACAAAAAACACATCAGAATTATGTTGTACAAAATTTCATATCATAGCACTTAGGCCGGTCCCATATAACTGATGAGTAATCTATTATTTAATTTAAATAATGAAACTTCTAAATCTCTCTATGAAGTAAATAGGGGAATATGATAGCCCAGTTTTGCAAATAGGGCTTGATTCTGCTCCATTAAATGCCTTCAGAGTTATTAACTTGATTAATTTGATCACCTGGCCATCATTTCATAGGGAAACAAGAAGTTGACTTCTGTAATTATGATTCAATGTGATAGTAATGCACAAAATCACCAGTGGCATTAAAACATCAGTGCAGCTCTCTAAGTATCTGACCCATTACTAAGAGTAGGTAGCAATTTAAACATGGGATATAATGAAACTCCTATGGGAAAAACTGAGGTACGTACGGGTGAAAGGACTTGGTCACATAGGCTAAATTTTAAGCTGACCTAAAATGCACCTTTGATGTTTTAGAACACCTTTGTTATGTATTAAAATTCACTTTCGTGCATGCAAATTGGGTAATTGTGTATCTAATTGACCACTTACTTTGCAGTTGAATAATTATTGTAGTCAACTGCTGTTTGGGCATGAAATGAAGTCCAGGTGAAAATGTTAATCAGGTTAATGACTTTAAATAATGTTGGTTATTGAAGAAACATGTTTTTTTCTGCTCTTAATGTAGTTTAAAAATTGCTACAGAAAATGTTTTTCATCTGCCCTTCAACTACATCGATGACACAGATTACAAGCTAATGTTGAAACAGTTGATTGGGTCAGTACCTCTTATGCAGGGAACTATTTATGAAAGTAAATAATACACAGTTCCTGGGGGGGATGGGGAAGGGTTAGAATAAGAAAAATGAGAATGGTGAGACATAGTGTAGTTGTCCAAACTGCATGCTGGACTTGGGTATCAGGAAGACCTGAATTCTAATCCATTCCAGACAGTTTCTAGTTGTGTGCTTCTGGGCAGTAATTTAATGTCTTTGAACTTCAGTTTCCTAAATTCTAAAATGGGAACGAACCTAGCTTGCCTGGTTATAAAGAATGTAATTATAGAGAAGTAGAAGAAAAATTGGGAAGAGAAATGAGAGTGATGTGAGAAAACCATGAAAAACAAGTCAATGACTTGCTAAAAGAGACTCAAAAAAATACTGAAAAGTATACTGAAGAAAACAACACCTTAAAAAATAGACTAAGTC
>CM053626.1:146601201-146624927 GCA_028646595.1 Phalanger gymnotis | reverse complement strand
GAGCCCTTAAACAAATTACAAACAGACAGACCCAATACAATTCATAGTTACCAACATCTAGGTTCAGCCCTGGGAGCTCAGAACAAGGGCTGGCCCAGAGTCATGCACACCACCGCTGCTGCGGCAAAGAGCTCCAAGGAAGAAGAGGCCCACCCCTGGCTTTTATATCTTTTTCAGTGTGGTCCAAGAGCCCCCCCCCCAGACATGTCACTCAAACTCATGTCTAAACTAAGCCCTCCCCTGAGGCAAGGAGGCACCAAGGACACCCAAATCTTGGGCCTGAGGCTTAGCACTTAACAAGATTCAATAAAATAACTGAATCACTCAGCGCAAACAAAAGCCAAACTCTTCAAGGGCACCCTTCAAACCAAGTGCTAAGGAGCCCACCCTGCCTTTCCAACACACACTCTTGCTGTGGCTAAGAGCTACAAGAGAGAGCACTAACCTCTGGGCTTATATATCCTGGTCAGGACCCCGAGGGCCCCAACCTCACCCAGGCTGGGTGTGGAGAAGTTCTCCACCCCCAACATGTCACATCGATGTCTCCCAGTTGTCTCAGTGCTGAGAAATACAAAAACATCCCACTTTATCTGCCCCATTCAAACAAAGGCCAGAATCATTAAAGGTCAACAGCAGAAAGTCCCACTTTAATTACTATTACAATAACCCAGTGCTTAGCATAGTTTTCTCCATATATCACAGAATTATACAATTTTAAAGCTGGAAAGGATATTAGAAATCACCTAGTATAGACTTGTTTTTGAAAATAACTATAGAAACTGCAGCCTAGAGAAGGTTAGTGACTTGTCCAGGGTTACATATCTAATAAGTGTTAGTGCCTGCCCTCATAGTAAGGTTTTGAGTTTCTAAGCCATAAACACTTTTTCCCCATGGTAGATGCTTTATAAATGTTGATAAAATTGAACATTCTAAAATACTAGCTTGTTGCTACTATATTATTATAATACCACTTCTAACTTTGAATTATAACTAACACATACAACATTATTACTAATATAGTACTGGAAAAATCCATTTGTCGGTTATTAGTAAATTACATTGCCAAAATCAAATGTGTTCTCATAAAAGGGTAACTGTAGGTCAATCAGTATCTCTGTCAGAAGGTGCTTTTTTGTTGTTATATCACACTAACTGCATAGCTAAAGAAAACTATTGATTTTTTTTCCCTTCTTGTTAAATCTGTTGTTTTTCACTGCTCATTGCAAGAAGTTAGAAATTGGCCATTTTATTCAGTACAAAATTTCACTATTTTATCAGAACAGGGCAAAATCTGCTTTAGGAAAAAAGGAAATTAATGACAGTTTCTACTTAAAATTTTGTGCACATATGTATTTGTACATATAGGAAATAATATAGCATTTTTCTTTTAAAAATATGATATATTATGAAATAGTCCCTTTCCTTCTCCCTCCACTAAACTATACCCTTATAAAAAGAGCCAAGTCCACTGAGGAGTAAGGTATAAGATTTTTGAAACTGAGCTTTAGCTAGATTTACAGGTTACAAGATAGATATTTATTAGTGTTTTTTTTTTAATGTGTCATAGTGAGAAACCTATATATTAATTAAATGTAAGTGTAACTTAAACCATATTGCCAAGCAGAACTGCTTCTCGGCTTCTGAGTATTTGCTTAAGAATTTGTTCTTTCAGTCTAGCAGTGGTGGTGGCAGACTTCCAATAGTGTGTAGGGTAAAAGGTGAAAGATTGGATGGGTGAGCAGAACTAGTTGCTCCCTTTCTGGCCCCTAATTTGTGTGAGTAGTGCCCCTTTTTCCAATCTCTCCTTTCCAGTATGACCTTCTCTTTAGTTAGTGTCCTGGACCCTATTCCTTAGAGGGATGGATTTCCTTTTAAATGTAGAAAGGAGAAAATGCCTGTGGTACTGCTTCACATGCCGATTTAACCTCCACTAAATTGTTTGGCTCACATGTGTCTAGTAGGGTCCAGATTCACTTGTTTTTTGCTTTTGAGAAACCTTTAAAATATGCATCTTTTTTACTATAAAAATTCCAGCTAGCTGACTCCAAGAAGTCAGAGAAAATTCTCTCTCTCTCTCTCTCTCTCTCTCTCTCTCTCTCTCTCTCTCTCTCACTTTTCCCTCTTTTCCTGCATATCGCAGTTTAAAATCTCCTTTGTTTCTTTCCTTTATTCTTTGTTGCCATAGCTTCTCTCTCACCTTTCTTTGAGCAAATGAAACACAAACAAATCAGTAATTCAGTGATAAACCACAGTTTTATCTTTATACCACCTTTTAGTGACTAGATCAACAGAAACATAAGCAGTAGATAAAGCTATAGTCAGGAAGAGTTGAGTGCAAATCCTGCCTCAGACTTTTACTATCTTAGGAAAGCCTACCTGTTTCTTCTTCTATAAAATGAGAGTAACAATAGCACTATTTGCTGGAGTTGGGCAAGGACAAAATATTTGGAAAGAGTTTCTCAAACCTTAATGTGCTATCTAAATGCTAGTTATCATTACTATTAATAATAATTAGCAAAATAAAATTTAACAAAGCAAAGATAACATGTGGAATGAATACTTGATCTTTCAGGGAAGGAAAGTAATAATGAAATTACCCACTTGGGTCAGCCCTTTTGGGTAAGTTCAGCAAAATCAGGGTCTGCCCACACATTCTTCTTGGAGCTCCTGGCCTTATCACTCCTGCTCTGTTCCACCTCCATGGCAACTGATCTCCATGTATTTTCCTCGTCTTGGCCTCTTAATATTCTTATAAGTCTCTAGAAAGACTGTTGCTAGGGCCTAGCACCTATTCTCCTACAGTCATAAGTAAATTCAGTAAATATAGACTGAGCTACATACTCTGATCAAAATCAGTTTATTAACGGTAATGCATGTAACTGCTAACAAAGCAGGCCAGACTGGTTAACAACCCCAATGAGAGGAGAGAGACTCTCTTTGTTGACATGTAGGAAAGAAAGGGGTCTAGGAACATTACAATTGGCTATATGAAGGAAAGTGAGTTAGCATTGAGTTGTGCCTAATCATGCCCCTCTCTGACAGTTAAGGAATATTAATTGTTTTATGAGACTCATCTATCTCTTGTAATCTTTTCTAGGGGATCAATTCCATCAGGTTTGCTGTCCCCTTGGAAGGGATCAAATCTCTCCTAATAGTGCAAGGATAGGCAAGGGCAGATGACATATCCTTTGGGGGTGCCACCAGGTTAAGCTGATTGGGGCAACAGGCAACAAGAAGATAGCCTGAGTCCTAAGGACATGAATAACAATAACTCAATAACCTTTCCTTTCAATCACACCTTTAAACTACATTCCTGAGTTTAACTCAAGAGCTAAGAAATGTAGCTTGACAAAATGGGGCAGTAATACAAAATAGGGTCAATGATGGAATAGAATCAATTAGTAAATGAAACAGAATAATTTTAACTTCTTCATTACCTCTGCGTGTGGTGGTAGTAATCCAATACACAAAGGGCACCTACAAGTGGGGTTGCAGTGACGTCAATGACAATAGCTCACATTTCAGCCTAGAAACCTCACCTCCTCACATTCTTGCCCTTTTAATTTATCCTCTTTTCATGAGGCTTCAGCTCATCCCCTCTTCCTTCTTGAGATGAGATGCCCTTTTAGACACAATACCAGACAATTTCTCCTGGGGCCAAACCACCCTAGGTATTTCATATTCACCAGGGACAACTGTAGAATTATTTGGACTGTTTAGACACCCCTAATGTCCTACAACAACAGCAAATCTTCAAAGAATGTCTTTATTCCTAATAGGAAGTCCACTGTTTTCAAGTAGCACTGGTCTTATATGTCAGGTTATGTGTATCACTGCAGGCTCTTGCATACTTTTGGAATTGTGAATTTGTAACTTTTAAACGACTGCATAGAAAAGCTGAAAAAAGTTTCTTTTTTTTAATATCATTTATTACTTGGTCAGTATAGTCATAGCTCCAGAGAGACAAATATCTCACGATTCAATAATTTTGATGTCTCTATCCGTTTGACTTGTAAGCACTGAGAGGACAGAGTCTACTAGATAACATATATCCTAGGCCCAAAATAAAATGAACATATTCCTGGGGACTACTTAATAAGCATTCATTAACAGACTAAGAATTTCATTTCTTCTCTACTATTTCCCTGTCATCATAATTTCTTACTCCTTTTGTGCCATTTGAGGTCCTTAGATTTACATTTTTAATCTCTTGGAACAATTTCCACATTAGTATCTAGACATTATGCTGTAGGGAGATATTGACGGTGTTTGCAACCTACTGCATTTTGTAACAGTCATTCAAAATAGTGCTTTAAGCATTACTACCTCCACCTCCACTACCCATGCCAGATATGTGCAACAATCTATTAACAGATGTCTGTTGACTCCAAAGTGATACTGGCTTCCTCCATCAGACTTAATTAATTGATTGATTATAGTATTAGAATGAGTTGTATAGATGAAGTCTGTTCTTCCTTTACAACATTGCCAGTTACACAGAAGCCCTTCTCCCTTTAGACATAGGTGTCAGGCTTGGTACCACTTCTTATTCAAAGGTGGCTACATGGCATGTGGTGGACATTTGAATCTAGGTGGCAGAAAATAAAATTACTAACATCTTGGTGTTGAGCTATTTGTGGGGCAGTGAGGAGCCCAGTGACATATTGAACATAAAAAAAAAAAACAGGCAAACAAAAACATTTTGATGCAAGACATTCTAAGACCTATGAGAGCTTTTTAATTTATTGCACAGATACCTAAAGAGGCAGGTGGGAAACTCATTAATGTTACAAAAAAATACATATATGAATAATTCTCAGCTTCCCTTCAAAGTCTCTTCTTCTTTTCCTTTTCCTGATAATTGTGCCTCCGAGTGACCTCTTCATCAGAACAGCTAGAACATTTACTGGCAAGACGTAGAAAGTAAAGAGTATATATTTGAGCTGGAAGATAAATTATAAAACAAAACAAGAAATGAATTTAAAAGTGTAAGGACAGGTTTGAGTACATTTCAGTATACTTGAGTATACTTCAAACATGAAGCATCAGACCAATACAATAGTATGGTAGCAACAGTAGGAGAAGAAGCATGGCATAATGGATAGGATACTGTACTTGGAATCTGGAAGACAGCCTCAGCACTTATTGTCAATGTGATCCCGGTAAGGCATTTAACTTCTCCATGTCTCGGTTTCTTCCTCTGTAAAATGAGAATTTAGATTCACTGGCATATGAAATCCTTTCTAGGTCTAAATCTATAAAAGCATAGTAGTTGTGATTTTTTAAAGTAGTTGATAGAAACAGACTTGAATAGTTATGTGTACATCTGTTTTAATAAGTACTATACCTCTTCTGGTATTGATCTAAAGTTGATATTAGTTTAAAATTATTATGATAAACAATGGTGTAGTTCCAGACACATGTGGCAAAATCAACTGAAATGCATTTTTTTAAAAGTTGGAATCCAAAATAATAAGCCTGTCCAACATAGTGATATGATTAAAGATCCATTCTCGTAGATTAATGCCTTCCTGAAAAATTGCCTGTAAGACTTTGGAGATTAAAAAAAAAAAACTGGAGCTGTCTATGGTATTTATAAACTCATTCAGGAGAGTTCTGTATTTTGTACTGATTTTAGTGATTTCACTGTGATTTTATTTTGTGTGATTTTGGCACATAACTGTCATTGGAAAATTAAAAAAAAATCTTTTGATATTTGTTTATGACCCCATGGAAATGGATCTCAGTCGAGAGGAACCCAACCTTTACTTATACTAGAGCTAGTGGGGAACTTTGTGGGAGAGGGAGGGGCAAAAGGGGGATAGAATGCACAAATGAAAGAGATTTATCTGTCTTTGCATATATGTGTGCATGTGTTTAAGGAGGCTGATTTATAAGGTTTTTAGATTTTCTTTTAGTCTGGGTAACATCCCAGACTCGTACCTTTATTCCATAAATAAATTTGAATGTCTGCTTTATACTAAGGAAGAATTGAGTTTTGGATCATTTAATTGACCACACTTAATAAGATGGAATTTCAGGACAATTCATACTATTTCAATGAATCTGATCTTTGCTATCTTTGTATGTGATTTCCAGGAAAGCATTTCATTAAAATAGACAGCTAGTCAGTTATGCATAAGGAACTGATCAATAGTCTGATTATTTATAGCCCATCAAAAATTTATAGCAGCTCTTAACTATACCACTGTTCTGGCACTTAACATATGCTTAGGATCATCACATTTTTAAGAGTTGGAAAAGATCTTGGAGGTCTTTCAGCTGAAATCACTCATTTTACACATGAGAGAGCTGAAAATGGAAGTTCTTTGTCCCAAGTACACAACTAGTTAGTACCAGAGCCAGGACTAGAACCTAGTTTTTCTCTCTTAGGCCACTGCTTTTTCTGCTAAATAGCACTGCTGTTTATTATGTGAAACACATTGCTCAATAAATATTTGTTGAAGGAAATTTTAAATTGGGGATTAAGAAAGAAGGGCAGAGTAAAGGGGAAATGAATGCTGTAGACAGAAAAGTCAACAAATTTAAAAAAAATAAATTTGGGTAATGGTAGCTACCTCATGCCTGTCAAATTTCAAAAAAAAAAAAATAGATGATAAAGCCTGCCTAAAATAAGTAAATGAAAAATACAATGAACCAAGTAAGTTTTGACTGATTGAAAGAATATTGCTCATCCCTCTCCTACCCCCACTCCTGGTCAGATTTCTACATAGGCTTCAGGTTAAGTGAAAAGAATTGTGGCACAGCAAAATTGGAATATAATATTTTACTACAAGTGTACGAATGCTTGCATTATATTTTCATGACTACTAACAGTACTCAGGTTTCCATTCCTACTATTCAGAGAGACCAAGGAACTATGGACATCATAGGTTTGTTCCCCCTGATCAAACGTAAGCTCCTTGCAAGCAGATATTGTTTCATCCTTTGTATTTATATCCTCAATACCTGGAAGACAGAGGAGCCAAACAAAATGCTGACTGATATCTTGAGTCAAGAATTGATTAAGCTAAAGCAAAAAAAAATAATAATAACCTTTGTTGTGTTATGAATCACTTTCCTAGTCTGATGAATCCTATGATCCTCTTCAAAACAATTTTCCCCTTATATTCATAATTTGAGAAAATGTTAATTTTCAGTTGGAGGTTAGTGAAAATAAAGATGTAATTTTTTCTGCCATCTATGTTCAAGTCTGATAGCAAAACATAAACCTTTGGTCTGTGGATCCAGGTTAACAACCCCTGGGCTAAAATGAAAATGTCATTCTCTACTCCAAGAAGTCAGTTTACTAGAATGCTGAATTCTTCAACAGGACTCCATCATAGATCAAAATCGCTATCAACTTCTAAAATAGAACTCATTCGCATTGCAAAAGGAGCTTTTGTAGTAAACATGTGTAAATGTTTTCTCAATCTAGGATTTGGTTTCATTGAATTAGTTCAGGAAGCACAGTATAGGCAACACCAGAATGCTAGATGAATGTTAGTGTTGGCATGATCACCCGGGTGGGTCCTTAGCAAAACTATGGCTAGTGACAATGTCAGTGGTGCATGGCTGATAACTGGGATATGCAGATATATATACGCCTACTGATAAACAGAGCCAAATGCATGTAGAGCAAGTTACATACTTCACACAAAGATGGTCAAATAAATATGCTCAGGTTGAAAGGTATAAGCATAGACAAGAGAAATAGAAACAGAACAATTTTGATAGCTGGGATGGATTTTCCTTAAGTGAGGCCTTGCTTCTCTTCCTCTTATCCTCCATCCTGTCCCAGTGAAGACAGCTTATAAGAACTAGGGACAAGACTATCCTGATTCTGAAGATCTTCTTCTGGCCACGTACTTACACTTGGGCAAGATAGGTGATTACCATTTGAAATATAAGATTTTAAAGACATGATTCTAATATAGAACCATATGACCCTTTGAACTGTTATGATTCTTGCTCTATTTAGTTGTGTGAATTGAAGTGTCTTCCTTGTAACTTACCCATTCAAGTCTGAGCCTTGGGAGGTATCTTGACTGTATATGTCTTAGAGTGAAGAAATTCTTGCATAAGACAGCTCTATGAGAATCTTTGAGCAACACAATTGACCTAGGGGATTGATCTGATTTGGTTAGATTATTATGAATGGTTACTAATTGGGTAAGAGACTTTAGATTGTCTTTAATAGTAGATTAATGTCTAAGAGTATTGCTCTAATGATGATGCCTAGGGAAGAAGGCAGTGAAATGTGTGTATGTTCAGTTCAGATAGTGGCTGTTAAACAGAGGCAGATCAGAAGGTGGAAAATGTAAACCCTTATTATAGGTCAGACAGATTCCGAATACAAGAAAATTGTTCCTATTTTAAAGGTGAGGAAACTGAGGCTCTGATAAATTGTGACTTCTCCACAATTACACAGCTAGGAAGTGTCTTGAGGCAAGACT
The DNA here is from genome assembly GCA_028646595.1 of Phalanger gymnotis. Taxonomy (NCBI): domain Eukaryota; kingdom Metazoa; phylum Chordata; class Mammalia; order Diprotodontia; family Phalangeridae; genus Phalanger; species Phalanger gymnotis. The sequence goes on along the minus strand of CM053626.1, from coordinate 146,616,471 downwards.
GGAATCTATTCACCTGACACCAAATCTAGTGCTCCATCCCCTACATCACACATCTTTTCTCAGCTACACATACTATGTGTCTCCAATGAACTTTGATCAGCACAAATCTGTAAGTAAGTAAGTAAATAAGGTTTTACCCTGGTCCTAATAGAAGAACAAAGAAGCACTCTGACTTAGCGAAAGGCAAGGCATTCTCTGGTATAAAAGAAATTGGCAATTGTAGTGGCATTGCCACTAATGGACCCTTTTTTAGGAGGAGAATAACTGCTAATAATAATACATGTCGGAAATTTATAACCAAGATAAGAGTCCTGTGCCTTTGACAACAATATACTTATTAGTACACAGGAACATGAAAATTATCCTTAAATATTTATGAAAGGACTAATTTTACTCAGAGAGTGGAAAGAGGCAATTGGAAACTCCATGACCCTGTTGCTTTCTCAGCAGTTCACTTCTAAGATCTAACAATAGAGCTTACTTAGTATTAAAAGCCTCCTTGTGCTGATGCAGGTACTATAATCTTTGGGCTGCTTTTCTCTGGATCCATGGCTCTTGATCTTTACCATAGAGCTGAGATCAGAGTTATGGAAGAGGTACTTCTGGCCCAGGTTTTAACAGCTATGTACAAAATAATTTTCTTACATGACTTTTTTTTCAATATAGACAAATTCCACACTGAATTTGATTATAGAAGAAAAAATAGGATTTTTAAATGTATAATATGTTTTCTATAATTGATTACCAACCCATTAACCCCAAGGTAAGTATAATAGAAAAGCACTGACAGTGTTCAAACATGACTTCAGATCACCAATGCTGGTTCAAAATGTGTCATGCATTTTCAGACATGGCCAATATGATGTGTTTTTCATGACTATTTAACCATGACAAGGGAATGTTCTATTGGGGAATGGGGTAGGGGTATGGCCAGGGTAATCACTGAGAGGTGACAATGATATATAAAGGAAATTTGACAAACATGTTCAAAAAGAAAAAAAACATGATTTCACTAAACTCTCCACCTTTGTAGTGATATAACTAAAAATTCCAACCTCCTGAATAAAATTTCAGAGGTCAATTTTCAAATAAACTGGTTCCAATTCTTATGTTAATCACTACTTAAGTGATATTTGCTAACAGTGTAAAAGAAAAAGTTGGCAGCTAACAGAGACACCTGAAAGGACAAGCAAAGTGGGACTTTTTACTGTTTTTTTTTTTCTTTTGGAGTGCTTTTTGGCACTAAGGCAACCAAGTACCTTTGATTGAGCTTTGCTTTTGTTTGTAGGAAGGCCCACACCCTTTTACTAATTAGGTCATGAAAGGTGTGAAGCTCTGGAGAAGTATGAAGCCCCGGAGAGGTGTGAAGCCCTTGGGCCCTGAAAAAGTATATATATACTCTGAGGTTAGCATTTTGTTTGGAGGCTCACTCATTGGAAGAGTGTTGGCATGGAAACTCGGGATAGCTATTAAGGAGCCCCTAGCTTTGAAAATCCAGATATTGGTGCTTTTCTCTCTGGTAACTATGTATGTATAGCTTTGGTCATACAGCTAGAAGCCTCTCTGCTGATTTGTGTTATTTGCTCTGTTTGTATTTTCTGTATTTGTAATTTCTATTTGTATTTGCTCTGAAGTTCAAAGTGCTGACTTTTTCCCCTGAACTGAGTGAATGATATATGTATGTTTGATTGAAGTTACAAAATGGAATAGTCAGCAGGATCTGCAAATTAAAAGGAAAGCATGGAGCCTGGGATACTTGTTCACTGTTTCCTAGTTGTGGTAACTATGATTCTGTGGAGCCTGGAGCAGGAGCGAAGAGCTGCCTGTGTTTAGAGCTTTGCTTTCCCAGAAACAGAAACTTTAGACAGGAGCCCCTGGAGCCTACTGTCAGGCAGGAGCAGGAAGAACTTGAAGTGGAGCAGTCTCAGTGAGCTGAGACAAGGAGCAGGAGCAGAGAGCTACCTGTGTGTGAATCCAGGCAACAACTGGGAGCAGTTGGCCCTCAGAGGAAGACACTTGGGACTTGAAAGTCAACCTTGGGTCCAGATGAAAAGAGGACTTTACTTGGATGCTTTGTACTGACTGAGGAGATTATAACTTGCTGTAACCTAGGGGTGAATGGTGTTTGTATTTTCTGCTACCCCTTAAGGATAATATGTTGTGCTAGGGCAGACCCTGGCCTAGGACCTCCTGCTTGTGTAAACAAGTATTTTAGGGAATGATACTGAATAAAACGTTTTGTTTTGTTGTGAATGTTAATGCTTTAGTTCCCTGAATATGATCGCAAAGTATAGTGCCTCTATTTGTTCCAGGATCCATGGCCATTTACACAGCCACAGTAGCGGCAAGCAGCATTGTTGTTACAAGACCCCTGGTTTCATTTCAGGTGCTCTTCATTCTCCTTGCATAGATATCAGGTACAAATAATTCACCTTTAGTAAGCTAAATAAAATATTTTCAGCAAGTGTCTAACTCATATGAGCTTAATGAATTTATAGAGACAACTTGTTACAGTAGAAAGATCAGCAACACTGGAGTCAGATAATCTGGGTTCAGATCCCTTTTCTGACACAAACTGTATTAACTGTGTAACATTGTATATTACTTAATCTTTCTGGACCTCAGTTTCCTTGTGTACAAAATGAAGGGGTTGGTACAAAATGAAGGAGGACTAGATAACATCTAAAGTTGCTGTCACCTCTCTAAGATGATACAGGATGAATATTGAATGATCCTTTAGAGGTCTATTTAATTTTTTAAAATGTTTAATGTTTATTGATATCTTTTTATCTCTCCTTATTTCCAGTTATTTTCCTCTTTTATCCCCTATGCAGTGAAACATCTCTTGTAATAAAGAATTTTAAAATAGAGGGGAAAAAACACAATTCAGCAAAATCAGCCAACACATCAACTAGTTCTGACTGTATACGAAAAATTCCACATTCATAGTCCTCCCCTCCTTTCAAAGAAGGGAAAGAGGTACATTTTGAAAACTATGTAACCCAGGGTACTCAAGTGCTTTTATTCATTTTGTTTTATTCTTTCCATTTACACTGCTCCTAGTTCAGCTAAATTCACTCAACACCAGTTCATATGTCTTCTCAAGATTCCCTGTTTCCCTTTCTTTCATTTTCATTGTATGATCAATCCACACAATTTAATTAAATATGTAGGAAACATGATATAAAGATGTCATCAAAGAAATGTATGATTAATTCAAATTCTGCTTCTCTCACTACTTATCTGACCTTGGGCAAGACATTTGAGTTCTTTGGGCCTTACTTTCCTCTCTCACAAATGAAAAAGTTTGACTGGATGACCTTTAATGTCCTTTTTTGTTCTAAAGCTATGCTCTAGTCCTAAGAAAAAAAAATATGGACTTCTCACATAGAGAGAGTGAGAGAGATAATTGACAACTCATGTGTTCCACTGATATCCCCAATATCAAAAGAATAAGAGGTGGGTCCCCTGTACATTACAGTTAACTGAAGGGAGAACATCGATAAGAGTTATATTGGCTAAGCAGGCATGGGTGAGAATAACCATACAGATATACAAATCCATAAATTCATTGTAGCATTAGACATTATATATAAATGCAATGCTTTCTTAAAACCTTAGAAGTCTCTAATAATTATCTGTGCTCATTAGTGCTAGTGTAGTAAATATGTATTATTTCTGATCTTCATTTTCCTGAACACATACATTAAGAGCTAGAAGGTACCCCAAATGCCATCTAGGATAATTCCTATTTTACAACTGAGAAAACTGAACACCAGGGAGGATAAATGATCTGCCTATGGACATTTATAGATAATAAATGTCAGAGACAGTTCTTCTAATTCCACATTAAGTGCTCTGTCACCTGTACTATGCTCACTGTTAGTATACAAGCCACATGGGGGGAGAGAAGAAGAGTAATATTACAAACTCTCTCTGACTTTTGCCTCCAAATAGTGAAACCACGGAAATGTCATCTTTATCTGACTTATATCATTCACAAAATCTGATTCATGACATCTCCAAGATTTTCCTAGGCAGAGGAAGCATATAGCTCATTTCACTCTCAAATGTAAGGGTATCAAATATGGAGTAAGTTTTGTTTAGCCTGACCAAATTATTTTAAGATGCAGAAAGAGCCTGTATATGAATTCTTTGACCATCAAGAAAACTCTGCTCCACTTTATGCAGAATTTTCAGTAATCTTGCCCTCTGGTGTATTTTACTTTCCTGTTGGACATCTTTCCATCTGGTAGTCTTGCTTTTTCTACTACCATACATGTCTTGCATTTCATCCTTTATCACTACTCACAGAGCTACCACCTTAATTCAGTCCCTTGCTATCTTTCACCTAGATTATGGCGAGAGACTCTTAGTCTCTAGTTCATCTTATGTACTGCTACCAAAATGATTTTCATCAAATACAGTTCTGAGTTCTGATCATGTGACTTGTATAATCACTATGGCTCTCTATTACTTCTCAGAAAATATATAAATGCCTCTGTTTAGCTTTTAAAACTCTTCAGAATCAGGTCCTAACTTTTATTGTTAGTTTCAGAATTCCTGCAGAGTAGAGGTCCCTCAGCGCATGTGGTTTCCTGTATGAGCTATGCGCAGACCACATACTGTTACTACCTGTGCTTAAGACTTTCTCATGTTTAGTTGTTTCAGTCATGTCATATTCTTCATGACACCATTTGGAGTTTTCTGGGCAAAGATACTGGAATGGTTTGCCATTTCCTTTACCAACTCATTTGACAGATGAAGAAACTGAGGCAATTAGGAGTAAGTGACTTGCCCAGAACCACATAGCTAGTAAATATCTGAGGGCAGATTTGAGCTGGGGGAGATGTGTCTTCCCAAGTCCAGCCACTCTATCCACTGTGTCATTTAGCTGGTCCTTAAGACTTATCATACTTATTCTTCTTCCTGCCCTCTTTGTCCTAGACAAAATGGTCTTCTCTCTCTTGCTTAGATGTGGCACTCCATCTTTGATCTCTGTACCATTGCACTGGCCATCCTTTGTGCCTGGAATAATCTTCATTCTTATCTCTGAGAATTTCATTTATCTTTTCAAGACATAGTTGAATGAATGAATGAATGAATGAGTGAGTGAGTGAATGAGTGAATGAGTGAATGAATAGTATTTATTAAGTGTTTTCTATGTGCCAAGAACTGCTATGGAAAATTCTAGGAATACAAATAGAAAAAAAAGTAATCATTACTCTTAAAGATGGAGAAGGAAATGACAAACCAATCCAGTGCCTCTGCCCAGAAACCACCTTCCCCCAAAATAAAGTGGGTCACAAGGAGTCAGATATGACTGAAATGACTAAATAACAAAAATTCTTGAAGAGCTCAGACTCTAAGAGGGAGATGATGGATATAAAAGAAATCAGTAGCAATGCAGATGGAAACACTAGGAAGTCCTAAGGGTACCGAAGTAGTAAGTCTCAGGAGTGTCTAGGGTTCATGAGGAAGTCAGATTAAAGGGCCTAGGAGTCTGGAGAGGTTAACATCAAGGCAGATAGTACCATTTTAATGGGTAGCTTTTATTTAGTTTGTGACATATCATCTAAGGGCTATGAACATCAATATCAAGTTTCCCCAAGTACCACCTTGATGGGGTCTGAATGGTCCTAGTCATGGAAAGAGGTAAGAGAAGTAAAAAGGAAAGAGTACTCTCACTGGTAGTTTTTACTGTCCAGCTTATGGGGTCTGGCTGACCTGGGAGTCATTGGGGAAGGGGCAAATGGAATGAACCATCTTTTTTATGAAGTTGTTCCTGACTTGTTAAAAGTGTCAGTGCCTTCTCTCCCAAACTACCTTATGACAAACTACTTTGTATTTATTTTCTTTTTATTTATTTGCATATACTTATATGTTTACTTGTTTCTCTTGTTGGAATGTAACCTGGTTTTGATTAGGGATTGATTGATTCATTATATTTATATCCCTAGCACCTAGTGCACTTCCTAGAATATAGTAGGTGCTGAATTGCTTATACTAATTGAAAGACTGAAAGTAGAAGTTCAAGTTGCTCCTAAGTACAAGGAAGTTGCCCTGATATCTTTAGCACCAACAAAGGCATAATCTTTAGGTTTCCCTTTCTTTTGTTGTTTCTGTGCCTCGTCTTCCCTCAGTGTATGTGGTTCCTCTCTATGTTAAAAAATCCTTCTCAAGCTTCATGGGCTTACTCTTTTTTTCTGGTAGTTCTGTTTCAGAATCCCCATGTGGCAGTGTTTCCTCAGTCCATGTGATTTCCTGTATGGATTATGCATGGGTCTCTGTCCTGCTCCAACATGCCTTTTAACATCTCCATCTCTTCCCCATGAGCTCTGCAATATTTCCTCACAATCAATACAAGATTTCTTCTTGCACATTCACCTTGAGTGTCCATCAAAAAAGAGAAGGTGGGGGCTTATGTGCATGCCTGCTACAGATGGGTTTGTAGTAGGAACAGAGTGTTATCTAAGTATAAAAATATAACATGAGAATATCATCCATACATAAAATGGATTTTCAATAGTGTGGCATCCCCTTTAGTTGCAATACATTAAATAGAGAAAACCATGAAATTAAATCCCCGCTGAGATGTTTGAGGTTTATCAGGAAGTTTTACTGCTACATAATATTCTGTGCAATTTCCTCAGGAAGAAGTTTTAGGGAGTTAACTGAAGCTTTTTTCTATAGTTGCTTCTAGAATAAGTATGCAACATTACAGATGCCTTGGTTTCATTATATTTTTCTGGTTCTCACAGATAAAAAAAGTGAGTGAGAATGTATAATCTCTCATGATTATATATAATATTAAAATCAGAGGTATATGAATCGCAAACAGACATTAAGAAAAAGTGAAAAAAACAAAGTAAAAATGGTTGAAATTAGTAGCCAGTTGTTCTCTGGGAAAAGTTGTGAGATACTATATATGAAACTGGGACATGTATAATAGTTATTTCAGTGAAAGTAAGACATTTTGTCTCAATATAAGTTCCTTTATTTGTCCAATTTTCCTTTTTGGATACATTAAGATATATTGGATTTAAAAAATGCTACCATTTATCCTGTGATAAAGAAATGTGAGGAGATGAAAAATTTTTTGTTTGTTTGCTTTCGTTTTTATTTTTTTTTATAAGAGAAAATGTGTGAAATATGCATTTAGTCACTCATTCATTTGACAAATGGAATTACCATGATAGATATGACTCTAGTCATGCTTTCAAAGGAAAGGAAAAGTACATAAGTAATATAGAAGGAAGAGTAAGAAGTAGAGAGAGGAAGAGGAGGAGGAGGAGAGAGAATGCATGTGTGTGTAAGAGAGAGGGAAAGAAGGGGGAAAGTAAGAACAACAAATAGACATTTAAGGATCATAAATTTGAATCAGGTACCATTGAATCTAACCTCTTCATTATACAAATAAGGAAAGGGAGCCTGAGGCATCAATTAATTTGCCTAGAATCACGTAGCTAATAAGTAAAGGATTTGATTTGGAGCAAGATTTGAACTTAGATTTTAATAACTTGTAGACCAGTGCTCTATTTACCACACCACCTAGCTGATTCTGGGGCAAGTATTATGATAAATTCATGAAAAGAGAGCCTCCTTTCTCTGGATAGAGAAGAGATTTCATGAAGGAGCTAACATTTGTTCTGCACCTTAAGGGAAAGGACAGACTTTGGACAAAGATGGGAGTAGGGGAATAACATTATAAGAATTGAGAATAGTATGAGCAAAGGCATTAAATGTGAGAGGGAAAGACAAGAATAGGCAATAGAATTGAGTTTCTTTTGTCTGGAGCATGGAATACAAGAAGGGAAAGTGTTGTCAGTCATTTTTCAGTCCTATCCAATTCTTTGTGATGCCATTTGGGTTTTTTTTTTTGGCAAAGATACTTGAGTGACTTGCCATTTCCTTCTCCAGCTCATTTTACAGATGAGGAAACTAAGGCAAACAGGGTCTTGACCAGGGTCACATAGCTGGTAAGTGTCTAGAGCTGGATTTGAACTCAGAAAAATGAGTCTTCCTGTCTCCAGGCACAGCACTTTATCCACTGCAATACCTAGCTGCCATGAAGCAAAAGTACTATAAGATAAAGTTGGAATGGTAAGCTCTAGACAGATTGTAATGGTCCTTCAGTATCAGCATCAGTAATTTCTGCTTTATTTTGTAAGCAATGGAAAGCCCCAAAGGATCTTTTGAGTAGAGAAATAACTTGACCATTACAATGCCTCAGATTACTCAAGGAGTAGGGTAAAAGATGAATTGAAAAAAGGACAATAAGCAGGAGATTGGTTAAAAGTTTACTATAGTACAGATAAGAAAAGATAACAGCCTGAATAAGGGAGAGCTGAGAGGAAAGAGAAGATGTAAGGAATATTCTAAGTGCAGAAATTGATTGGATATGTGGGGTAAAGGACAGAGAAGAAATAAAGATGATGCCATGTTATGAGTCTGGGTGAGTGGGAGAAAAATCATGACATAAAGTTATGGAAATGATTTAGGTTTAGGGAAGAAGATGATGAATTCAATTTTGCATGTATAGCATCTGAGGAGGTAAAAGAACTTCCAAGCGGAGATATCTGATAGGCAATTAAAAATATGGGATGGAACTCTGGGATGAGGTTGGAATTAAAGATAGAGATATGAGAAACATATACATTGAGCTGACAATAGACGCAATGAAAATGGATAAGATCATTAAGGTGGAGAAAGAGAAGAGGTTCTATGGCAGGGGTGGGGAACCTGTAGCCTCAAGGCCACATATGCCGTTCTAGGTCCTTGGGTGCAGCCTTTTCACCGACTCCAAGTTTTATAGAACAAATCTTTTCATTAAGAGGATTTGTTCTATGAAGTGTGGATTCAATGAAAGGGCCCCACTTGAAGACCTAGAAGGCCACATGTGGTCCTGAGGTAGCAAGTTCCCCACGCATGGTCTGTGGAATGATTGTGGTAAAGAGCCATAATGACAAGGATAGAATGATCAGAGAGGTAGAAGGAGAACTATAAGAGAACAATTGTAGGAGTAAAGTAAGAAGAAAGCAAAAAGGTTAGGGTAGCTCAAGATCTCAAATGTGAAGTCAGGGAAGATGAGAATAGAGGAAAAAAGGGAGGAACCACCATCATCTTCCTTCAAAACACAGCATATATACTTCTATGTAAGGCCATGGCTAATTTGTTCCTATTTGTGAGCACTCTCTCCTTCTTGAAATTACTTTGTATAATGTTATAAATACCATGTATTGGCTCTGTACATTTTGTATGCCCTTGGCCCTGCTGAATCAATCATTCAACAACCATTAAATGTCCATTTGTTTCAGGAAATATGCCAAGTATTGGGGATACAAAGTCAAAAGCAAGACAATTCATTAAATATTAATGTAAGCTCTTGGGGTTCTTGAGTGTGGACTAATTAAAAAATTTTGTTTTATTTTTTTAATTTTCCAGTATCTATCACAGTACCTAGAACAGAGTAGATATTTTTATATGCATACTAGTTGAGTAGAACTTAACTGGCCTTAGAGATGGTTAACTCAGTAGAGTGGTGAGGGTTAGAGCAGTAACAAGTCTACAAGGGGTTGAAGACTGAATATGCTGTGATGAAGTGGCAACTGGTACAGATAACTCTTACTAGAAATTTGGCGGTGCAGGGAAGGGAAACCAGGCAATATTTTAAGGGAAGGCAGAGTTATAGAAAGTTTTAACTATGTTGTAGTTTTTTAAATGCATTTTTTGGTGATAGAGGACACCTGAACATGCTTGTAGATTGAAAAAGGGCTAGTTGAAAGGGAGGTTGAAGATGCATAAAGAAGTGAGAGCAGGATCGTGGCAAAAGCAGAAAACAATAAGGTCAAAGGAATGCATGGAAATGTTTGGAAAGAAGTGCCACCTCGTTCTCTGAGGTTAGAGGGAAACAAGAGTAAGGTTAAAGAAAAAAATTAAGATATGATCAATTTGTAAGCTTTTTTTGGTAGCTGGCATCTATGTATGTATTTCTAATTACACATGCTGTTAGCACTTTATGTGTATATCTGTGTGTGTATTTACATATAAAAAATCTATTGTCAATACTTGATAAATTTGAACAAGAAGGAAAGATTTTTTTAATTAAAAAAAACCAAGTATACACCAGAATTATTAGGTCCAGGATGATGTATTCCAATATGTGCTTCTCTCACCCATGACTAATCCAAATAGTGTGTTAATTTTTTAGACTAGGTAATTTCTGAGGTATCCTACAATTATGAAATACCATGATCATATTCTAGTTCATAGCCATAATCATTAGTTTTTACAAACTATTGATATACATATTTAGGATCACTGTTTTAAAGCTGGAAGGGATTTTTGAGGACATCTAGTTTAACACATTTTATATATGAGGAAATGGATATCTAGAGGGGTGATATGACTTTTACATATTTTACACCTGTAGTAAGTGGCAAATCCTGGATTTAAACCCATGCAGTCTTGAGCACAAATCTAGTACTCTTTCTACTCTAACATGAAGAAATGCTTGTACCATGAACATCATTTTAGGCATTAATGATTTAATTTTCCTAATTTTTTTTAAGATATTAGGCCAATGGAAAATTAGAATCCATCCTGGCCACCCTCAATATTAAATGAGAAATAGGTAGGAAAAAAATTGGACAATAACTCTCTAAATATGTAATTGACAGCATTTGTTGAATATTCTAAGCTTGTTTAAATGGTTATTCTTATTTGGCATTCATCTATACAATTCAATAATCTTCTGAGAAGATAATTTCTTGAAACCTTTATGGAAAGACCAGATTGTCTCTTAAGATTAATTATTGTATTATCAGCTGTCAATGAAAAACCTTTTAACCTATCAAAATTGTGTTCTTATCCCCTTTTCTACCAATTACCCCTACTTGATGGATTGGAAGGCTCTAGAAGGTAGCAATGGACTCATAATGTTAAGTCAGTCTTCATTATATCACCAATCTTTGTGCCTAAGATTTAAAAGTACTTATGAATACTATAACAATCTTTCTTACTATTCAAGCTTTGTCATTCTTAAATTCAACTCAGATTTACTTCTGTCTTCAGCCCCCCTTCAGGTTTGACTATTGCTGATAGAAGAGGGTATATTAAATTGGAATGAGAATGAGAAAATACTTAACAAACTTATTAAGATTGACAATGGGCTCGATTAGGGAATGGATAAACAAATGATGGTTCATGAATGTGTTGTATTATTTTTGTTCTGTAAGAAACAATGAATATGAATAAGTATGAAGAAGCATGGGAAGACATATGATATGATACAAAAGCATGCAAACAACACACACACACAAAACGATAATAGCAGTGTAACTGGAAAGAATAACAAGAAACCAATCTAAGCTATTTTGCTGCAAAAATATGCAAACCAAGCTTGGTCCAAAAAAAAAGGATTTAAGTAAACACTTCTTTTTTTTAATATGTGATTTTTGTCAAATAAGGATTTAGGATATGTCATTTGTTTTTCAAGTGTTTAGTTTTAGAAGCTTTTTAAAAAAATTTTGGTCCTTTTTCTTCATTCTTTGTAATAAGGGATGGCAAAGCGGATAAAAATTTTTCAGTGGAGCTAGGAAGACTCAAATCTCATCTCTAACACCTACTGGCTGTATTATGATGACCCTGGGAAATTTGCTTAACGTCTTAGAGTTCTGGCACTCTCTAAGACTGTGTGTTGGAGAAATGGTGCTAATTTTAATTGATAAAAGGATTTTTCTTACCAGAGACTTTTCTATATCACAGATGTAAAATCACACTAGTCCTTCTAGTCCAATCTAGTCCTTCTCCCTATAAGATATTTTTCCCTGAAGAGGGGGGAAAATGACACATTAGGAAATATAAGTGATGTAATAACAAGATAGAATTTTTTTATTTGACGATGGGCAACTTGAAATTTTTCTAGGAAAAGTAAGTCTTAAGCTCAAAGTACTATATATTCATTAAACTGAAAGGAAAGAGGAAAAAATCTTGTGAAAAGAATTTTTAATATTAAAGAATATAGTACTTTAAGAAGTTCTAAAATTTGTGACAGTATAAGAATGCCCCATTATCCTGAGGGAGACATTATTTTGAAGAATAGTAGATTACAAATTCTGTGGGGAAAAATGTAAGGGGTAAGAAACATCAATTGCTTTCATGAAGCTAAAATATGTACTGGGAGAAAAGGCATGTAAAGGAATGAAGGACAAAAGAAGATGTGAAATAAGAACATAATGAATCTAATAAACCACAAAGAAAAGATGAGACTAGATAAAAAGCAAATTACATGAGGGTTAGCTAAAGGGGTTAAGAAGAAAAAATATACTTTTTTGTGTGTATAGTAGAAAAGAATATATCTGAAGTGTAAAAGATAGCTATTACATGAGGAGCAGAATTAATGGAATATTGTGATTATGTTCAATTCATCCAGATCCTTTCCTGTCATAACTGGTCCTTCCTAAATCCTTCTACCTTTCCACTTAGAACTGAGGTTCCTAAGTTTTTCTTAAGGCCAAGCTAATACTCTGCTTATTTGAAGCCTTGCTGCAATGGATAGAGTAGTAGACCTGGAGATAACAAGACCTCAGTTCAAAACTGACCTCAGGTACTTATGAGCTATGTAATCCCGGGCAAATCATTTAACATCTGCCTGCCCCAGTTTTCTCAAATGTAAATTGTGGATAGTAATAGTATTTATATCACAGGGTTATTGCAGGGCTAAAATTATCATATTTGTAAACATATAGCTCCGTGCCTGGCACACAGTAGGTACTTAATAAATGCTTGTTTCCTTCCTTCCAAACAGGCAGGATAAAGAGCTAGGCACAGGGGCAAAGAATGATAATAATGAGGTTGGGGAGCTGCTAGGATGAGTGCTCCTCAATTGTAGATGTTTCTAATGAACAAGGATATGTTAATCTGATGCTAGGACACTTTACCTGAGGAGCATAAGCATTTCAATCATGGGAGAAGCTATATCAATGGAGATCTTAGCACAGATTTAGAAAGCTTTGGAATACCACAGCCTTATATAGGAAAAGTGGCAATGGCTCTTATCTGTTGCTAAAAGGAAAACTAAAAACAACAAAACAAAAATTGAGATGTACTAGGTTTCCATGGGGGACGGGATAAAAGGGTATCTGCTAAGATTGTCAGTCACAACCCTGGATAATAGCTCATGCTTCTAATGAGGTGTTTGGTTGGGTGTCAACAGACAGGTGGTTAGCTGGGAGCTGCTGCAACACTAAACAAAATGCTTCACAAGATGGGAGGGGACAGAGAGAAAGTGAAGTAAGCAAGCTTTATTAAGAACAGATACTCATAAAATGAAGGGGAAGTCAGGGAGAATAGTTAGGGCATACTGCTGAGATCCTCAGCAGTTAGGTGCCCGACACAGGTGAAGTAGGGGTGAGTATGTATAGGGTTCTTATCTGGATCAGACAGGACCAGACATTAGAAGCAAGGATCGAGGAAGTTGAACCTAGCGGCTGATACTGACACACACTGGTAGAAACGTAGGAATCATTGCATAGGGGATATTCGAACTCCTAGCCAGGTAGAAAAGAGTCTTTCCCTATTATTACTTGTCTTCACTTTAACAGGGTTGCTCACAGTCTTTTAAGCTTTCCTGGGACTTCTTCATTTAGCAGGTCTAGTGAGTCAAAGAAGTTAATCTATTCCCTTTAGGCATCTTGTCTGTTCCTTTTCTTGTGAATATGGGACATGGCCATATGCCACAGGAAGCAGGAGATGGCTGATCTTGTCATCAAATGACTGGGGATGAAAATTGTAAAGATGAGTTTGTATATCTCCTTTCAGTTATGATTATTAGCTCATGATATGATCTATTCATCCCTTCTTCATCTTCATAATTACATACCTAAGTCCTCTTCCATTTGAGCTACTTAAGCCCTGAAGTTCACTCTCCTGTCTCCATCACTGCTCATTCATTCATTCCACAAGCATTTAATTGCTTACTGTTTACAAGGAACTATGCTAGGTGCTGCAGGTAAAAGATAACATTAAATGATTCCTGCCCTCATCAGTATACACACTGAAGGAGTCAAAATGTTCACAGATAAGTAATAGAAAAACAAAACTAACTTCAGGAAGATAGAAGACATGAACTTCGTGGACCTTCTATAGGAAGAAGCATTTAAGCTAGGAGATTTCAAAGAAGTGAGTATGAAAATGAAGAGGGAGAAGATTCCAGGAATGAGCAACAGCCTGTACACAGACATGAAACCAGGAGAAAAAATTTCTAACACAAAGAATTGCAAGATTGTCAGTTTGGCTGGAACAGAAAAATATGTGAAATGAAGGAAAAAAATGGTAATTATTCTAGAAAGATAGATTTGCATCACATTGTCCACCGCTTTAAATGCAAGACATAGAAGTTCGTGTTTTAGTCCAGAAGTAAGAGAACCACTGAAGTTTTTTGATCAGAGGAGTGACAAAGTCATATCTGTGCCTTAAGAGTATCTACTGGGAAGCTATATGGAGGGGTTTAAGGGAGGCTTTGAAAAATAGGTAGGGTTTGGGTAAGTAGAAAATAGGAGGGAGAAGCAAGATACTGAGGTTAAAAATTTTTAAATGAACACTATTGTAATAACTTGAGTGATAAGTAATGGGGTTTGAACTTTGTATGGGCAAACTGAAGGGGACAGCAATGAAATGGAGTGAGATTGAAGAGACTTAATAATAAGTTAGATTGGGAAGAGAAAGGGAAAGAGTCAATGATGACTCCAAGGTTATAAACTTGGGTGTGCTGAAAGACAATGGTACCTCGAAGAACTTAAGAAGAGGTATGGGGGGGGGGGATAATGCTACTTTCTAATAAACATATTGCCATATACTACCACCAAAACAAATTTCTGATTAACTTAATATCATCCTTCTTAAAATTGTACAATGACTTTTCAAAGCTCTACATTATAATCTCATCCAGATGCCTAGATAATACTGACCTTTCATCTTCCCCCATTTATCTGAAGATTCATTTTTCCTAATCTGTGTTCACCTTCTGAATTATCCAAATTATCATTTCCTCCTCTCCTTACTCACTGAATGTTTGTGCATTGATACCTCAGTTTGGAGGACCAAGTTTTTATACTATGTCTCCTTTTTTTTTTAATTTATTTTTAATATGTTTGGTTTTCAGCATTGATTTTCACAGGTGTTTGAATTATAAATTTTCTCCCCATTTCCTCCCCCCCCACTCCAAGATGGCGTACACTCTGGTTGCCCTGTTCCCCAGTCTGCCCTCCC
>CM053626.1:146554639-146600701 GCA_028646595.1 Phalanger gymnotis | reverse complement strand
GTGGGGAGCTCACGCCAGTCACTGCTTCCCAGCCGCCATCTTGGCTCTGCCCCAATCCTTACACTTTTTAAATATATCTGGCACCTCGGAACCCTGTCCCATCTAAATTTCCCTTCTCTAGCTGAAGAGGTTAAATCAGAATGATGATGGTAGGGAACCATAGGTTTCTACGGGTGCTTGTGACCCCAAAATACCAACATGCTGGGTCCTGCCGAAAGAATTTGATTCAAGCCTTCTTAGCCAAAGAAAAAAGACAAAGTTTATTAGGGATTGGCTATATTGCCTCTAGAAGCCATGCCAAAAGGCTACATTCCTAAGGAATCTGAGTGCTTTTTGGAAGCCAGATGAGATTTATGTACAGAAAAGATTGTGGGAGAGATTGAGGGGTGGTCTGGGGTGACTAGCGGAGAGGTTCCGGGAGGGTCTTGAGGCAGAGTCCAAAGATAAGGTCAGACTTCAGGAACCAAGAGAATGGGTTTAAGGGCAGTAGGGGGCTGAAGGAATATCTGGGTTGGGAAATAACTTTAGACATGCATATTGATAGTAACAATAGAGGGCAAGGCTCAGGTAGAGATTTGGGCTTAATGATAAGGTAAGGTTATAGCCTCAGGCCAAGACCAGATCAAGCAGGGAAGATTCAAGGAGAATTCAAGGTAGGGGTTTCTTCCAGGGCCTATAGACAAATGGGCCTTTTTGGGTTAGGAAAAAAGGTCTCTGTTTGGGGCCTGTACCCCATCATAGCCTCCTGGCTCTTGATTTCACAGAGACTACAAATGTCCTGCAGTTCCTTAGTAGAAGGTGACTATGATCAGAAGAAAGGATGGGAGGGAAACTGCTACTTGGAAAACTTGAGATGTTTAGCCTAGAAAAGATGTGAGAGCCAGGCAAAGCAGATTGTACCTGCCCTCAAGCATTTAAAGGGTTTTCATCTGGAAGAATGATTATTTTTTAGTTTGCAAGGATTAAAACTAGGAGGAAAGTTTGCAAAAAGGCAGGATTTGGCTTAATATGAGCGAAGCTTTTAACAATTGTTAAATCTGTTCAGAAGTAGAACCTGTCTTAAAAAGTCTTCAAGTAGGCACCTGCTTCATGCTATAGAAGCAATTCTTGGTCAAATATGAATCAGAGAGATGATATGTGAGGTCCTTTTCATCTTTGGAATTCCGTGAGCTTGTAGATTATACAATATGAATTGTGTCCGCTGAAAATATGTAATATCTATAATACCAGTATTTGCTGTCTAGTGCAGGAAAATGGGTTAGAGG
Source organism: Phalanger gymnotis (assembly GCA_028646595.1). Taxonomy (NCBI): domain Eukaryota; kingdom Metazoa; phylum Chordata; class Mammalia; order Diprotodontia; family Phalangeridae; genus Phalanger; species Phalanger gymnotis. The sequence goes on along the minus strand of CM053626.1, from coordinate 146,599,436 downwards.
AGGACTGTTGAGTTGGGAATGTTGATTTACACTTCACTCTATGGGATGTGGGGAATGCTCATCAACATATGTAAGGGTGAACATCTCCTTCCTTTGAATACTTTGAATGAAAATCCAGGAATTGTCTCTTTTGTGCCCACAATCTGAAGATCTGAGGAAAACTTCATTCCACAACCTTATCTTGTATATTGGGATTCCTCTTATGTTAATGATGAAGGAAACTTTGACAACCTGGGTACTTCAATTGAGGAAATTCCTTTAAAAGAGTTTAGGACTTGTCCAAGGAAAAGGAAATGAGAAGTGGGGGCCTGAAATATGACACATAATCACAGGTTGAGACTTACATGGGTGGGTTTTAGGCATCTTCTGGATAAACTGGGAACTCTGTGACTCCCAGACAACGGGAGCAGCAGAGGGAAATGTGAATCCTGGGCAGGGTATAAAAATTGCATATTTGCCTTAAACAAGTGTCCTATGTAATTTAGGTTACCAGCTCTTGCAAGAACAAAATTAAATGCCTTCCTGGACTTATTAGTTAATGTCTTACTCTTTCGTGAGCACATTTCTCACGTAGATGAAGAAATTTAATCAGAGAGTTTGTGCCTTACCAGGGCCACACAACTGTTTAGTAATAGAACCTGGACTCAAACAGAAGTCTTCTGATTCGAGGGTTCACATCTTACCATGTTGTCTCTCAGCAACCCAACCTGTTGTTCTCACCTCAGTAGTCCTATCAGCTGTTCACTATGATTCTCATTTGATGGTAAGTACTCTCAGAAAATTGCTGTTTCTCTGCATTAATTCATACTTTCACCCTACTGAAAAAACATACCACAGACAGAAAGAAAAAAAAAACAACTCTGGAGTGGGCATATGTACTTTACATGGTGAGAATCCATCTTCATTCTGTTTCAGTTCATACACGTTTTTCTACATATTTCTGGATCCATCCCTTTTGACATTTCTTGCCATACCACCATAGGATCATAAGATGATAGATGTAGAGCTAGAAGGGACTTGGAAACCAAATCCAATGCCTTCTTCTTACAGATAAGAAAATTAAAACCTAGAGAGCTAAAACGTCTAAGGTGGGATTTGAAATCAGGTTTTCCTAACACCAAGTTCAGTGCCTTTATTCTATGACATTCATATACAACAACTGATTTTGTTGTTTCCCTATTGATTCAATACTTTGTTTCCAGTTCTTTGCTGGAGAAAAAGGCTACAGGCATAATATTCTAACTTCCTTCATAGGCAAAAAAAAAAAAAAAAAAGGACAGATAGTGAAGGCATGCCACTAAAGTGAAACCATTTGAATGGAGGACCCAAAACCATGAAAAACACAATGATCTACAATCTATTGAAGCTATCAAGTAGATACCAAAGAGAAGGCATAACTCTTGCTAATGACTGGGTCAGTTTTGGAATCATAATTGAGAGGAAGGTCTGGTCAGAAATAAGTCCAGTGCTTTGGCTCTTTAAAGTGTGTGCCATGAGCATTGAATCTGTTTCCCTAAATGTGCTTCAAATTGTATGCAACTTATTCTTGCAACTGCATGTGCATATTTGAATCTCTCTTGGGTTTGCCCAGATTCCTCTCAGACAAAAAAAAATTCTGTGAAAGAAAAAAGAGGAGGCAGGAGAAGAAAGGGGAAGAAATATTGTTCTGATGTATTAAATCAAGTGTTTGAGTTCATTACCAGGTATGATTTAGTTTAAGATTTAAGATTTATTTATTTTAGTTTATGATTTTAGTTTAAGTTTAATCCCTGTCCCAAAGTAAAACTTAAACTAACTTCCCATTTCCTTGAGCAAATAATAAATTGGGCCTCAGAGTAGTTGCTTTCCTTACTGGGTTTATGATAATATGGATGAATTCCCACCCCACCTCCTTCTTTAGAACCTGAAAATGTCTTAGAAATGATCTTTTCTGCTATTAGCCTTCCTTTACCTCAACTTAAAAGAGGCAGGAAAAGCTCCAGGCAGGCAGAGGGGCTAATCCTCACATCCCTACATACTATGGAGAGATACTAGGAAAAGACTAGCTGAATGATGTGGGGCCATCTGGAACCTTGGTAAATAGTCGATAGGTGTCCTCGTTTGCGAAGAATGAGGAATGACAATAATACTTACCTCTGTTTCTTTAAGTTTGTTTTGTATTTTTGTCCACTTATCCTCTAAAGGCTAGAAATTAGGTAAAGCAGATTAAACCAATGCATTACTGGTCTGAATGCATTTCATTTGCTTAAAGGCAGCTGAGAAGGAAGCTGGAAGACATTTTAATTTTCTGGGCGTTTTCACAAGAAAAGGACTCCAGACAAATCAATGAAATTTATATTGATATAGACTATTAAAGCTATCCAAAAGCAGGGAATAAATTAAATGAACCCATACTGTCTTGTCCAAAGGAATATGCATCATCAGTGTTCTAGAAGAAGGGAACTTGGTAAGTAGAAGCAGGAGAAAAACACTTTAGAAGTAGTTTTCCCAGGCAAATCTTTCTCTGTGTCTGTGTCTGTGTCTGTGTCTGTGTCTGTGTCTGTGTCTGTGTCTGTGTCTGTGTGTCTGTCTGTGTGTCTGTCTCTTTCTCTCTCTCTCTCTCTCCCCCTCCCTGCCTCCCACCCCCCTTATAATCTTTCCCAGTAGCAGGCCCTCTGAGGGTCAGAGGGAGAATATTGACTAAGGAAAAATTCATACTTATGGAATACTAGAAGGGAGGAATTGAAAAATAGAGTAATTCTGCTCACATAAGGGTGAAGACCAGAACTAGAGAGTTTTCTACTGCCATATAGCTTCATGCTCTCAACTACAGTTATGCTGTCAAAGTGTCAAAGTCTTTGTTCAGGAATTCTTTTGTGTACAGAAAATAAACAGTTGTCCTACCAGAATCTCCACTGGGACACTGATTTCATAAGTAGGAGAAATATTTGCATTAAATATTATAACTTATTTTTGCTTCCCAGTCTTTGAATCATAGCCACTGATAAGCTCATAGGTTATATGCTAAAAGTTCCAACTTTTTTTTCCTTTTTTTGGTATCTTTTGCAAGAAATTGAATAGAATCTTTCTCTCTCCTTTGCTAAGATAACAGTAGCTTCTAAGGATAATTCTTAGTATAATTTGGACTGGGAAATAGGTTATGTGGAAGGGCATAATGTGAAAAGACCAGATATTTAGATTGGAGACAATAATGGAAGGTCTTCAATGGCCCTTTTATATAAGAAGAGAAGAAGTAGGAAGACCAATTAAGTGACTGTTGCAGTAGATTAAATGAACAAAGAAGGGAACAAGCATTTATTAAGTGATTATTAAATCATTATTAAATTTATTATTTATTATTAAATTATGATTATTATTTATTTTATTTATTATTATATTATATTATTTTTATTATTATATTATTTTATTATATTATTATTTATTATTATTAAATTATAAATATTAAATTATTAAAAGAACATTATTAACTATGTTCCAAGCACTATGCTAACCACTTTAAAAATAGTGTATCAGATACTATTATAACCAACACTGGAGCTAGATGCTATTATTACTCCTATTTTATACATGAGAAAACTGCAGTTGATATAGGTTCACTTAGCTAGTAGGTGTCTGAGACCGAATTTGAACTCAGGTCTTCCCGACTCCAGGCCCAGTTCCATAATCGCTGTTCTACTTTCAGAGGTTCCTAAAGTGGATGATACAGTTGAATGATGCAATATTGCATCATCAAAATTTTAATGCAGGAAAAAACCTACAAATTTACCAGAAATTATTAAATTTAAAATGCATCATTTAAAAAAATCTTATATACTATTAAAGGGTTAAAGAAAGTAAATCTCCAGGGGAATACTGAGTAACTTTTTTTAAAGGGAGTGTTTTGGGAACCCCTAACTTAATTGATAGTGGTCTGAACCTAAATGATAGCTATGCAAATTGATAGAAGGAGAAAGTTGCTATAGATATAGGTAAAATCTATAGGTGATATATGGGATGTTCTGAAAGTCTGGACATATAGGCAAAAATGCATATTTTCAAGAAATGAAATGAATGAAATTTTCAACAATGTTTTATTTAATTGGAATATTAACAAATAATGTCTTCAATATGATTTCCATCGTTTGTGATGCAAAGGTTGATGCACTCTGCAAGATTCACGTGAACTCCATGCAATAACTCTACATTGCTGTCAATTTTAGCACATTCACTCTTTATGTGTTCAATCAAGTGTGTTGCATCTGTGATTTTCATTGAGTACACCTCCTTTAGCATACCACAGAAAAAGTAGTAAAGGGGGCTAAGGTCTGTTAATATTCCAAATATTTCAAAATATGCATAGGGAGTGAAGGAGAAGGAAGAGTCATGGACAATTTTGAGGTTTCAAAGTGAAGTGCTGACCTCAACAGAAATGGGAAATTTGGAGGAAAAGTTTGACCAATTGTGTTTTAGACTTCTTGAATTTGAGATGGTAACAGGATTTCCAGGGAGATATACCAGCAGTTGGAGATGTCAGAATGTATTTGGTTCAGGATATAAATAATGATAGGTATGTAGATTTGGGCATCATTTGCATGGAGATGATAGTTAAACCAGGGGAATGGTTGAATCACAGAAGCAGAGGAAGGAAGAGGAGGAGGACAAGGAGGAGGGGGGGGAGAGAAAGAGAGAGAGAGAGAGAGGACAGAGGAGACTCATAGACTCATAAGAGAACTTTCTTGCAAGATACCCACACTTAGAGAATGGTACAATAAAAGTGTCTTAGAGGAGAACAGACAGGTAGGCGCCAAACCAAAAGAGCAATATTACAGAAACAAAGAGATAAGAAAATATAAAAAAATAATAGCCAGTGGTGTCATATCTAGCAGCGTAGATCATTGTTAATTTTTGAGGACATAGATTTAGTCAAGGATTGAGGGAGCTTAAGAAGTAGGTAAGGAAGGAAAGCAACAGTTTTGTTCTTTTTTTTAAAAAAAAAAAAGATGAAGAAGAAAAAGATGTAAGCCAATAATCTGAGGGAAGATTGGGATGAAGGAGTTTTTTTTTTTCCTTTTTTACAAGGAGATGAGACTTTAGAGTTTGTAAGTTCCAGCTATTAAATAGGGAGAGATTTAATTTTAAAAAAAAGGATATGATTATTGGGTAAGGAAGGGAGAGTACAGGATTAATGACAAGTAAAGGAATTTATGTCGGCAAAAAGCAAGGCTACCTAATTCCTAAAATTACAAAAGAGAAATGATATTCAATTTTTGTTGTGCAGGAGTAAAAATATCCAAATTTTGTTGTGCAGAGTAGGGAAGAAAAAGGAAGGCAAGACGGCATCAATTTTCTCAGTAAAATAGGAAGTAAAATGACCTACTCTGAAAGTGGTGGTGGGTGGGTGTTGAAGGTTGTTAAGAAAGGAGAAGATAAGAATAGCTATTTCTGGGAGCATGATAAATAACAATCAGGGAGGAATAAAATGATGCTCGTCCAACAGTAGACATTTTAGATAACATAAATTTGTAGTCAATCTTGTCATCAAATTGGGACTGACTCCAGCAGCAGCTTAAGACTAGGAGCAGAGAAGGTAGATGTGAGAAGAGACTAAGACATGAGAATTGGAAGGGTATGAATAGTGCCAGAAGTAGAGGTCTTGGTGAAAACAAACAGTTGGTTTTGAAACAGTAGAGGGAGAGATGGAAAGGCGAGAGATTATTGTTATGAAGGAAGGTCATTGTTTAAAAGTTATGGGTGAAATGTTTTAGGGTATTGGTAATGTCTCACATATGATCCAGAGTTAGATCAATTAATCTCTGGGGTTATAGACTGAAGAAATTATCCCCACTCATTTACTGATGATAAATTGTTAAATCTTCACCATGACTTAAAATGTACAAATATTTTCTACTTGAATTTACCTTTCAGTTTGGGTGTTTGATAGGAAAAGAAAAATAAGACAGATAATATTCACTCACTTAATGGTGTTTACTTGTGCAGTTCTTACACTTTGCTGAAGTCACATGCGCTAAAATACAAATGGAAAAATAGCTTACAACATTACTCCCATGTGACAATTTACCGAGATCACAGAAGCCATTTAATATCCTGTCTTCTCTCAATAATCTACTAAATCACCCTGTATTTTTCAGTGTTACTTAGCATTAACTCTATTCTGCAAGTCTTTGTCAAGATATCCTTAATGCAATCATTAGCTTCAGTGTTCTAAATGGCGTCTTTTATCTACTATTCAGAGATTTCAATTGCTCTCTTCCAGTCAAGAGATTGTTTTCTCTTCACACAGACTATCAACATTTATTAAGGCTCAATGTCCAGAGATTTAAACATAAATGAAACAGCTAAATGAAATGAGACTGTTTTCCTTCTTAAAGAGGCAAGATACATCTCTTTCCAAGTCCTTCCTTCACCTTTTCCTTGCATAAAGTTTTTTTTAAACCATGTTAGAAATCCAGTAAAATTAGAAATATGAAGTCAAATACCAATGTTGTATTTTGTAGGTTGTTATTATTCCTTGCATCATTTATAGCATCAGTACCACAAAATTTGCAGATAACTTGCAACAAAAATATTCATTGTTGATGTAGAGGTTTCTTTAATACTTGTGAAGGTAAGGTTATCTTTGTAAAACTGATCACAATACTATTAATTAGTCTTTATTGAAAATGCATGAATGATTGAGCTTATTTTACCTTTCTCACTCAATTCACTTCAGTTCTGACCAACATGTTAAGTTGCTTTCTTTCTTCAATGACCTGTCATTGGCACTGAGGAAACAAAGTTACAAAGGAATTACTTGCTATCCTCAAAGAACTTCCATTCTATCGTATAACCTGGTTTCCTACTACCAGACATGAGTCTTGCTTGCTTCCATTATCTATTTCCCATAAGAGTTTGTGAAATCTGTCCATTTAGAATAGTGCCTAAACTGTTCAGCCAGTAAGGCTATTACACTCTTCCCCCAAAGCTCTTGGGTCTAATGCCCTTGCGGACAATTCTAAAAGACAGGTTACATGTATATTCAGCTGTGGTTCTGAATCGCCACTACAGTGGTGGGAAGGGGAAACAGCCTAGGGGAACCATTGGATAATTATTATTTTTTAATGGTCCTGAAAGAGAAAGTGATTACCTCTTTCTGTATTTGGTAACTCTTTGGTGGAGGGGCATGTGGCCTAAAACAAACACAGTTTTAATAATTCAAACGAGAATCACAGCAGAGTGCTATTTTGGGACATGGGTATACAGCATACTGAAGTGATTCCAAATTCAATTTTTTTCGTACTATTATTTTAACTAGTACAATACCAAATGGAAAGCAGTGAGGAGATCTAACATTGGAAGAGCTCCTAATGGTCATGTACTCCAGGCCTGCATGCCAAAGGATTTTGGGTGACCAGTGAAAAATAGGGAGGAAAATATTTTTCTTGAGAGACTCTAAAAAATATTTATAAAAGCTGGTAAGACGAGAGTGATTAATGGTATTGTTCGTAAACATTCATGTATGTGCACACACATAAACACATACACATGGCAAAGCATTGACATTACATTTAGCTAAAGGATAAGAAAACAATGTTATAATGCCTTGAACTTTTGATTACTTTAAATTAGATCCAATAGGACAATTTCACTTTTTTCATTTGCCAGTAAGAATCTCCTCCTGGACTGGACAGTATTTGAACATTGGGATAGATAGATAAATATAGATATAGAGATATAGTACTATCTATATATGTATTTATTAAATCAATTGATGACTTGATAAACTATATTCCAGGCAGTTTATCAAATAAAATGTGTAAATTTGGCTTGATTGAACTAAAAAAAAATGTCATCGTTGCTCAGCTTAAATATCTTTGATTGAACTGACAAGGCAGTTCTCACCAGCTGGCATTGCTTACCATAGTTTAGGAAATATTTTCTGTTTTAAAGTTAACATATATTCTGCCCATCTACAGAGGGACATAAAAATGAAAAAATATCCCATCAAAATGTGCATGGTGTTTAATTAAAAGTAAATAACAGCTGCTGCTTTACATTGTTGGAGAGGAGTAACTTAGAGAAATGAGTAATTTCATATTTAGTTTTTCCTCATGTTCCGCAGATTGTTCAGTCAAATAGATTAAACTTTTTACCTCAAGTGACCTTGAGTATTTAACCACCTGCTCAGGCTGAGAAGGGAAGAAGTTGGACGTGAGAAGCAGCCTGGGTAAGGCCTGAAGAGACTATTTCCCAGATAAGTAATGTTTGCTCATGTGGGACTCAGGGAATGAAGAATTGCTCAGCTGCTTATAGATACTATCTGGACTTCCTTTCAAAGGAGGAGAAAATGCTTTTTCATTGAGTCTATAAGAGCATCTCTATGTCCTTAGAAGGAATATTTAAAATTAGAATTTAGGACATAATCCTCAGGAGAAAAATCATTAAAGGATCACATGTAGAAATTATAGAATTCGACAAAAGGTGGCTCATTTCACTCCTCTATATCCACTGCACCACATGTTGAAGGAATTTGTTTAAAACCTATTGTAAAGGCATATTACATGTAAAAGATTGTTTGCCAAGAATGATAGGTTAACCATATCCAGTATATGATTTTTCTTCTTTCACAATGACTTTGTATTTTCTCTATAAAATGATGAGGAAATACTGATATTTAATATGAAAACAAGTGACAAGGTAGCAAAGTAGGTATACAACTAACTCTGGTCAAGTAAATTCATATTTTAGTGTCCCCCACCACTAACATAAGTTGCAGAAAAGCTATAGAATTGCTTTGGTGGAAGAAGATTTCTTATGTTATGCCAATGAAATCACAATTCTGGAAAACTATCCACCCTCTAAAAAAAAGTTGGAGAGGGTTAACTACATACATTTTACTAAGCAACTAACATTTTTTAGAAGACTGTTAAGATTCAGAGTAAGTATACTTTTAGTCCCATAGTAGGATGTGGTATCTTCTTATGCCAAGGTAATTGAAAGGGTGCTGGACTTACAATGTGGAGAAACTTATATTTGAATGCAGGCTCTAATACACAAATTGTGTGGCCATGGGCAAAGCACTTTACTTCTTGGAGTTTTATTTTCCTCATCTGTGAAATGGGGTAGTAAGCCTATTGTGTCAGTCAGTTAGTCAACAAGCAGTTATTAAGTTCCTACGATAAGCCAGGAATTGTACTGCTTGGGATAAAATGATGATGATGATAATAAACTATAAAGACATTCCAGGCTTTCAAGGGGGAAAAGGTAATTATAATATAAATGAGTTATTTTAATGTATAGCATATCAAAAATCTTGATATTAACAGATATATTTCCTGCCATTTTCATCATTCAAAGTATTTTACTTTGTGAAAACCCATCACTCTCCTTACTGTAACCATTTATTCACTGTCATCTTTGGATGGGATTAATAAAAGTCACCTTTAATTCTATCTACTTTAGGGTATGGCATTATTTTTGTTTAAATTATTCAGTTGTTCTTACTATTTGCTTAGAGGATTATTATTATTATTATCATGGGGTTTGGAATCTGATTAGTTTTTTCCCCCTTTTTGTATATGAAAAGACATGAGATAAGCTATGTCATGATCAGGAATGAATAAATGAAAAAGAATTTACTAAGCATTTACGAAGAGCTACAGGCGACATTGAACACTGGGGATACAAATATGAAAGAAAAGACAGTCCTTGACCTCGAGGAGCCTACGTTCTGATGGGGGAGTCAATACACATAGAAGTATGGTTCAAAAGGAAGGAAACTTTGGTACAAAAATTTTCAAAGATGGCAATTGGGGTTACAAAGGAGTAAGCAGATTGACACATCCCCTTAAGGAACAAGGCAATATTGATATCATCATGGTTCCCGAATGTGAAAGCAAAGGAGGCAAAGTGACAGATGGCCAGGCAATAGGGAATGAAGTGAAACTTGGCTGAGGCCATCCTGAAATGGTGGGCAAGGTGAGGTACACATCAATCAGGACAACTGGACCACAGAGCAAGAATTCCAGAGATGAAAGGGCTAAAATCTCTAGGACATGTTCTCAGGCCCTGCTTTCAGTGCAGCCCTTGAGAAAATAGCCAAAGTAGAGGGAGTAAAAAAGGAGCATTCCAAAGCTTGTGCTACCCCCAGGGGAAATTAAAGCCAGTAATTTTTAAAGCCATAAATGATACAGAAACATTAAAAAAAAAAAACCTTTCTACTAGAACATTAAGGAGAAAGAATTGCAGTTAAGTAATTTTCCCCTTTCAATTGAAAAATTTTAGGAGAAAAGCCAGTAGATCTATAATTTTTAGGTTTAACTTAATCTTTGCCCATGCTTTTTCACCTTATCCCTCAATCCTTTCTCCAGTTCTAAACACTTACAGTTTTATAGCTTCAGGGGGATGCTATGGTTCTATCTTTCTTTATTCCCCTTTTCAATACATTCTTTGTGCCTGTCCGAAGTTGTGATTTTCTAGATTTTTTTTTTGTCCTGGTGAGCAATTCTTTAGGAAGACATTACTTTTGTTTCTCTTTTGTTGAGTTTTCTTTGTTAAGACCAGTATGTGTTTCATATTCACTTTGGTTATAGGACTGCCACATAAATTGATTCCTACATCCATTAGTAAGAGCATGTTTACATAGCTCTCTGGCTTCTCTTCCTTCCTACTCACTCTTCTTTTGAATTTCCTGTGTTAGCCTGAAATCCATGCATTTTGAAGTAATGGAGGAATAAGGATTCATTTATCCACATCATAAAGAAACTTTAGCCAACTGAATAATTTGTCTTGTAGAGTTTCTAATGAAAAGATAATCTTTGTTGTAAAACCATCGCAGCAAAAAGGATGCTCAGTTTTTTTTCTTTCTGGTACAATAAGATGCTGTTATGATTATCATCTGTAATATGAAAGGATAAAAATGTACATAGCTAAAGGACAATAGTGATTGAAAAATAAGAAGTCTCAGATGCCAACCTTTGGTCGCTGCTGTTCATATGTTTTTTGAACAACAGGGAATGGGAAGACGAGGCATATTCTAATACAATTCGGCTTGCCTCATTTCTGAATATTGATATTTTTATCTTTAACATGGTTAAAAGGGGTTTTTTCTCCTTGAAATAAATGACAGGATGAAATGTTGAATAATGATAACAACTCTCACATTTATATAGCATTTTAAAGTTTACACATCATCTTCCTCAGAAAAGCTGCGTTCTATTCTTACATCTGATGTTTGCTATCATTGTGATTACGGGAAAGTCATTGAGTAGCCCTGGGCCTCAATTTCCTTGTCTGTAAGATAAGAGAGTTTACCAGTTGGTCCCTTTTTCCTCTAGATCTGTGGTACAAGTTAATTATTATGCTAGTTTTACAGATGAGGTAATTGAGGTCAGAGATGATATTTTATTCAAAATTATATAGCTAATAAGTATGGGAACTGAATCTTGAGTTCAGCTTTTCCATCTCTCTACCCAGTGCCATTTCCTCCACACTATATGATCTTTCTTTAATCACATTTACCAGCAAAAATTACCAATGACCCACCAGAGGACAATATTTAGAAGTACAACTTTGGCCTCTTTAATGGGGAAGGAAAGTAGTTTTGTTTTGTTTTTGTATAAATGTAAGATTGAATAGATAGCATACTTTTCTAGACATTGACAAAACTATTGGGGATAATTTTTTTTTTTCTGAACAATTAAACAGTCTGAAAAGCATTTCTTATTATTTATCACTTGAACTTGGCCAGGTTATTTTCATATGTTGAGCTATATGCCATAAAACACTACTAATATTGCCACAATAATTTTGAAATCAAAACAGAGAAACACATTAATTTGATCATGATTTTACATGTAGTACATATACATATACATGTATAAATAAATATGTGTATAAGTGTGTGTCTTGCTTCATAGAGTTTCCACGGGGAAAAAAAAAAGTTCTTACTAAGCATTGCAACACCATATAAGTTTTAATTACTGTGTAAGCCAGATACCTAGTCAAACTCAATATTTGAAAAAAATCATAAACAGAGTTATGATTTATAGAACTGGAAGAGATTTTAGGATTTAGCATTGAAAGGGACCACAGAGACTGTAAAGTTCAATACCTTCATTTCATAAATTAGGAAACTAAGGTCCAGAAAGGTTGAGTGGTCAAATAAGAAATTACAGAAATGAAATAAAGCCAAATCCTCTCCTTTTTCATAACAGTATATTGTGATACTTCTAAATGATATGATACAACATTTTCACTCAAAATAAAGAACTAGGGCTTACAGAAGTGACTTTTCTATATTGACAAGTAGTTAGTAGATGAAGCAGGCAGGACAAGAGGCCAGGTTGCCTGACTCTTGGAGCAATGTTCTTTCCGTTCTAATACAAACTTCAAAGAAGAACCAAATGTAGAGCTGGATTAAACTGGGATTAAGTTCTAAACTCGGTACAATAAGAGGGTAAACATAAATTTGCATTTGAGAACAGCTAAATTAGGCAGGGCAGCACCCCAGAGGACAAAACAAACAAAAAAGGATAGAATTAATATTTATGAGACTGCAGCAAGGTAAAATGGAAAGAATGCTGGCCTAAAGAGAAGATGAAAGCCATTCAAGGTCTACTTCTGATACATATTGGCTATGTACCCTTAGGAGTGTAATTTAACTTCTCAGTGTTCCAGGCACATCTCTAACATTATAAACCCAAGAATATTTACCTATTTGTATTGGTAGAGAGAGTCCTGTGCTGTAAATAATTTATAGGTCCAGCAAGAAAAATTAAAGTTTCTCATTCCTAAGAGTATTTTCTTAATTTATCTCTTAAAGGATCAATTCTTATTATACCTCTGTTTTAAATATAATTTTTTTGATAGAGCCTGGTATCTTCTGGCTTTAACTTTCCATTCTCCATGATGGAAAAGACATCCTTATTATCTTGTTCTATAAGTCATAACTCTGATGCCACTACTTACTTACTGGCAATGGTACCAAATTGCAGACATTGACCTAAAGGAGAACATTCTAGATGTCCTGTGGTAAAGTCGACATTTAAGTGAACACAAATATCACAGCAGTAGCCATGTTTATTTCCATATGTGTGAGTGGCCTCATATATAGATAAAACGAGGGAAGGAAAAAAAGAGGAAAAAATTGCATGATAACTTTGTTATATATTTAAAAGTAGAATCAAGTTGCAGTTCCATGTGCAATCATATTTTTATTATACTATGTTATGGAATGTTTGTTTTATTCCACAAATTAAAAATAAACAAAAATTTTTAAAACATGATAAATTTGATTACTGTCATAAATAATTGAAAAAATGACTGTAAGGTTTTCATATATTTATAATGGTACATGACTCTCTAATTTAATAAACTGAATTGTTGAATCAATAGAACAACTCTGTTAACATCTATTTTTGAAGAAACTGGGTTTTTTTGAGTAATAAAATTATAGTAGCAAGGCAAAATTCATGACCTTGAAGAGTGACATGGACATGCCTGAGTAGTTCAGAATCACAAAGTATAAGGAATTCTCTAGGTAGAAGGCAGAGGAAGCATAACATTTATTTAGACGCCAGAGGATAAGATCCAAGGATCAATGCCCCTAATTTGATATTGGAGCAATAATGTTCCAAAATCAGTAAGCCCACCTCACTGTAGTAACAAGGAAATTATAACAAAATATTATAGCAAGGAACCAAGCCATACTTGTGACTTCCCCTCAATGCTAGGGCCTTCCTATAAAAAAATCACTCACAAATCCTAACTCTCCACACTCAGCACTCTCTCTTGCAACTCTGCTGACTGAGTTCCTTGATCTCTGCAATTGTCTCTTGTTCAGCACTTTCCACTCTGCACTCTCTCTCTCAATGCTGGCTCTCCGCTTCTGAATCCTGCTGCTCTCCACTCCACTGCTCCCAGTTCTGCTTCTCCCAGTTCTGTGCTCTCTTTTTATACAGTCCTAGCTATCATCTAATTGACTAGAACTTAGAGCACATACCATTGGCTCTGGTCTTAGAAACTCCTCTCAGGGTTCCGAGGGCTTCACCCCTCTGGAAAACTAGCAAACTAGTTTGCTAACTAGTCTGGGACCTCACACCTAGTTAGTGAAAGGGTATGGGTCTGTCTCTAATCAGGCCTCCCTTTGTTGGCCCTGCCTGAAGCCTATTCAATGGATGGGAAAGATCTTTCACTTACTGATTGACTTTACAAAAATCTTAACAGGTTCTTTCCCTAAGCATAGCAATACATTACTGATACCTTGGAGGAATTTTCTTAGGACAGTTTCTGTAAACTGTCCTAACAATAACATCAACCAAATAAAATCATCAAAATTGGACTTGCAGAAGATGAAAAGACCACAAAGACTTTTTGAATATTTGAGCAAGTCAAAAGTCTGACTGCTACATGTTTCTTCTTGCTTCTGAAATCATATTCCAGACAAAGTCCCTTTACATAAACAGTACCCATAATCATATCACTCAGATATTTTTAAGACAATATTTAATTTCAGAAATGGCTTTTGATGTTAAGTTTTATGAGGTTTTTGTTGCTATTTGTGTAATTTTTTAAATGGTTTTTAGCAAAATATTCCTTCCCAATTAGCAATGCTTGTGTATCTGATTTTTGTGCCTGTGTAATAATTGTACAGTTTGTAAACTGTACTAATAAAAATAGTTAAGCAATGCCTTTTAAAGAAAAATTACTTTTTTGATTTCTAGGACAAGATTTTTTGATATAAACTTCACCATTTAGAAGATAAACAATACTGGACTGGATAGGGGAAAATGAAACAGTGTTTAAAATGGAGGAAAGTTCCCTTTGACTGAAAATGATCTTGAAAATGCTTGGTTTAATAGAATGTCAAGTGCTTTTGGCCAGAACAGAAGGCATATATGTGTGCATATAGATACATGCCATTATACATGTAGATGCACTGGAATCCAGTGATATTGACCTTGTAATTCCTGAAATATGACACTCCTTCCTAAAGAATATTTTTACTGGCTGTGCCCCATCCTTAGAATTCTCTGGCTCCTCATCTCTGCCTACTGAGGCTTCTCTTCCAGTCTTAAAAGTCCTGCCTTCTGCAAGAAGCCTTTCCATATCCTTCTTATCTTACTCCCAATTAGATTACTTCCAATTTTTCCTGTTTATATCTTCTTTGTATATAGTTTTTTGCATGTTGTCTTCCCTCATTAGAATGTGAGCTTTATTTCCTTTATTTCCCAACTTTAGGCACAGTGCCTGGCACTTAGTAAATGTTTAATATGCTTGTTGACTGACTGACTAAACAAACATTAGTTATGTCTTACAGAGAGTCTATATGAATTTGAAATATATGAGCCAGACTTTTTAAATCACTTAAAATCAGTATTAATAGATTTTTTTAATTTCTTAATTTGTTGCTACTGTAGTTTTAAGACAGCAAAACTATCTGAAGACTTCTTCCTCAACTCCTATAAATGATTATTTTAGCTACTGTGGTACCATGAGTACCTTTCCTAATCAAGATGTCTGAATACCCTCCATAGCATGATGGTTTATTGCTAAAGCTTGCAAGTGGCATTTTATCCTGTCACTCTTTGACAGTAATTGAAATGGCTTCACTCAGGCATTCTAAACCTTCCTTTTGTTTTCTCTTCATGAGTCCTATCCTAACAGACTGCTGTGAAAAGCGTGGTTAATGAGGTCATCTTGCAAGAGAATGTAAGTCTAACTCTAAAGAGGAATGAAGTAGGTAGTCTTGAAGATGACACAATTTGAAGAGTGCTGTCATGAAAGCAGTTATAATCCTGTGAAATTTTTCATTCTCTTTCGAGTTTGAATTGTGTACCTTTGAACTCTCTGTTTTAAAGTTCTTGCTAAAGCATCTTTCCAGATTTGGCTGTTAAAGAAACAACTGATAAACTAATCAGATAATATATTAACCAAATAGGAGAGAAGGATATTTTGAGAGAGTTCTAAAAGGTAGAGTTTTTAGGCAATCTAGACCAAGGATGCTTAACTTTGGGCACATGATCTAGTTTGGGTTTTTTAATATATGTTTTAGTAACTAAAGTTAGATGTAATTGCTTTTCTTTAGAATCCTCTGTTTTATTTTATGCATTAAAAATATTATTTTGAGAAGGAATCCACAGGGTTTCCCCAATTGCCAAAGGAGTTTATGACATAAAAGAAGGTTAAGAACCCATGATCTAGACAAGAAATTCTGTCGGCAGAATTTCTAGACCAGCAAGTGCTCAAACTTTTTGGTGTTAGGACTTTTTTGCACTACTAAAAATCAAGTTTTGTTTATGTGGGTTATATCTTTCTGAAATTAAAATGTCACTATTATTATGGAAACAGTTCTGACATGTTGGACCCCCTGAAAAGGTCTTGGGGAACCTCATAGGTCTTAGATCTACATTTTGTTATGTTCCACTAGTAGACCAATCTCTCTACAGCTGAGTTTTGAAGGTAGGATTCATCACTTGGGCCTGTAGGTTTGAATTATGGAGTTAATTGTTCTAGGAACAACTAAGAAGAAATAAAAATCCATTCTTTTACTATATATTTTCTGTGAAGGTTTTGTATCTTAACTTTGCATTGTTATTAAAAAATTAAATTTTAGATTTTTAACAACATTTTCTCATATTGTTACAGCATTATAATTCACCCTCATAAAACCAGGAATTAGAAGATTTTGATGGCTGCTATTGCAATTCAGAAAAGCAGGTTGCAAAACAGTTTTATCACCACCTAGTGACATTGTACAAAAATAAAAGAGGTAGTTATTTGTAATTTCAATATTGAAGATACCCCCTCAACAAACATATTCCATAGCTTTACATCCTCTGATTTGTGGCCACCTTTTCCAGTACATTATCTACTCAGCACACTGGAGGGCTTCCTCTTAAAGTACTTCAGGAGGCACTAATGTATTACCTTGGCAATATATTTTTTCTCTTACTCTCACTATGTAGTCTTATTGCTTCTGTAAAGTATTGGTAGCAGAGAGAAGATACTTGTTAATTTAGGATCATTGAATGTACAATACAATTTTTCAAATGTGATTCAGCCTCTCTATTTCCTATTCAATTTTTGGCCTAGTTCACTGTCCATTTTTAATATTTATTAAGAACAGTACTGATGGGATATATAGGTTGTAAGTGATAAATTAGCAATTTGCCATTTTTCATTCTGGATCTTTTTCCAGCATAGTTATTCAGACAGGTGTCATTTACGTTGTTCTGTATTTCAGTGAAGAGGCTGGCCTTTGTTCTTGACCTCAAAGCAATCAATATGGTATCATCAAAGAGAAGCATTTGGAGACTCTCACTATAAACAGGAATCCTACCTTTTGGACTTTATATGTTCTATCCACAATATTTCTTGTAGTCTTTGGGGGTATAAAAAAAATGAGTTCTGCTGCCTCTTTTATTTTCTTCACCAAAGACAACTTGTCAGCCATCCTTCAACTTATCCACTGTTTATTTATGTCCTCTGGTTTCATTTACAGTGAGAATGTCATGGTTATCAATAATTTGCTCTGATGGTCTTCTCAGTTGTTGTTTGTTGAACCTGTTAAGTTAGGGTTAATAACATACTCATTACCTCACAAGATTTTTGCAAACCAAAAAGTATTAGAAATGGGGCATAGAGAATTATCTTGCCCTACAAAAAAGGAAGGGAAAGGGGGATGGGAGGGGAATGAGGTGATGGAGGGGAAGGCAGACTGGGGAACAGGGCAACCAGAGTGTACACCATCTTGGAGTGGGGGGGGGGGTAGAAATGGGGAGAAAATTTGTAATTCAAACACCTGTGAAAATCAATGCTGAAAACTAAACATATTAAATTTTAAAAAATTTTTAAAAAAGTATTAGAAATGTGAACTATTATTACAATTAATACTTTATAATAGAAAGGTGGTTGCATAGGATTAATGGACCATTTGTGTTTTTGTTGTTTTGTGGTTTTTGGCCTTTCTACAGGTAGGTAGGTTGGTCCTCAGGCCAACAGATATGTTTTATTGCCAGTATGTACTAGAATCTTTCTAGCATGTAGAACATTCCAGAATTCTGTTACTCTGACACAGCATTTGAGAATCAAAGGTCATTTCCATTACTTGATGAGGCTAAATTTGTGACTCAAAGCTATGATTACTCCAGAAGATTTCTCTTGCTTGGCTGGCACTGCTACTCATATTCTTAGTCCTTCTAAAATTTTAATTTTTTTAATCATTCACAACTGTTAACATATCAGAGATTAGAAGGAATATCATTAGCAACCATCTACTCCAACCCCCTTGTTACACTTATCTTTCTTATCTACAATAAAGTCAGTTTTAATACACTAGACTATTGTTTAGGGGCAGCTAGGTGGTGCAGTGAGTAGAGCACCAGCCCTGGAGTCAGGAGGACCTGAGTTCAAATCTGGCCTCAGACACTTGACACATATACTAGCTGTGTGACCTTGGGCAAGTCACTTAACCCCAATTGCCCTGCTGAAAACAAACAAGCAAACAACAAATCTAAAACTAGTCTATTGTTTAAGAGGAAAAGGAAGACTGGTGAAGAATCTCAGCATCTTTCTCACTAAAGCTAATCAAATTATCACCAATTAATTTAATAGATTATTTTAATTGTATTGACTAATGATTACCTTGGAAAACAGAGATCAGACTCAAAATAATAGAACATAAAAAAGATAAGCCTTGAAGGACAAAGCAGAAAAGGTTGATGGAAGAGTAGGTTATCTGAATGAAACTTGGGCAATTGAGGTAAACATAGGGAAATTGCCAAATGGATATCAAATGGGTGGCTAACTGCATAGTACTATGTCTATAATTATTGTTATTGTTTTTGTTACTAATACTATTACGGCTAATTTACAATTTTGTGTTGGGTCAACTCATAAATTTAATATTAATTTTGACCCTTGATTTCTGGTAGCATTTTGCCTAGAGATAGATACTCTTGTCATTTTCATTTATTACAGAAGTCAATAAGCATTTATCAAGAACATACTATATGCCAAGCACTATGTTAAGGGCAGAGGATATAAAGAAAGGCAAAAGAAACTCTTTGTTCTCAAGGACTTCAAAGATAATTAGGTGAAAAAAAAAACCTTGAAAATAACTATGTGCAAACAAGATATATGCATGATAAATTAGAGGCAATAAATAGAGGGAAGGCACTAGCATTAAGGGGAATCAGAAAAGACTTTCTATATAAAATAGAATTTGGTCTAGGACTTGAAGGAAGTCAGAGAAGCCATGAAGAAAAGACTAAGAGGAAGAATGTGCCAGGAACATCCAGTAAAAATGCTCAGAATCTGGAGATGTAGTATCTGGTGTAAGGAATAGTGAGGAAACCAGTGTCACTGGATCTAAGAGTTTATGTGTGGGTGGCAAGGAAGTATGCAGCCAGGTTGTGATGTCCTGCCCCATCTGGTTCTGCCACAACCCTAACTTCTCCTGGGCCCTAACCAACGAGCAGTGGCTCCACAAACAGTTATACCGGGAAACCTTTTGGGAACATTGGAATGGTCTATGTCTATGGTGATAATATTTTAAAATGTTATTTAGAAAATATACATTTATTTTCTCTCTATTCCATTTTTCCTTAATTTGAAGGAAAGAAAAAAAAACTCCTAACAAATATAAATATTCAAGCAAAAGAAATTCCATTATAGGCTATGTCCAAAAGTGTATGCTTTGTTCTGAATCTTAAACCCATCAACTCTTTCTCAGGTGTTGGGGAACATACTTCATCTCTGTGTATATAATTGACCATTAGATTAATCAGTGTTTTAAAGTCTTTCAGAGTTGTTTGTCTTTACAAGTTTATTATATAAATTGTTCTTTTGGTTCTCCTAACTTAACTGTGCATCATTACATGAAAGTGTACTCAGGTTACTCTGAATCCATCCATTTGTTCTCTGAATCCATTTGTTCATTCACATAAGATTTTCCTACTGTGTTTCAATGAGGTAACAGAACTTCCCCTGAACATATCTTTTCTCCCCCACATCTTGTTGGAGACAATTTAGAGGTAGGATAGCCTAAATAGATTTCAGACAGACATGATGATTTTTTTTCAAAATTACTTTATAGGCTAACATAGATTAGCTGATTCAATAAAAGAAAATAAATCATGTTGTCAGTGAAAGTATATATTTTAGTAAATCTAGGAACTAACTTTGGCAAAATGTTTACTCTTTATTTCTACCAAAAAAATTCATTCTGAAGAAATGTTCTCATCATATTATTGAGATAATTGATAGCAAATAATATAACAAATGTATGTGTGTTTATATGTATGTAGATATGTATTTATGCGCATGGCAGCTAGGTGGCTCAGTGGATAAAGTGCTGGGCCTAGAATCAGGAAGACTCATCTTGGTGAGTTCAAATCTGGCCTCAGAGACTTATTAGCTATGTGACCATGTGCTATGGGCAAGTTGTTTAACCCTGTTTGCCTCAGTTCCTCATCTGTCAAATGAGCTGGAGGAGGAAAAGGCAAACCACTCCAGTACCTTTGCCAAGAATCCCCAAATGGAGTCATGAAGAGTGAGACATGACTGAAATGACTGAACAACAAATTTGTGTCTATGTGTCTGTGTTTGGGGGGGGAGGGGTAGGCAGAGAGAAGGAGATAGGGAGAGAGAGAGAGACAGAGAAAGAACAAATTTCAGAATCTAGCTATGGAAGATTTTACTGAAAAAAATTAAATTCTCAGGATAAAAAGATATTGATAGACATTAGATAACAATTTGGCTAATACAGGTCAGTCAGATGGTCAACAAATATTTATTAAATGCTTACTATGTGCCAGGCAGTCGTTGTGCTAAATCCTGAGAATACAAAGAAAGGCAGACTAACAAAAAAAGAGGAAAAAAAATCAACATAGTCCTAGCCCTCAAGGAAAAATCATTTTGTAGGCTGCCAGTTGGTCATTCCTAGAGTAATGTAGACTCAAATGAGTATAAATCATTAGCTCCAGGGACTCAGGGGACTTGGCACAATCTCTCCACCAGAAAGTGTTCTTTTAGAGCCTCATTACACTTGCTAGTGATTCATAGATGTTAGGCTTGACTGAGAAGGGTGGAAGGGTCTAGAAAGCCAGTATGTTATATTTCAACCATGCAAATGAGCATATTTCCTCAGGCCTAAAAGGCAGCAATTGTAAAAGAAATAGATTAATCTCTGCCTCTTCTTGTTGCCTTTTTGGTTAGATTGTCATTATAATCTGTGCTTATAAAAAGAGCTCTGAGTGCTGCATTAGACTGCTCCCTCTGAGCAAGCCAATACAATTTCTAAGGATAGAGGAGGGATCTTTCTGAAGAACCAGGACCCTTGGGGTAAGAGATGGGAAGTAAATGTAGATTCAGTGTCACAACCTACATGATTCAGACACATTCTTCTGGTCAAGTACAAATCAAGAGGTGCAGTCATTCATCGGGGAGAATGTGAATCCCTCCATTGCAAAAGACAGCTCTGCTGGACTAATGCCCATTTTTTCCCCCATTTTTGCTTTCCTTTTCATTCCCACTTTCTTTTGCTATAGGTTTAATCTCTTGCTTTTCAATTAGTCTTTCAGTCAACTAGCATTTATAGTGAGACAGGATCATAGATCTAGAAGTGGCAAGATCTCAGAGGACATTGGACTAAGCTCCTCATTTTAGAGATGAAGAATTTGAGGCCCAGGGAGGTTAAGTGACTTCACATAGATGTGAAGCAGCTGAGATAGGATTTGAACCAGAATGTGCTCTCACTTAATGGACGTTGGCTTTTTTTAAGTGACTAGGTATGCCTGGAAAGGACAGTGGTGTGTAATGTTGGATATGACCCCAGACTTACTATAGAAATACAGTTATTTCTAAATTGATTTATAAGTAGGTACAGTTTGTATAGACCTAACAGTTTAAATTGGAAAGGTAATTGTTAAATCAAAAATTCTGTCAAGAGAATTGCCAGGATATCTCTACAGTAGAGTGTTTAAATCCATTTGTACTCCAGAACCACATGCCCATAATTTCAGATAATGTGATAATTGTATTCAAAGTAGAGTAAATATAAGGTTAAAAGTATTCATTTTGGTATGAGATGGAACTGAAAGAAAAGGTATACTTGGATGCAAATTTGCCTTTATGGAAATGTAGTATCACAGTAGCATATAGTATAGAAGCGGACAATTTTATAGTAAATATTACTTAGATTCAAGTTTTGCCTTTGACAAATACTAGTTGTACAATTATGGTCAAGTCATTCACTTCAAATTGTTAACTTCCCAGTGTCCTAGGCAATTTTCTAAGACAATAAATTATAAATGAGATGACAATTATTGATGAAATCAGGTTCCAGACTCTTTCTCTTTCTCTTTCTCACTCTCTCTCTCTCTCTCTTCTCTCTCTCTCTCTCTTTCTCTCTCCATATATATATATATATATATACACACACACACACACATATACATATATATACACACACGCACATATATATATATATACATATATATGTGTATATATATATATATTTTTTTTTTTTCATGAGTTCAAATCTGGCCTCAGGCACTTACTAGTTTTGTGGCCCTGGGCAAGTCACTTAGCCCTGTTTGCTTCAATTCCTCATCTGTAAAATGACTTGGAAAAGAAAATAACAAACCACTCCAATATCTTTGTCAAGAAAACCCCAGATGGGGACATGAAGAGTTGGACATGGCTGAAATGACTGAACAACAGTAACATATATAGACATATAATTTTGTAAATATATCATATATATTAATTAATTAGGTTTGAAGCATGCCAGTGATTGGAAACAGCTCAAATGGAACATTAATCATTATTATTAAATCTATTTTCAAACACAGCAAATGGAAAATTAAAAGTTAATGGTATTTCCTGACTTTGACTTAGTAGCATGTATAATAATGAATCTTTCTTAATGATCTATTATTTAAAAAAATTAAATTCAGTCATTTTTTTCAATTAGCAGAGATTTATTTTCTTTCCCTTCTACATGGACCCTCAGTGGGGAGAAGAGAAAGAGAAATGGAAAACCCTTGTAAAGATACGCATAGTAAAGCAAAATAAATTTCCACATTGGCCATGCCCAAAAATATTGAATCCATCTGTCAGGAGGTAGGTAACATCCTTCACCATCAATAATGAAATCATGATTGAAATCACTGAGTTGATTAGAGTTCTTTAGCCCTTTTATATAGTCATTTTTTGTAGTGTTCTTATCATATAAATTGTCCTATTTCTGCTCACTTCACTGTGTATCAAGTTTTTCTACATCTCTCTGAAACCACACCTTTCCTTATTTCATTTGGCACAATGGCATTCTATTAAATTTATCAAAGAAACTGGCTATAAAGATTTCCCCTGATTAACTATTTCCCTTTTAACCTTGGCTGCATTGGCTTTGTTTGTGCAGAAACTTTTTAAAATTTTATGTAATCAGATTTGTAAATATCTTTACCTATCCTACCTCTTGTTTGGTTGTTAGTTCTGCCACTATCCATGCATCTAAAAGGTTATTTCTTCTTTGCTCCTTTAATTTTGTTTATGACGTGACCTTTATGTCTAAGTCGTGTATTCATTTGAAGCTTACACTGGTATATAGTGTGAAGTGTTGGTTAAAACCTAATTTCTGCTAGACTGCTTTCTATTTTTCCTGATAGATTTTGTGTAATAGGCTAAAAGACCCCAGGAATTGGGGTCTTTTGCAATTATTGAACACTAGGCAACAAGATTTGTTCACTTTAAAAAAATGTTAATTTTAAACAATATATGTCTACAGTTAAGACTTTTAACAACTCGAGCCATCTAGAACATAGTGAAGAATGCCAAAGTAAAAAAAGAAAGAAAAAAAGATCTCTGAGTCCACAACTTTAACTGGTTATTCTTTCATCCAAGGCAAAAACAATTAGCAATCATAGCTAAAGGTCCGTATTTATGTTGCACTTCATGGTTTGTAAAGTATTTTATAAATATTATTTCATTTTATCCTCACAACAACCCTAGGAGCTAGGTGGTATTATTATCCCCATTTTACATTTGAAGAAACTGTACAGGGTCACATGACCAGTGAGTGTCTGAGGCTGGATTTGAACTCATATCTATTTGATTCCAAGTCTAGTTCTCTATCCACAAAATCAGAGTATATGGTGCAGAGGAGAGTCTGAGGATGCAGAAACATAAGCAGCAGTGGCATAGGTACTCTGGAAGAAGAGGCTTTTAGCTCCCAGAGTCAGCCCCCTGAGTCTGTGGGTAGGCCCTGGGAGAGGGTTGCTGTGGTGATTAGATTCAGGGAGATGATTGAAAGGCCAGGGATAGGAAAATAAGCAGAGTTCAAAGATTTTACTTGCATGGGCCCTTGGGTCTTTGTTTATTTCTAATTAGCTGTAAATATACCCTTAAGTCTAGCAATAGCAGTTATCTAAGCACACATCCAGTTAGACATATAAAGTAAGGAGGGCTGGGTGCCAAGCCAAGTCGTAGAGAAATAAGACCCCATAGCAGAAGTGAAGGGAAAGAGATAGAAAAAAAACAACCTCCTTTGTCCTCAATTTTCTCATCTTTAAAATGAAGGATTTGGACTAGATGATTTTTAAAATCTCTCCTCTCTGGTCAGTCTTATGATTCTCTTAAACTACTACATCACAAAAGATGGGGAAAAAGATTAAAACATTGTGACGAGACAGAATCATTGGTAAATGTTGAAAATTTAGCATACTGTAATTTAGCCGACTGTAAGAATTTAGCTGATTTAGCTGACTGTAAGAATTCAGAGAAGGGTATTCGAGAAAAGTATTTCAGAGATTTTACTAGAAATTTATTTTATCTAATCTCATTTGAATCCTTACAGATGCACAGAAATCTTTTTAATTCTTCCCTGATTGACTCAATCATATTCTCCACAGTAGCTTCTCTCTCCTTAGACATGCTGCTGCAGCTCTTATTCACTCACTCTCAACAGGGGAACTGCTTTTGTTCTTTTTTGAGAAAATAAAAGCCATGACTTACAAGCTCTCTTTTCACCTACTCAATATCTTGAAACTTTTCTTTATCTTCCAAATTTCTCACCTTTGATGCTCCAGTCTCTGATGACTATATGGGACATGTCTTTTCCAAACCTAATTCCTCTTCTTATGCTCTTGATCCCACCCTCTTTCTGTTTCTCCCAGGTATCTGGCCCATAAGTAAATTCAGATAATATATTTTTGAAAAATTTAACATAATGAGTTAAAATTCTATATATGTATACAAACATATATTATAAGCACTTAAGAGGGTAAATACCGATTAGCTAGAAAATAATTTTATGTGGAACATTTATTAACCCAATGATAATGGGTGACTAAGATGGCATTATAGTACAACTCTGAGAACCTTTTTTAGAAACAAGTAGGTAGGCCTATTCAGCTGTTACTTAGTTATCCAACTTTTTATATATTCCAGGCAAATAGTCCTTACTCAGTAAGATTATCCATGTAGTATAGATCAGGTCCTCTTTTGGAGCATCTTTGCTGTTTCCTTCTGTGAATCAGATTTTACCTAACCATGCTGGAGCTGGAATATTTGGAGAAGCAAAATATATCTCTGGGAATACTATTTGAAATAAAATGAAAATCTCTTTAACTTCACAAGAGCTTCCAAGTCCACATTCCTTCAGATATTGTCTTTTTTGCAGAAATAGGTAGCTTGCTTAAACATTGAAAACACAGGCTTATGTGTGAACGTGAATGACAAATTTGCCCAATCCTGATCCACTGGTATACTTGGCATATCTGTAGGTTATTTAAAGACTGCAGACATCACTGACATCTATATTGTCGCAAACCTTTTTGAAAGGTCCAATGAAATAAATGCTGTCCTTGATGACATCGCTATAAGTGATGAATCTTTGAATACCCTTGGAAAAAGGAGAGTTGCTATCACATCCTTTAAAATTGACATCCCCTTAAAACCTTTTAGGCAGACTGAAGCTTAAACTATCCTGTTTTGTGTTGTATGTATGTGTGTACATGTACATGTATATGTACATGTTCATGGTAACCACTGGACAAGCTTTACTATTTTATTGAAGCTTTTTTGATTCTTGTAATTTTATTTGGTTTTCTATATTCATTTGTTTTTTACATTTTTTATTCTTTAGCCTGAGTTATTTTGAAGTAGAGAGACGCTGTGGCCTAATGGATAAAAATTTGGCTTCAAGGCAGGTAGGTGGCATAGGAGATAGAGCACTGGCTCTGCAGTCAGGAGGACATTAGTTCAAATCCCACTTCAGACACTTATAAGCTGTGTGACCCTGGGCAAGTCATTTAACCCCTATTGCCAGGAAAGAAGGAGGGAAGGAAGGCAGGAAGGAAAGAAGAAAGGAAGAAGAAAACTAGCTTCAGAGCAAAGAAAACTTGAGTTCAAATCCTATCTCTGATACATACTGTCAATGTAACCCTGGGCAAAGCATTTTAATGCCTAAGTGCTCTAGGCAACTCTCTAAGACATCTCTTCCTCTGGGGGTTCACTTTACAATTGTAGTCACAGGTCCAATCACATTCTCATTTTAAAATGAATGTCAAATTACATTAATCAAAACATAACTGCTTTTGAGGTTGTACTAAAAACTTTGACTATTCTGTTTGTATCACAGCTAGGTCAGTTCCTCTAATTTATGTTTTGATCTTAGCTCCAGGTGCTAGAGGGCAGAATGGATTAATTTAGGGATGATGAACCTGAAGCTTTGAGGCCACATATGGCCTTCTATGTCCTTGGGTGTGGCCTTTTGGTTGAGTCCAAGTTTTACAGAACAATTCCATTTATTAAGGGGATTTGTTCTATGAAGTTTGGATTCAATCAAAGGGCAATGCTTGAGGACCTGGAGAGACAGCTGTGACCTTGAGGCCTACCCCGGTAGGTCCAAAGCATTCCTTCCCTCTGCTCCAGGCTTTCCCTTTCTCTCATCCCACCAGCCCTTTTAAACAGCTTTCCTGACAAATCCCACTTCTCTCTTCTCCTTCCCAGATGAAAGTAAGAAAGCAGAGAGCTAGAATATCACTCCACTCAGAACCTTAGATTCATATCCCACTTTCTTGCCCTGGGCTTTCCATTGTCTTACCTGTCTTCTCCTCCACCACTCCCTTACAAAGACATGGCTGCTCAAATAATTTTGATGAACACATAGTTACCATACAGGACAGTCAGATGTATGAATACTAGACTTTACTATTTAATCTGCCACTGAGCCCTCTAGACCCTGGAATGTCTCCTTTTACACTGGACCTGGGTTCTCATAACCACTTGGCATTGCCATATGTTCTATTATGCTCTTGGGCATACTAAGTCTTACCATCTGCCTGGCAAAGATATCCAAGACACCCATGGGCCTTATCATTTGTCCTGCAGTTGAACCTGTCTATATGTGTTATCCCCCTAAGTTAAAACACAAAATGCTTGAGAAGCAGAGAATATTTCACTTCTGCTTATACTACTAGCAATTATCACAATGCTTGCCAAATTATGTGTTTAATAAGTGCCTTTTTATTCATTCATTCATTCACTCTTTGCTTTCATTGAGTCAGATATGCTGACGTGGTATCATGGATAGTAAACTTCTTACTTCTAGCAGTTGTTTTCTGCCTGAATATTCAAACTCTTGCTAACCCTTGTGTTTTGGTCTTATGTTCACAGATTCCCTGGCCTATATTTACAAAACACTGCACAGGAGGTGTAGTTATAAAACTTGTTAAACACACACATAATTTCAAATTTTAATCCCCTTTGTATCAGAGATTCATATAAGGTCATTTCATATTCAGGGAATATTCTGAAAAATAACTAACCTTTTACATAATTTACTGAAACAGACATCTGTGATAAGTTTATAAACAGGGTCTGTATTATATTGAAAGCTGCCAGAAAGACCAAGATAGCAAATTCTAAAACAAATGAAAGGGGAATTTCTGATTAAAAAAAAAAACCTATAGATTAAATTGATAGCATTTCATTTTGGACTAGACTTGATTTAAAATCTCTGAACATTTTTAAGGCAAACATTGGCCAAATTCATTGGATCACACTGGAAAGTACGTCCTGTAAATTAGATTTTTATTATGTGCAAACCATTTGATATTTTATTTCTAAATTTACCTATTGAAAATAGTTATTTTACAGGTTTCCTTTTACAGAGGTTTGCTCTGCATCTTACTCAAATGCATTGTTTTGTGGTTTTAAAGTGAAGAGATAGTTGAATTTAGGAAGTGCTAATGGAATTCTTTGGGCTAAACATACCTCAAAATCCAGAATGGGCATTGTAGGACCACATTATTTCTAGGCATGATTATCTATAGGCTTTAATAAATGGGGTTTGTATATGTAAACGGGTGGGATTCTTCACTGCAAACCAAAAAACACATTCCAGTGGATCAGCTTTCCTTCCTGTATTAAATTTATTTTACTACTTAACTCTGACATGAAAATAAAAATGATATCAGTCCTATTGCCAAAAGGTACATTTATTTCCCATTTTTCAGCTTATCTTTCTTTTAAAAATCATACCTGTTGTATAAAAGCGTGAAAACTGAAGCTGTGTATTCAAGACTTGTTTTTCCCCAGTAGAATTATGTCACTAGCAAACACTATATATATCCATCAAAGTGAAACCTACAAGGACATAAGACTTCATTATTAGAGAACATTGTTTATAACCTTCAGATGGCTTTAGAGTTTCTTTCATAATATGATGAAAAGAGAGGGCAAAACATAGCACACATTGGAAGTTAAAATCCTTACATAAATTACAGCTTTTAATAATAATCATAATAAGCTAACAAGTCTGTTTTTGTTTTACTTTGAAAGAATGAATCACTACAGCCTGAGATCATTATAATAAAATCTTATAATGGTCACCAGTCAGATAAGGTCAGTGGCAGCTTCAGGTTATCAATATTGATTGGACTTGCTAGAGCATCATAGCTAAAACAAAATAATAAATTCAAACAGGAAGCTAATCATGAGAAGAGAACATAACTTGTTTGATTAGATTTCTAAGTAATTTTTTAATAAAATGGATTATATAAATCCTATGTTGCTGTGGAGCACATTTTAAGTAGTTTAAAAAATCATAACTGTTTCATGTAATTTACAATAATGAAAGAAAAATTATGTATTAAATTACGTGTGTACGTATGTTTATAGCAGAAATGATACTTTTAAATTCACCTTCAGAGAACCTCGGAGGTGGAAAAAAACTACCATAGTCATCTAGTCTTATGTATATACTTTTGAAATCCTTTAATGATTAGAAAGATTTTCTCCCCTATATGAAGCCATTGTTTTGTTTGTTTGTTCCCCTCCCCTTCTTCAAACAAGTAGAAAAAGTCCAATACTTCTTCCATACATGAATCCTTCAAATACTTTACTCAAAAACTACTATCATGTCCCTTCTAAACTTTCCTTTCTCCACATTAAACATGCCTAGTACTTTTAGTCAATTTCCATGTGGCTTGTTTTTAAGATCTCTTGCCATGCTGTTAGCTATCTTCTGGACACAATTCAGTTTATTTGCTCTTCCTAAAATGGTTCCCAGAAATGAATATGGTACCACGAATTTGAACTAGAATGGGCAGACTAGTACTGAAGGTCTAAACATGTTCTGTTTTATCACCACATTTGTTAATTCATGTTGATCTTGAAGTCCATTAAAACCTTTAAATGTTCTTTACATGAACAGTATCTCTCCCCATCCCCCCCCCCCCACACGCTCCATGGTTCTTCTATGCTGTAAAGCTTTTTTTTAAACCTAAGTCTTGAACAATGCATTTTTCTGCATTAAATTTTATTCTATTCATTTTAGTTCATTGCTCTAACCTAGAAAAAAAGATTTATTTTTGGATCTGTTCTTTGTCATCTAAAAATTTAGATATACCTTCTAGCTTCATGCCAAATACAATTTGGTGAGCATATCTTCTAGAGCTTCATCTAGACATTGATAAAATTGCTAAAAAAATACAAGACAAAGGGTATATTCCTGGGACACTATACTAAAGATTGCCCTTTAAGTTAATTGATTACTTTTTATCATGGCATGTTCCTGAAAGTTTTATTTTTTAATTTTAAATTTAAAGTTTTTATTTTTTAAGTCAACCCACCGCATCCCCAAATCACTATTTTTTGACCATCTGCACTTTCTTGTGTGGTCCCCTTTGTGACCAATATTCATAGTTAGAAGTAACTGATTTATAACTAGTAATACAAATGGAGGTTTTTTTTTTCTTTTTGCAAATACTGTCCAATGGGGATTGAACTTGTGATCTTGGTATTCTTGCCATCAAGATTTAACCATATGAGCTATCTGCAATTTGTAGTAAGATAAATGTTACTCTACTTTTCTCTCAAGGAAATAGAATGGCCTAATGGTATTTCGAAATTGGTTGTTGTGTCCACTAATGTGTTGGTCTATGGTTTCTAAAAACTTTGGCTTCTAGAAACAGACAGAACTTTGCTTGCCACAATGACTGCAGCTGTTTTCACTGAATGTTATTAAAATAACCCAAAGATATATATTTGAGTTGTGTTTTTAACTTTCTATATGGAAAAACTGCTAAAGTTGTCCTATCTTTGTCTATTTGTTTATTAGTTAGTATTATATAGCCTGTAATTCTTGGAGTTAGAAAGATTTGAACTCAAATCTTGCCTCTGTAAGACATGAGTTGCTGAGCTATACCAGTGAATAGAGTGTTTTTTTTAATTGTGCTTTTTTTCCTCTCTTACCTTTATCTCCAAATATAGCCTCTGCTCCAGTGAACTGTCCCTTTTAAAAAGGATTTTACTTTTTTTACAAAAGAGGAGGGGGAACAACTTTTTAATTATTCAGTAAAATCAACAGACTTATTTCCTGCATCTGACAATATCTTTAATATTCTATGCTCACAGTGCCCTATCTCTGCAATGCAGGGATGTAAGTCCATTTCCCAATCTCTTCCTCAAACTTGGTCACTATAATTAAACAGAATTAAATTTTGTATTATTATTCATTCTGTTTTGATTGTTTGAATAATTATGTATAATTTGCTTGCTCCTACTTATTTTACATCACTTCCTATTAAATCTGCCACTGTTTCTCGGAAATCTTCATATTACTTCTTATAAGTACAGTAATATTCTATTACCTTCATGTGCTACATTCTCTTGAGTAATTCCACAAGAGATGGGCATCTGCTTTGTTTCCAGTTCTTTGCTGTCATATAAAGGGCTATGATAAAGACTTTGGAATATATGAGACCATCGTGTCTGATTTCTTTGGGGTATATGTTTAGCCACAAAATCTCTGAGTCAAAGGGCATGGATAGCTTTTAAAAATTGGTTGGATCATTCACAGCTCCACCAATAGTGCATTACCTTGCATATCTGGTGACCAGAAAATACCAGATATTTTTCAACTCGATGAAATCATTCCTGGTGGGGGGAGTAGGGGAAGATAGCTTTTGGCAATTCATAGATGGAAAATTCTACAAAGTAGAAAATGTTTTCCTGGGTCAAGAGTATATTTGAACCTGCTTATCTGAGAAAATTTGTAAGCACTCCCTTTTTTAATTTTGAAAGCACTTTTACTAAGTTTTTTTCCCCTGTGCTATCAAGAACCCGAACATCCCCATAATTGAAATGATCGTGTGTAGTCTGACCCTAATTGAGGAAGTTTTATATTAGTTTCTTACCATGCAATCGTAGAAGCAATTATGGACGCTTGTCCTGGGGCTTCCATAGCACAGGTGTCCCTGCCTGATTGTCATTTGGTAATTACAGCAGTACTCCCAACTACTCTTGAGCATCAGTTAAGCTATACAACATACTTCATGTAAGTGAAGTCTCTTTGGAAGTACAAGTAAATACTTAATTATTTAGGCTGCTGCCACATATGAGGTTGTCCTGTGTTAAAGTAGGGGATGTACAAAGCTTTAAAAAAATGGAAAATGAACACTGCCTTGTCAAGGAAGCTCAGGACTGTTGTAAAATCTAATGGGGAATTAAAACACTGCAACTAGCAGTAGGGCTCTCCTGAAATATGCAAGAGATCTTAAATAATAGTGAGATGGAGGCACTGCCAACTTTGGGATTTTTGTTTTTTCAAGTCTTTGAAGTCTGACTTTGCAGAACAGATTGTAAATCTCTGGCCCATTACACACCTGCAGAGATTTTGGTGTTTTATTTCTCTTGGGTGAAACTGCACAAGCCCAAACCATGTTAATCACTGTCAGAACCAGTTGTATAAAATGCCAAAACGCAGTCAACCAAGTGTTTTATAATAAATATGACAATGCAGTCAGAGTGTTGTTTTGTTAGGTTTTTTATTTTGGGTAATTTTTCATGTACATTCTCTGAGAGAAAATAGTCCTAATGCTTGCCAGCATTATTTTGTAAACAGGGGAAAAGTCAACAACCTGTGTATACTAAGATTCTAGGTAGTACTTGATAAATTCATCAAGATACTAGCAATCAAGTGTGTCTCTTGCGACATTTGCATTAAATACATTTCAAATAAAATTACAAAAATCACATATATGTATTTAGCCTGCACATTTTTGGGAAGTCTAACTTAGTATCATCCTATCATTATTTTGTGTGAAACGTTCCTTTTATTTTGAAATTGGTTTAGATGGTCAACAAGCATATGTGTGCGTACATTCATATATGTACATGTACACATGTGTGTGTACATGTACACACATGTTCATGTGTGTGCATTATGATAAACTGATATCTTTGTATGTAATACAAATTTCTCCTATTCTGAAAATAACATTTAGTAAATCAGCATTATAGTTTTGATTATTGATTAAATATGTAAATTATTTAGCCTTTCATTTTTATGTACAACTATATTTTTATGAATTTATAAATTTATAGTTTGTAACTCACAAGAATCTGTGGATTTTTAAAAGTGTATTTCTAACAAAAATGTATCTTGCAAATAGTGGTCAGGTTTAAAATAGACTACAGTGGTTTCAGAGAAAGATGAATTCTTTTGATAATGGAGTATTTTTGTATGCAGCCTTTCAAATATAAACTGTTATCCATGTCCCGTGAATCTTGTTCATCCCCTCTAGAATTTATGCATATAACCCAAAGCTAGGATTGCCTTTAGCACTAAACAAAAAAATACAACCATTTCAAATGTGTTAACTCCTTCAAATAGTTCATACCGTTGTGTTTATCTCTTTTCCTTATATTTCTCATATTCCAATTTTATCATAATAATTTTTGCACATGTTCTATCATACCTACTGAATTATAATCTTCTTGAATCAAGATTTGGGTCCTATTTCATCTTTGTATTTCCAGCAGCCAGCATACAGCTTTATATATAGGAGATGTCAAATAAATGTCTACAGAATCACATTTTATTCAACAAATATTTGTTGTATATCTGTTGTTTGTCACTGAGCTTGACAGAGAGGAGTATATAAAAATAGAGTATAAGGTTTCTATACTAATATAATTAATAATATTCAGGTAGACAAAGCATATATACATACATAAATATACCTATATATTTCCAGCATTACATATATATGTATATAGATATAGGGACACATATGTATCTATATCGTTACATAATATACCAATATATGGTATATATGTACAAATGTATAAGAGAAATGAACAGGATTAAAACATCTAGTATAGTAGCATTATCATAGTACCATATATATGCATGCATACCCTGTATCTATATGTACATACATACTATGTGTATATATATATGCTTATGTGTGTACATACATAGATGAATATAATATGTATTTGCTACTATGTCAAAATCTCTGTTACTGCATCTATATCTATCTATATGTCTACAATAATATGGCCGCTACTTTAATCTACTTTGCTACTGTACATTGATGCAAGTACTTAGAAAGCAGACATAATATGTTTGTGTTTGCCTGTTTTATACATATCCATGAAACAAAAAAAGAGGGGGCCGAGGGGAAATGTGGGAAGAATGGAGGGAGAATGCTATCTCTCCTCAGTTATTGGTAGCAGAGAATGCAATGCCTTCAGGTTGGGAAGAAAGCATCAGATGTAATTCTCCCTTCTGTCTTGGGAAATGTCTATTCCTATTCTTTAGCACACAACTGCTCATTGAGCTGAATCAACATCATCGAATAACCCACAAAGATTACTTTAGAATACTCTCTTTACAGCCCCCTAGTAAAAACTTCCTTTCAGTAATTTTTGTAATTACAAGTCATTATTAACTACATTTTGTGTATAACTGGGGCTCTTGCATACTTACAGCTTCTTTTTTTCATATTCAAGGCTCAAAATTATACATCTTCAACTATTGTTCAGTGATGATAGAAAGTCATTGTGCCCTTCACAGACCACTAGCTTCTGATGATCTAATTTCATCTTTAACAATAGCTACAGGAAAGGAAAAAATGCAATATTAGGAAGTGATGTTTTAGCTATTGTGCATGTAAATGAGAGAGGGGAGTGGGTTTAATATTACCTAGGCCAAAATAATTTAATGACATTTCTTAGGAATTCTATTAACCAATATTTTTTATTATTATTATCCAGAGCAATAGGGGACTGCTATACAAAAAAAAAAAGTCTACATACATTTCTGAAGGACTATGACTATTTTATTTAGTGTGGAACTAATTTGTTTACTTTCTGTCTCTTTCTCACTGTGTGCCTCTCTGTGTTTCTGTAGCTCTTGCTCTTAAACACACATACACACAAACATGAAAATAAAGGAAAAATATTTCCCCTATATATGCCCTCCTGCTTATACCCCCTGGTTCTAAGAATTTCTCTAAATAATAGTTTTCTAACATTACTATTGTAAGGATATAGACCTCTTAAAATTGAAAGGCCATAGTTCCTTATTGGCCAGGTTGTGGGAGAAAAATCAACATCACAATTTCCTTTTTTTCTATTCAGATGCTTCTCATTGTCCTCTCTCATTTTTGCCCTCTTCCAACATTCTTTCGATTTTAAGTTGAGTTGCTAGACAGTTCCTGCTCTCAACATACATTCAGGCTGTTAGGTTGTAGTGATGAACTGGCATTACAGGATTTGTCTGGTCTTTACTTCCTAGATCAAATGAAATTTGAAAGGAAAGGAAATTCTTAATGTAAGCATTCCATTTCAAGCATTTACAAATCAATTTCCTTTTTATCTTCCTAATTTTCAGATTTCTGTGATGAGTTTGGTATACAAATTCATGAAACAATCAGAAGTATGAGGAAAGGGGAGAAATGTTATACTATGCATATATGTTAACACAAAAATATTCAAATAGGAATTTTTACTGATTACTGGGTAATACTTAGTAAATCTCTCTTCTTTAATGAGGATGATTATCTCAAAGATGAATAAGAATAGACATTTCAAACTCAACATATCCCAAAATAAACTCTTTATCATTTTTTCTAAACTCAACTATCTGAATTTCCCTATTTTTTTTTAATTGGCAATGACAATCATCCAGTTTTGCATCCTCAGTGTCTTACTAGGCTTCCCTCACTCTCACTCAACCCTCATATCTAGTCATTTCTAATTCCACAGTATCTTTTACATATGTCCCCTCTCTACTTCTAGAGGCACCACTCTAATTCAAGTACAACTCTTCTCTTACCTGAACTAATGCAGTAGTCTCTTCTTAAGTCTTTCCCCTCACCAATCTATTCTTCACTCAGCTGCTAAATTGATTTTTCTAAAGCACAGATTGCCCTACTCAGGAAACTCCAGTGGCTCTCTTTTACCTCTAGGATCAAATGTAAAATCTCCTGTTTGGCATATAAAGATCAATTTATTAAACTCCTACTATGTGCAAGGAACCATTTAACAAAACTGCATTATCGTATATTTTAAATTCATTTTCCTTTGTGTACTTTTCAGTGGAGCTGTGAGATGGCCACAAAAAGGAAGTAGTAGAAAGAAGAGCTTCATTCTTACAAAAGAGCCTGTGGGTCAGATTTGGTATGCTTGTCAGAGTTTGCTGACCCCTGAGTTAAACTCTGGAAAATATGGACTGTGTTATAGGGTCTGTTCTAGGATGTAGAATGTCCCAATCCACATATCAAAAACGAAATTATTTCTTTTCCCTTTCAGAAGAAGGGCTGTGATAGGGCTTTCATTCTTTGATTGGCTTTCTTCTATGAGGTATACTGGAGTCAGCTCAGTAGCTCAGTGGATAGAGCTCTGGGCCTTTAGTAAGAACAAGACATTCAACAAATCAAAATAATATCCATCACTAGTAGGTGCTTAATAAACTCTTATTTATTCCCCTTCAGGGACTGGCCCTACCCTCTATAGGTGCAGGGGTATAATGCATTCTTTCCTCAAACTCTCCTCATAGAATCCCATCTTCATTCAAGGCTCAGCTCAAATTCTATCTCTGATGGGATTTCAGGGAGTCTGTGCACTTGGATGGGAAAAAAAAATACATCTTTATTTTAATATAATTGTAATCCACTGAATTTTATTTTATGCATTTAAAAATTTTGCTCTCAGAAATGGTCCATAGATTGCACCAGACTACCAAAGAAGGTCATTAAACAAAAATAAATAATAATATTTAGTAACTGTTGATAGATGTGAGTGTGCTCTCTTTCCTCATCAAATTATGATATGGACAGTTATTAGTTTAAACGTTTATCTTGCCCTAGTAGCATACACTTTTAAAGTAGAGATTTTTGTAGGGCTTTTTGTTTCATCTTTTCCCCAGCACCTAGAACGTTGTCTGACACATAGTAGATATTAAATATTGTTGATTTTTTTAAAATTTGAATTAGATTAGCACTATTCCCCACAATGCTCATAAAATGATAGATTTAAACCTAGAAGAGACTTTACTTTTAATGATGAAGAAACTGAGGCCCAGAAAAGTTAAGGTCACATAAAACTGGGATTTAAATCCAGGTCCTCTGATTCCTAATCAAACACTTTCCACTAAACCACACTGAATTGATGTCACTTTATCTATGATATTGGGAGATAGTTCCAGGAAGTAAGAGTTAACCTCAACAATAGTTTTTAAATTTTCAGAACTGGCTTTGAAAATATGACCTACGTTCAATAAGTTCCATATAAAGAGAAAAAGACTCTACTTTAAAACTTAGTTTTTGTTCATTTGTTTGTTTTAGAAATGAATAGGATAACTACCATATAATCATTGTTTTGTTTTAGGCCACCAATGGACAATGTGTTAAATACATTACATTTAAATACATTAGATTAAATATGGAGCAAAGGAATTTTCTTCCCTCAAAGATGTCCAGTATTAAGGATGTTTGCATGATTTTAATGAAGCTCAGTCGTTAGGATTAGGTTACCTATGTGCCGTCCATGGGATGTGAACGTAAATCCTAGAACATCACCTATGAATTTAAATCAGAAAGCTCATCAACTTCTGTTGGCAAGGTGAAAGATAAAAGCTACAGAAGGTCCTTCCCAGCCTCTGTCACTAATGATAAACAGCATTAACAGCTTCTGTAGACACTAATGCTGCTATCTTGGGAACACAGGCAGCCACCAGGAGAAGTTTATAGCTTCTCTAATCATACCTTTGTTTGTCACAGACTGCCAAATAAAATCTCAAAAAGAAAACAATAAATATTAACATTTATTAACAATAGAAGGTCACATAAATATGTAGATCTCTAAATATGCAGTGCTTTCTTCATTGACCAAATATCATGTTCCCTATTATAAGCTGTTAATGTAGAATAAGGAAAATCAGTAAATAAAAAAAGAAATTAAATGAAAGCTTTGCTATGTTCTGTTATGTCATGAGCATTTTATGTTTAAAAATCAAGTGGTTTTAGGAAGACAAATTCTTCAAAGTTGTAAAATATTTATTTGCTTAAAGGGATTTTTGAGCTGAATTAATGTCTTCAACTTTAGATATTAAAAATGTAACTTCTTTTTCCATTCCATTTTAAATTGAAAGCTTGTTGAATTCAATTTGAATGCCAAAATATTGTCTTCCAGCTCTATTTTCCCTAAAAACTAAATATTAGTTATAATATTTCAACCATATAATTAGCAATAGTATCATTTTCTGCATTATGTGTTACTTTTTGCATTTTGTATCCTATGCAAAGACCCCTTTATGATAGTATTCTCCTAACACTCTTTATAAGAACATTTTATAATCAAATATGTAAATGTTAACTAGTGATTCAATAGAGGAAACTGTTGTGTATACATGTTCAGTCACTTCAATAAACATGTTAGAAGAAATATGTAAAGCTTAGAAACTCTTTTTAATTCTTTCACATCTCAAATATTGAATTTCTAGTTAAGAAACTAGATTCTAAATCAGAAGAGTGTGATGATGATGATGATGATGATAATGAAGATGACTCAGCCACCGTGATCATCAAGTGATTTATGGAAGTCATTTAATGTCTCTAGACCTTCAGTTTACTCATGTAAACATTCCTAGTTCTAAAATTCAATTATTCTAGGGGTCCATGGGCTTATCACATGGAGAAAATCAGTTTGAAGTATTGAAATGGAAACCTGAAAAAATATTGCTAATGTTAAATTTGATTAAGAACCTTGAATGCTATACTGAAAAAGCTTGAATCAGGTAAGGAAGCCACTGCAGTCCTCTGAGGACAATATATATGAATATAAAACCACTCTTATAGATGGTTTTAAATATTAACCATGTAATCTCATTAGGTTTGCATAGATGACAAAAGATACAGTTTTCACATATAATCTAACAGACCATCATGTATGTAAATTCCATTATTCCATAAGGAAGTAACTTGGTGGATTATAAATGACTCAATAATGTTTATCATAATTTACTAGGGGAAAAAATCCCTCAAAATTCATGTCCTATCCATGACATATCTGTATGTTATCCTTATTCATCATAGCTAGTATATTGCTATTTTGTCATATCTTTTACTTTTATCTATATTTTTCAAATAAATATTTCCTCCCCTGAAGACCTTTTGTTGTTAATTCATTTCCTTTTTGGAAGTGAAACCTGACAGTGGTAGAAAGGAATTCTGAAAAATAGAAGGAAACAAATTTTAAAAAGGAAGAAAAGTGTTTTTTTTTATTTTTTAAACATTTCCCATTTGTTCTTTCTCAATTCCTTATGTTGGGTCAAATGATTGAAAGCCCTTATATTTTTTTGCAAATCAATAAATCAATCAAATCAAATTTTTAACCTTTCTATGGAGCCTTTTTCGCTATTACTAATCATTAGAGAGACCTCTGTATTCCTCTACCCTTTCAAATTTATATAAGCCTTTAAGGGATTCCGTGCCTGCTAACCACTTTCCTTCAGCCTTTAGAAGCTTCCTGCCTTTTATGTCACTAAGTTGGCTACCTCAGCTGGCACCAATGGGATTAAGCTTGAATCAGTTCAAAACCTCCCTATGGTTATGAAGACTGGGAACTAATCTATCTTCCCAGGAGTCAATCAAATGACCAGGGACACCCAATATGTGGAAATTGTTAAGTTGGCTGTGAATTTTGTAGGCTTGCCTCCTTTCTAAATCAAATCTAGAGACTTCCAAACTAGCTCATGACTCCAGATGTGGGCTGCAGTCCCTGTTACCTGTGATTAATCAATAAAAGTCAGCTCTTTTGTGAAAGGCCACATATCTCTGGTTTAATTAGTCTAAATGTTACACATTTAAGATGCTACAGATAGCCACAGATACAGGTGGCAGATGGCAGGTATCTATACCTAAATAAGTTACTTATACTTAGCCATAAGGGTATTAATTTGAGGTTAATAAATATGACTAACATATTTTTAATGCATAGTCTAACTTCATTGCGCATTTGCTTATCAGGTATCATATTCCTCTCTTTTTATTTTCCACTTCCTAGTAACTCTACAAATGCAGCATCAGGATTTACTCACAGTTACTAATTCCTTTTATCTAGGAGGAACACATTATCAAAAATATCTTTTAGGTTATTTATAATTACATCTTTTCAGTTAGTTTCAATGGAGATTTTGTATAAAAATGCTGTATTTTTCTTCTCTTTGGAACAGTAATACCTAGGTAATAAAATTCTGAAAATGTGTTTATTTGAGGACTAAATGAATACAAACATATATACATAAATGCACACACACGAACATTATAAATTATGCAATATTTTCTGTCCATTTTAGCAGTGAAATTAAGGAGATGTAATTAAAATATTTATTAAGGCCACATTTGTTAAACGGTATATCACCCACAAGATGAGGAGTTTAATAAACAGGTCACTAGTTTTTGGATGAATGAATAAATGAATACCGTTAGGACTAAAGTTTATTGATTATACCATCGCGTGTTTTTCCTCAATCTTTTCTTTCCTGACTGGTGTTAGAATTGAGCTAGAAGGATGGAATTTAATTTGTGAAGAAGAAACTCTAAAAGCATCTGAGTCTAAATGCATCAATCTCAATGAATTAACAGGCATGTATTAAATACCTGCTATGTGCCAGGAGCCATGCTCAACACTAGAGATACAAATACAAAGGTAAACCAGGTCTTAATGGCTTTTTTGGAGTTTATACTGTCGTGGGGGAAGAAAACATGTACATGTTTAATACAAAATAGATCCAAAATAACTTTGAGGAGGAATACTATAGTAGCTGGAGTAGGGAGAGGAGATCAAGAAAGACCTCAGGCAGAAAGGTGGTATTTGAGCTAAGCTAAGAAATTAGAGATTCTGAGAGTAGGTAAGCAAGGTGTGCATTCAGGTTGGAGGGGGCGAGGAGCAGCCAGCAAAAGGGTACAGAGGCAGAAGAGGGAGAAGATGGAAACTTAGAAGATGGATGTGACAACTACAGTGTGTGTGGTGTGTGGATAGAAGTAATATTCAATAAATCTGGAAAAGCAGGCTGGGGCCAGTGAATGTCTTTAGAGATGAGTTTATCTCAAATCACCAAAGAAGCCGTTGAAATGTATTAAATGGGGGGTGGATGTGGGGCTGGGAATGACATAGAGTTGTCCTTTAGAAAACTTGGTGGATGTGTGAAAGATTTCTTTTTTAGTAAGAGACAGACTTATGACAGGGAAACTGAATGGAACAGTATTTTAATAGTTCAGAGAGGTAATAAGCATCTTTGTGTGAGTAGAGAGGAGGACATAGTATAGCGTTATACAGGTAGAAATTACATGGTATATAGGATGATTGAGAATGAACTATTAGAAGTTTCTATGTGATATACAAGCCAATATGGCAGTGAAAAGAGCACTTATGTAGGATTTAGGATATGGGTTCTAGCCCCAGATACAGTATGATATGATAAAAATAAGCATTTATTAAGCATCTGCTATATGCCATTATGAGCACTGGGGATAAAAATAAGAAAAAGAAAGACAGTCCCTGCCCTCAGTGATCTTACAATCTAATGGAGGAAGACAACACTGGAGAGGAAGCTAACAAGCAAAGACAACACCAGAAAGGAAGCTAACAAGCAAGGAGAGACAGAGAAGGTCTCTTTGGTGGGGGTATGATGGTGGTGGAGTATAATCCAAAGAGTGTAGCTAATAGAAAATGAAGAGTTCATGGGCCTTCTGCGCTTCGTTCTTTGCTCCACCCTCCATTCAGAGGGTCATAGGGTACTGAGAGGTCTGATGAGGTTTGAGTGTCAAAGCTAAAGGAATCTCTATGATTATAAGCTTCCTTGTGATGCACTTTTTCTTGGGGACTGAGGCTAATATGGAATGGAATCCAAAGAGTGTCATTGATAGGAAATGAAGCTGCTACTGTCTCACCATGTGACCTTAAGCAATACATTTAACCTGTTTTGTTTGTTTGTTTTTCAGTTTCCTCACAGGTTAAATGAAGAT
Source organism: Phalanger gymnotis (assembly GCA_028646595.1). NCBI lineage: Eukaryota > Metazoa > Chordata > Mammalia > Diprotodontia > Phalangeridae > Phalanger > Phalanger gymnotis. The sequence goes on along the minus strand of CM053626.1, from coordinate 146,557,632 downwards.
TAATGCAAGTGTTATACTACAGGGTGTTCCTAAATTCTGAACACACAGGCAAAAATGCATATTTTCAAGAAATGAAATGAACGAATGAAATTTTCAACATTACATTTAATTAGAATATTAACAGATAACATCTTCAATGTGATTTCTATCATTTGTGTTGCAAAGGTTGATGCACTTTGCAAGATTCACGTGAACTCAATGCAATAACTCCACATTGCCATCAATTTTAGCACATTCACTCTTTATGCATTTATGCATTCCATCAAGTGTGTTGCATCTATGATTTTCATTGAGTACACCTTCTCTTTTAGAATACCCCAGAAAAAGAAGTCACTGAATAACACAGAGTCTTTGGTGAAATGGTTAATGAGATGTTAATGAGATTTCCTGTGTGTTCAGACTTTAGTGGCACCCTGTAGAATCTAGTCATTAGATGATATTCCTTCCAGCTTTAATAATCTTTTAACTCCAGTGCACTGCCAATAAAATATCCTTGCCTGAACTGTTGCTATTCTATCATACTGAATTTGTTAACTTTGGGGATAACAGGGCCCCACCATTTATTACCATGTATAAATATTGCCATGTATAAATAACATGGGAATTTAGAAGCTTGAATGTTTTATTTAATTGAGCTTTGCATGTATGGCCAGAGTCAAATTAGACTTTTTTGGCTAAATGCAAAATATTTTAAAATTTATTCATACATACACATATAATAATTACATAAAATACCAGTTCCCAAAGTTTATCCTTAAAGTCTTGATTATGTATAGAATCTATATTCATGTCTGTTATCATCCAAACTAAACTCATGAAAGTTGGCTTACATTTGCATCATTCAAGAAAAGTATTGTAGGCTGAAGAATTCATTATACAGTGTTAAACCAACAGTTAAACAAATTAAAATTTAAATTAAAAATAATGCTAAGCATAACACACAATATTTAGGAGATATGATGGCAATTGTTCTCAGGGATAGCAGTGAGATCAAAGTCAGAGTAAATATTTTGCATTTTTCTAGCCTAGTTATTATAGAATAGCTTTGAAATTAAAGGTTATGTTTTTGTGTTCCCTTTAGGGTTTGATCTGTGTTCCCTTTGAGAAGCCGTCTCTAGGTTTGAAAACTTTGGGGAGAAATAATCTAAAGCTGTTGACTTTCATGTCCACTTCTTAAAACACTGCATTTTATGCAATTTTGTTGCTGCTTTAATGAGACTAGCTGTATAATTTCACTTTTCTTTGCAAGGGAAAAAAAAATCAGAGAAAAACGAATAGCCTTTAGTAATAACAAGATATTCAACAAATCAATATAATATCCATCAAAGACATCTGAATTCACAGGACCAAGAAATTGTGACCCATAAGATTGTTTTCTTTTTAAAGCAACAAACATAGATTTTACTCAACTCCTTATGTTCTTAAATGTGATCTGTCAGATTCATTTTGTACTAGAGGCAACTGTTAACATTACAAAGACTAGGACAATGATCTTTCATTTCATAACTGCAGTTGATGCCACATTGGGTCCTCATTTTCCCCTCTTGACCTGTCTCATTCCATGACATCTTTTGAAAATGCACATTCTATGCAGGAAAGGCTTAGCAAACATCCCTATTTTTGATCTGTGTGTGGCAGCCAACAGCTGACTGAATGAGTCTTCTTGAAAAATAAGATGTCTCATGATAACCAGCATGTTGATTCACCTTTCAAAGGGTAAAGTTCAAATGTCTTTCCCACATTCAATAAATCATCTTTGCTCTGGTGTCTACATTATTATTGACCAGTAGCAGCAGTAAGCCTGTTGATATTTTCCAGATATTAAAAGTGATTACTGACAAGGATGGAGAAAGAGGAAAGAATAGAGAAAGATGCATAAGGCCTCCAGTAGCTTCCTCAAGTTATTCAGATGTCACTTTCTGCTAAGATTCTAAAATATCTTGCCAGATAGTCTAACTTTTTAGACAGCATGGCTCTTTTCAGTTTATTACATGCATGAGTTACACTAATCCAAGTTAAACAAGGAACCCTAAGTAGTTAGATTATACAAACTGTAAGGTTTTTAAACTTTTGACAAGGGACAGAAGGGAAGTTTTCTCCTCCTTACAAGGAAATCCTCACTTAAGCTCCATGAGTCAAAAGCACTTAAACCCCATGAACCTTTAGCTAGTCTCCTTAGCCGGTGTATCTTGATGAGGATCTGGCCCCTATTTTTGCCCTGGTCACCCTGTAGCTGAAATACTTCTCGGTCTCCTAGATGTTCAATTACAATACCTTCACAGGCAAATTTCTTTGAATATTTTCACTGGTTTCTTTTTATTTTAATCCTCAGCAATCCTCTGGACAGTAGTGAGGGCCTTTCTGCCATTTCTCTGTTGCAATCTCATAAGGACATAATTCTCGGGACTCTATAGGAAGCATGTCGTCACCCTTGCTTGCATCAGCAAAGAGATCGAAAGAGTAGAGGCTCTAGATGGTGGACATACTATATGATTCTTTTTCCTAGGTGGAAATGGCCTGGGGAAGGCAGTGGCAGGAGAGGCTGCAGTGGGGGAAGAAGCCTGGAGAAAGGAGGCAGCTTGTGGGGGAGGCTATTGAATCCTCAGTGGTAGCTCCATGACTGGGGCTTCAGATGTCCTTATGAGGCAAAAGAAGACTTGACTTTTTTTGAGAAAGATAGCAATAGGAAATTCTGTTATTCAGTGTGTCATAAGGCAAAAAAATTGTCTCCTTAGCATTTAGTTCAACACTTGCCCTTGAAGAGTTTGGCTTTTGTCATTGAATCTTGCTAAGTGCTAAGCCCCAGGCCCAAACCTCAATTAGGTGTAACATTAACATTATTACATTTTGCTTTTCTTCTCTTAAGGGCCTTTAATGATTCTGGGGCAGATAAAGTGGGATCTTTTTGTCTTGGAGCATTTCTCAGCACTGAGACAAGTAGGAGTCATTGATTTGTATATGATATGATCCTGGGGATGGAGAACTTTCCCAGA
>CM053626.1:146523311-146554139 GCA_028646595.1 Phalanger gymnotis | reverse complement strand
TCTGGTAACTATGTATTGGGATTTGAATCAGACAAGGTCTGTCTGTTGAATTTTGTAATTTGCTTGTATTTTGTTCTAAAGTTCAGGGTGCTGGCTTTTTCCCCTGAACTAGGTGAATGATATTTGTGTGCTGAATTAAAGTAAGCTTGCCACCCCCTTAACCTTGCTCTCCTTATTAAGGCATATCAAAAGAACCTGGGCCTTCTGGCTGTCCGGCAGCTTTCTGGGTGCTGGCTGTGGGTGGATTTGGACCCCCCACAGAAGCTGCTAGCCAGATTGTTAAAACATTCAGTCATTTCAGTTGAGTTCAATTCTTCATGATCCCATTTAAGGCTTTCCTGGCAAAGAAAGTGGTTTGCCATTTCCTTCTCCAGATCATTTTACAGATGAGGAAACTGAGGCAAACAAGGTTAAGTGACTCGCCCAGGGTCATACAACTATTATGTGTCTGAGGCCAGATTTGAACTCAGATCTTCCTGATTCCAGGCCTGGACCTCTATCCACTGTGCCACCTAGATGCCCCAAAGAAATATAGCCTTAGACTTAATATGAAAATGTATAACATATAAGCTAAAATTCTTTATTTGTGAAGATAGATTTTATGAAGGACCTCTTCTCTTAATGTTCTATTATTTACTGTTCCATATTAGACTGTAAGCTCTCTTAGGGTATTGTATATATTTAAAAATTTTTTACCATCACCCAGCATAGTGTTTTGCAAATATTAAGCACTCTGTAACTAAAGGCTTAATTAATTAATGGTTTTTTAACTTCCAGATGACAGTTGTGAAATATAAAGGATTTGTGCAATATTATTTTCCTATTCACATCTTTTCAAACCCTCCTTTTTAGCATTCTTCGTTTTTTTAAAAAATGAAAACAATTCATTTTAGAGCATAATATTAGTTAAACTAAAATACAAAGTAAATTTAAATTTATTATAAGCATACTTATAATAACCCTATGGTATAGTATATAACACGCTACACCTGGAGTTGAGAAGACATGGTTATGAATTCTGTCTCTAGTTTCTAGTTGTGGTCCCATTGGACAAGTCACTTAATTTCTTGTGAGACTGAGGCAACTATTCAAGTTGGTGAACCATAGGTCCTTTGTGTGTTGACATAGAAACATACTTTTAACAAATTTACTTTTACATATAATTTCCCTCCAGTTCAACAGCTGTCTTCCTTATAATTTTACTTCTGAGAAAAAAAAGGAAGACAGAAAAAATATTTTATCACAAAGAATTACAGGATTTTAGATCAGTTTTATATGTCAATTTAAAAATCCAAGAGAAATAGAAAGATTTTCTTTAAGAGATAATATTAAATCTACAATGAAAACATGTAATTGGAAGCATGGCACAGTTGTAGACTTAAAAGTCCAGTCCTGCTGCTGACCCTTACTAACAGTGCTACTTAGCCTAGTAGCTAAGTTACACATGCTTTCGGTCTGCGTTCACAGAGAAAACTGCCACACCAATATCCCAGACCTTAATGTATATAAATATATAAGTAATGAAAGAGAAGTGCAAAGAACCCTAATTCAGCTGCTCATATAAAAACATACTTCTTTCAGAATTACTATTATTAAAACTTAATTTAAATAATAAATACATCTCCTTATCACAATGATTGGTTTCGTCAAGGTTGATACTTCTACCCTAGAATAAACACAGTGCTTAGTTATTAATTTTATTGCCATGCTTCTTTTCAAACTAAGAATGCCCAGTACTACATATTGTGCTATAGTGTCTTGCAAAGAAAATAGAAGTAATGGACCCTACCCTTAAAATTTATCCTCTAACAGAGAGGACGGGACTACGCTTACTGACAGAAGTATACTAACCTATAGGTAATGACTGTAATTATTCACTTTTGGAGGGGTAGAGTCAGCTGAGGTTAATCTAGAAAGGTTTTATAGAAGGAAGGGATCCTGGAGCCTGATTTCGAAGGTGTAAACCTTGTTTACATAAAGGAAAAGCTAAATGTATTCTAGATCAAAAGAGTATCTTTTGTAGTGACTTAGAAGCAATAGAAGATGAATTTTGATTAAGCAACAGCAAACTGTTTTCTTTGCAACTAGGTCTAGATTGATGAAAATTATGAATCCCCTGAAGTAATGCCATTCCTGAAGTGATGGCATTATTCAAATTAACAGTACATATCTCCATTGGGCTGGAACCAATTACCATATTTTACACAATTATAACTTTGAATAGGGCATATTTGAATACATGCAACCACTTCCCAGGATTTGACTTTTGCACTAACTGGGATCTAGCTGAAGAGAAGAATCTAAGATAATATGATTACATGGATAGATAGATAGATAGACAGAAAGACAGAAATGGACAGGCAGGCAGACAGATTGATTGATTAAATATAAATCAATTCAATTTAAAAAAAAATACTGTGTATGAAGTTCTGGGGATCCAGAGATGAGAAATAGAGTAGTTGCTTAGCAAGATGTCTTTCAATTTGGTAAGGAGAAAGAAACATGCCCACACATAAATACACACAAAAGGTCAAATAGAGTGCCATAAAGAATTGAAGTGGTAGTAGATAATTCATGCCTAAGAGGATTGGGGGAAAAGATGAACATCCTGAAGGAGATGATACCTTCCCAAGACTTTGAACAAGAGGAACATTTCAACAAACATTGTGATGCCTACTAAGACATTTCTTCCTTTGTCCTCCTTACTTAGAGCCCATAGACAGTACCAGGTGATAATGATGCCCAATCTAATTTTCTTTTATAATGCTTCTTTCTCAATACTTGGTACTATAATTATTTACTCCCCTTTCATTGGGCTACTCCAAAGGGGCTTTATTCCATTTGAAAATGGCAATAAAAATGTACAAAGTACTTGATTTAGTCCTTCAGGCTTCCTTTCCTTCTGACCTCAGCTTTAAAAATACTGCAAGCTTACTAGCTCTTAACAAGCACTTCAGTCTGGCAACTGAAGAATTGTAGAAAATCCTAACTTTGCATCACTGGTTGCAGGGAGGAGGCAGATCCATATTAATACTACTACTACAACCAACTCTTGTTCAGTCGTTTTCAGTCGAGTCTAACTCAGTGACTCCATTTAGGATTTTCTTGTCAAAGATACTAGAGCGGTTTACCATTTCTTTCTCCAACTACAATTAGCTTATTGAATTAATATACCGCTAGAAAGTTTACAAAGCATTTTATGTATGTTATCTCATTTTGACCTTCAGAAGAACTCTATGAGTTAGGTGCTATTGTTATTTTGATTTTTATTGTGAGGAAACTGAGGATGAGGGAGATTAAGTGACTTGCCCAGGGTTTGCTGAGCTAATAAGTGTCTGAGGCTGGATTGGAACTAGGTCTTTCTGAACCTAAGTCCAATGGTAGTGAGCTCTTTTGAAATGTGGTAGGTGAGGCAAGAGAGATATAGAACAGAAAGGACTCTGATTACTTTTAATCTCTCCACTGAGAAAAGCAGTACCTTTCCTAGAGGCTTGCTGTTGTTGTTCATTCATTTATGTCCAACTCTTTGTGACATAGACCACAGCACACCAGGCCCTTCTGTCCTCCTCTATCTCTCAAAGTCTGTCCAAGTTCATGTTCATTGTTTCCATGACATTATCTACCTCATCTTCTGCCATCCCCTTTTCCTTTTGCATTCAATCTTTCTCAAAATCAGGGTCTTTTTCCAATGCATCTCATCTTCTCGTTATGTGGTCAGAGTATTTAAGCTTCACCTTTGATATTTGGCCTTCCAATGAATAGTCTGAATTAATTTCTTTACATATTGACAGAATCATTCTCCTTGCTGTCCAAAGGACTCTCGAAAATTTTCTCCAGCGCCATAAGGCATCAGCTTCTCAAAGATAGGGACTGTTTCACATTTATGTTGGCATTTCCATTCACTAAAACAGGACCTCATAAACAGGAGATGTTTAATTAATGCTAGATTGATTAGGAGGAAATTTTTTTTTTTTTAAAAAAAGCAACTACCTGAAGTGTTTAGCTAGATGCCATTGAAATTCTGAGAGTTAAGAAGACCATTGACACATCATGGGTCAAATGGTAGAACATGCAGATAGGAATTACATAGTTGCACACTTGTTTGAACCAGCAGAACAAATAGTTTTGTTTCATGTAGATTTAAGTTAAGCTATTTTCTGAGTTGTGCATGCTGTAGTCACACCATGGATTTATAAGGGAGACTGCCGGAGGTCCCTCCAAAATATATTTTCCCATGGAAATTTAACAATGATATTAGTTACTTTGTGAGACTAAGAATAAAGCAAGTTATATGAGAAGAATAAATTAAATAGGATTCTGGTTCAATATATTTATCATTCTGGGGGTCCAGGTAGGGGGAATGAATAGTGGCAGGATAGCATAGACCAGGTGATGTAAACTAGAAGTCCAGGGGAGACTTAAGAAATGCTAAAGCTGTGGATAAGAAGAATATCAAACTCAGGAAGATTAGCTAAGTGAGAGAGAAATAGACACATGTATACTGTGTCTATTAAAAGGATTATAGACTCAGCAGAAGGGGCGCCAACTCCAAAATCCTTAATAGCTGATTCTTAGAATAGAAGATAAAATATATGTTTTCAGGAAAACTTAACACTTTCATTGAAACCAAATAAACAAAAAAATCCACATTCTGAAAACCAAGGGAATTCTTCCTGCTGAGAGTATCTAGGTTTGTGTGTGTGTGTGTGTGTGTGTGTGTGTGTGTGTTAAAGTTACCAATTTCAGGGAAGAATCTATTGGTATGACTGAATTCAGTCAAAGGGCTGCACTTGAGGCCCTAGAAGGTCACATGTGGCTTTGAGGCCATAGGTTCCCCACCCCTGATCTAGCTAGCCCCTCTAGATTATTCTCTCCACCTAGTACTAACACAGACAAGGTCCCTTGAGGGCAACTGCTCCTCTCAGGTTCTAGGGCCCCTAATTGGTCTGAAGTTTTAAAACTATAGCTCACAGCTCCTGATAGTGTGATTTCCCTTGACAGTTAACCAGTTTACACAATTAGTCCTTAGCAAAGGCATTTACTAAATGACATAGTAAAAACAGTAACTATAAAACATCTTCTCATAGACCTGGGGTGTACTCTCCCACAAATGTAAACAGGATCCATGGGAAGAATTAGCACCAATCTAGAGTACAATGATAGTGAGACACATATGTAGGAAATACGTGACCCACAACTTCGGTGCTGCATGGCCTTGAAATCTTTTCTTTCTTAAGGGAGTTCTATCTCTGTTGAATTCATAGCCAGCTGTTGCAACAATCCAGCTAGAGGCTGCTGTGGGGGTATAAAACCAACAACCAGCTCACAGAACACTGCAAGCCCAGGTTCTTTTGATCTGCTTTACCAAGGAAAGCAACGGGGGTTAACAATCATACTTTAATCCAGCATACAAATATCATTCACTTAGTTCAGGGGAAAAAAGCCAGAACCCTAAGCTTCAAAGCAAATACAAACAAATTACAAACATCAACAGACAGACCTTGTCTGATCCAAATCCCAATTCATAGTTACCAGAATTTAACCAAGTCCGAACATCCAGGCAAGCTGGAGGGCTCTTAACTACAGCTGTCCAGAGTCTCCACATCAGCACATTATCCAGAGTGAGAGCCCTAAGCAAATAGCTCTGTCTTCCCTTTTTATGCACTTTGGCCAGCATCAAATGTCATCTGAGCGACCAGAACTTAAGCTCTTACTATTGGCTCTGGAATTAGCACCTCCCCCCTAGGACCTTGAGGGCTTCACGCCCACATCGACTTAGCACCTAATAGCTTGGGGTTTCGGGCCTACCTGGGAGTGAGGATATAATCAGACCTCCCTTCATTGGCCCCCTCTGGAGCCCCACCTTAGTTACCAACTCACACCCACATAGGCTTAGCACCTGATAGGGGTTTGGGCCTGGGGCTTAGCACCTAATAAGACTCAATCAAAGACACTGAATTAATCAAAGGAAACAAAGGCCAAACTCTTCAAGGGCACTTGGTTGAATAAGTGCCAAGAGCCCATCTTGATCCCCAATACACCAGCCTTCTTTTCTACCAACAGATAGCATTCCTTGAAACTGCTTCTGACCTCAAGTTAATATTTCTCTGTATCCATGCCTGCTTGGAGCTTGTGTCTGCTCCCTCAATTGTGCCTTGAACTCTGTCAAAGTAAATGGATGGAATGTCTCCTTATGGACAAATAACTGCTGCTAGACAACATGAGCAGTGGGGGAGGGAGGAAAAATAATCACCTTCTCCCCTCCAAGAGGTTAAGAGTTGCTGGCTCTCTCTTTGACTCATCTTAACTGGCAGCTGTCTTCATGGCTTAGCTATTTCAAGCCTTGCAAGGCCAATTTTCCACTCCCTTCTAATTGAATGAGAGCAATAGATGAGAGAGAGAGAGAGAGAGAGAGAGAGAGAGAGAGAGAGAGAGAGAGAGAGATAAAGGAAGTTTGTGCTTCATAAAAGGATCAGTAGATACTTTGTTAACACGTTAATGTTCATACATCAATACATCATCGTCTGTGATTGTATCCTGTGATTATAGCAACTAAGCTGTGGGGAGAAAACCAAATGCTTCTCTCCTTATAAAAATATAGGTTCTGAGGAAATTTTCTCTGAATTTAGCCTAAAAAGATGTGCTAACCATATGTGTAAACTTGATTTTGGTAGTGGATAGAGGAAAGGGAGTGGAAATTGTAGATTCAATCAATATGCTCATGTTTCAGTGATGTTTGGAAACATAATTATTGGAAGTTTAAATAAAAATTAATCAAAAATCTATTTTGGAAAATATCTAGTTCAACTTTGTTTTATACCATTGGATTATAGTACAGGAAAATCTATCAAATGAATAATGGTATAGGAAAGAATTGATTTTTTTAGAGGTTCAATTTGTTAGCAGTCATTTCAATGTGCTTAATCTGGTGTTTTGATGAAGTAGAGATAGAACACATTCTTAATAGGTCATCTTCAGACAGTCGTACTGTTTTTTAAACTTTGTCTTTAAATATGTAGAAAACTGATGCTTTGTAAGTCCTTTTAAAAGAATTCAACTTTATAATAGCTGTATATCACTTTGTGGAATAAATACATTCCTGAAATCTTGTATGTGAAAAAATGTCTATAATCGAATTATATTTTCACTCCATATTGCACAATTAAATTGAAAATGTGTTCTCATAAGAAATGATTGATTCCATACTCTATGGTCTCAGTCATTCAGTCAGTGAACATTTATTAAGTACCTACTATATGGCTGGCATAAAATAATAATTGCAACTAGAAGATTTATTGTCATAATACTTCAATACTAGATGAATCTATGATCTCATAGATACTTCCTGCTCCATGCCATATCCTCCTATGAAATTACTGTTCTTATTCTATCATAAACCCTCAAGAATAATCCAGTTCTTTTCATGGAGAATTTCCTCTATATCTTTTGACATATAGTGGTATGAGTGAAACAAATGGATTGTCTATCCATTATACTTTGTTCTTGATTCACCTACTTTATAATAGTAGACATTTCATAAATGTTTATTGATGGAAAGACTGATCATAAAACCCCTGAATATCACTCCTATGCTCCCTTTTCCACATCTTTAGAAATAAACTATATCCTCCTTACCTACACCCACCTGACTCTGTCTTTTGCCCTTTGGGTCATTCACAATTTTGATTCTTTAAAGATTATGCTGATTCCATTCAAAGTATAGTGACTGGCAAATAGTAGATGCTTAACAAATGCCTTTTGATTGGGAGAAAAGTAGTGTTAAAATTGTGCATATATTGTACTTGTGTGTGTTGGGAAGTAGTTTGGGTTTGCTAAAGACAATGTATAATTCCACAAGTGCAATATTAGTCTGTTCTTTTCCTCTTTTTTAATTATCAGTCCCTATCACTGCTAATCTGCAGAATCCATACAAGATAAATGTATAAATTAACTCATTTGACTGTCCATCCAGCATCTTAGTCTGGGTACTGATCATTCTTTATCTGTTTGATTGTTTCATCATGAATTTTAACTCTTTTAAGTGGTTATAAATTTTAGTGAGGAATTCCTGTGGTATTTAGGGAATTAATATAATCAGCACAATTTCCAAACAGGAACATTTGGAGGATTCCCTCGTCTAAAGGGAATCATTCTTCCAACTGGACTCAATGTAGGATATCCTTCAAGTAACTGAAATATAGTTTTCTCTTAGTGATATGGAATCTTAGGGAAACTTTTATCTTCCTATTTTATGATTTAATATTAATAACTATAGTATCACTGAAGAAAATGATCTCTGACATTGTATTTATCAAGGATTCTTGTGTGTTCTTATATGCATGAGAGATTCCTTCTTCTAGGAACCTTTTAGGTTGCATTTTGCTTTCTGAGCCAAATCCTATTGTTTTTAATAGTCAATAAAAAAGAAAACAGTGGAATACTCTATGTGCAACTTTTAGGTCTATAATGTAATTCTGGTTATGTTGTCTCTTGTAGAAGACCATCTCACATTTTTACCAAGGATTTCTTTGATGAATATGCCAATTACTTATCATAAGGTTATATAAGAATGAGAAATTACACATAGGGTAATTATTAATGTTCTTGGTGGTATCTTAACAACATCTGATAATTTTGTGACAGTTTTCCTTAAGCATTAGATAGTTTCTCTTTCATAATAAAGTTATCTATAGCACAGGTATCTATGTATTTGATGTGGCTGTGTATTTCTTGCTTTTTTTATGAAGTTGTTGAGTCTCAAGAGGTATTTGGAGGCTCTTGTTGAGCTCTTCATAGACTATCTAAACCTTATAATCATAAAGTTATATTCTCAGGCTAATGTTTAGTTATATTGAGTAATTAATTTTTTTTTTGTTCTGAACATGCAGTTTCGTTGGTTAGAAAACTCACAATGAGGAAGCCTCTTTACCAATGCAAATTGCCAATTCTTTTGCAGTCTAGAGTTTGAGAGAGTTGCCTGGGATACTGAGAGATTAAGTAACTTGCTTAGGGAAGAAGTCAGAGGTAGAAATTGAACTTAAGTCATTTTGATTATGATTTTAGCTTGCTATCCACTATTATCTTTGTATAAAATTTATTATTTTAATTTGCATTTTTCTATTAATAATTATGTTAAACATTTTAATATGCTTGTTTTCAGTTTTTTTAAAAAAATATGTGCTTTGAGCACTTATTTACTGGAGAACAGTGCTTAATTTATTTTTTATGTCCGTTTTCAAATGAGCTTGGCTATCAGATGACAGATTTTTATATTGAAATATTTGATGCCAAGGTTTTTAGCCCCAAATGACAACTTTTTTTCTTAGTCTAGTTGCATTGATTTTTTTGAGTGTAAAAGGTTTTGAATTTTCATTCAATTAAAATTATCTGTTCTATTTTTTATGATATCTTCTATCTCTTACTTGGTTAATAGTTCTTCTTCAAACATAGATCTGAAATGTACCTCCTTCAATTTTCTTGTGAATTTTTACAGATATTACTTTTTAAGCTTTAAGTTAGGGAAATATCTTTTGAGCTTTATCCTTAGGGTATTTGTTGACAAACTTTAAATATAACTGTGGTAAAGTCAAGTTTGGGGCATCTAGGTGGAGCAGTGGCTAGATTGCCAAGCCTCAAATCGGGAAGACTCATCTTCCATAGTTCAAATCTGACCTCAGACACTTACTAACTCTGTCACCCTGAGCAATTCACTTAACCCTGTTTGCCTCAGTTTCCTCACTTGTAAAATGAGCTGGAGAAGGAAATGGCAAACAATTCCAGCATCTTTGCCAAGAAACCCCAAATGGGGTCGGAAAGAGTCAGACACAACTGAAACAACTGAAAAACAACAAAAAGTCAGGTTTAACTTTCCTTCAAGGTCCAACTTAGGTGTTATACATCCTTCATAGTCCCCTAGCTTAACATTATCACTATGTTTTCTAATTTTTCACAGAAATTTGCTGGGACTTATTTTTATGTGTCCCTTTTAAAATACACTCCCTCTTTTCCGACTTCTTGTACATTATCTACTAGATTGTAAACTCCTTGAAAATATGGTCTGTGTTATGTCAATCTTCCTCTTCATGAAAGGAGCAACCCCTATGGAAAATGGACACACACTTCCCATCGTCACTAATACAAACATCAACTCATAATGAATTACCACAGTTGGCAGATAAACCCAAGCGCCCCAGAAGCAGCAGTATTCCTCAGACTACTGGCCCTGTTTTCAGATCAGATCCTATGGCCATATCCAGGGAAGTAATTCTTGTGGCGAAGGATCCCACAAACCATAATAACATAGAACCAATTACCATCCACAGAGCAAGCAAGCCAGTTTAGTTGAAGCTATCTCCCTCTCCTGAGGGAGACATAGTATGCCATAGCATGTCAGCACCTCCCTTAATATCTTAAAGAAGATAGCCCAGAACCCTGAAACTACAAGTATCACCCCTCCTCCCCACAGACCACAGGCCCTACGTCCAGCCCTGCTTCTGTAGCCATCATCCAGGGATCATTTCTTGTGGAGCTGCTAACAGACAATAGCTACTGAACGTTTGAAAAAAAAAAAGTACTTGGCCCCAAAGTCCTTGAAACTGTCAAAGGGTTCAATATCAAAAAGAGATGTGATTTCATCAGTGGAAATAAAATTGGCAAATATGTATTAAAAGCTACTATGCCACTGAATCCTTAGGAACATAAAGCTTTTCCATCTTCCTTGCAATTCTCCCTATTAGAATGTATATACTTCTATGGCAGGGTCTGTTTTATTTTTCTATTTGTATCACCAGAACTTAGCATAATACTTTATAAGTGCTTAATAAATACTTTTCACTCATTAATATTCTAAGGTAATAGCACAGCACAGTGTTTTTCTGGGGGGGAGGGGAGGAGATGTAGAATTCTAGACATGATATTACAGATGTAAGGAGGAACTCATGTGAAAATACCTCATATATGCACATATATACAAGTGTGCTCACATATACATACATACATACATATATATGCATATATAATTAACAACCTGGCTCCAACTTACAATTTTTCAGGTTACTGAGCAGTATTCTGTGATTTACACATGTTATTAGCTAGAATATGTCAGAGACAAGAAAGGAATCAAGAATTTCTTGTTTCAAAGCCAGCCCTCTAGTCACTCCTCCACCTTATCCCTGGCCTTTTACATAGTAAGCATTTAATACAGGTTTCTTAAATTGAAATGCTTAGATTAATTAATAAAGCTGCCTCCTAAAATTTCACAAAACCAGCCATTCTGTGGATTCTATAATAATGATTTTCTCCAGAATAAAACAAATTCATTACTTCCTTTTCAGATTTCCTAAAACTCTGTGTGTGTATTTGTGTGTGTGTGTGTGTGTGTGTGTGTGTGTTGTTGTAACCTTTGAAATACCCTATACCATTTTTTATGAATTAAGTTTTCATGTCTAAAAAAGGCTTGATCTCAAGTTGTATTACCATCATGTTTACAAAGGAGAAAAATAAATCTCAGAGTTTAAAGGACTTATCCAAAGATGGACAAGTAGTAAGTGCTAAAATAAGGATTCAAACTCCAGTCATTTGACCCAACAAGATCCAAAAATTTTTCCAACATAATATACTAACACTTAGAGCATTTCTGAAACATGTCTCCTAATATACAGACTGCTTCTTTGGTTCTTTTTAATGATTGTACTGTTCATTTAATGTAAGAGAAAAATCTCTCTCCTTTTCTTTCTCTTTCTCTGTTGCTATCTCACTGTCTCTGTCTTTGTCTCTTTATCCTTTCCTCCCTTCCTCTCTTATTCTCTCTCTCCCTGTTTCTCTCTCTCTCTGTTTGTCTCCATCTCTCCCTCAACTTTCTCCTTTTGGTTTCTCCCAGAAAGTCTTGAAATATAGAAATTCTCTTCTCTCATCATAAGATGTCAACTATCATGCAAAGCAGCATTTACTAAAGTATGCAGACATAACCAAATGACTGAATAATCATAGCAACAAGCACTGTTTCACTTAGACTACCCTTAACCAGATAGCTCTAGCCAATGAAGAGTGAAAATAATAAAAAATGAACATTCGAAAATTGTTTCCATAATACTTTTAAAAGAAATGCAAAGTTGGAAAGATAACATTTTCCTTCTGTTATTTGGAATGTGCTTTTCTCTGCTCATTGTTGCTACTTAGTAGATAATAGAACAGATTCTGGCAGTAAATTACTCCCTAAAAACGAATTAGGCTATTTGAAATGCCCTTCGAATCGAGTTATGCTGTTCTCCATTGGACACACCAAAGCACCCCATTACCCCCAGTGACCTGATAGAGGAGATGTGTGTGCCAAAGTGATCATTAGTAACCTTATTGGAACCATCTTATTTAGAAGAAAATAGCAATCTTAATGCATTAAAAACCTTATGAAAAAGAGATTTGAGTAAAAATTCCTTGAGGAATTCACAAAGTGTAAAAACAGATTCTACAAGGGCCCTGAAAACTTGAAATGAACAGAACAGAAAATAGATATAAAAAGAGAGGATCAATGAACTAAGTATGAAATTCAAAAGACCCCAAAATCTTCACAAAATTCACAATACTAGAAGAAGTATAAATGAAATCTTGAAAAGTAGAGAAGAAATAGAGAAAATTCTGACTAAAAACAATATGCCCAATAAAATGAGCTTTTAAAAAAGAGTAATAAATCCAATAAGCTTTTAACATGACTTAAAGTCAATAACAGACAAGAAATAAAAGTAATTATCAGAAATTACTATACACATTTAGATGCTAGCAAACAGAATTCAAAGGGCATTGAAAAGTATCTACTTGTAACCCTTGGCTCAAAGGATAATTGTATGAGATTTTTTTCTTCATTGGCAGGGATTGATTACTCAATGCCTACTTATGCTGCTGTGTGAGGGGTAGGGGCACAGCTGGTAAGAGTGAAAAAGAAGTAAGATCCTAGACTCCTCTGCTTTTAACTTTTAAAGAGAAGATGATATAAAAATAAGCCAGAAAGATATATCGAAGAAACACAACTACTGACCGAACTCAGTAATTAATATTTATGCAAAAATTTTAAGTAAAAGCTTCACAAAGAGATCATGGCAAAATAACCAGAAAATAATTAGCTGTGAAGAAGTTTTATTCATACTAGGAAGATTCAAAATTAAGAAAACAATCAGGATTATTAATCACATAAACAACTATGATAGCCAAACAACAGGATTATCGTGAGGCCAATGGACACTTTAGTCACTTTATTAGAATAATTCCAAATTGCTTTCCAGAATGTCTAGACTCATTCACCACTGTGCATCATTCTCCAACCCTTCAATGTTGACTCTTCCCTCTGCAACCCCTATATCTCTCAAAGACTACATACTATATCTATAAGAGCTGGATAAATTCAAATAGAATGTTGAGAAAAGGAGTTTGTGCCACTATTTTAAAAGTTCAATTCAGAAATGTCTGAATATTAGGAGAGTTTCCTATAGAGCCCCATGTAGGTCTCCCTATACCTGCTTTATCAATAGTCCAAGAAGATTTATAAGGAATCTCTGGAGAAGGAAGAGAGGGGGAAAAGTAACAACAATAAAATTTACATAATGCCTACTATGTGCCAGTCACTGTGGTGGGCACTTTACAATCATTATCTCATCTGACCCTTACAACAACCCTGAGAGGTAGGTGCTATTATTAAACACATTTTGCAGATGAAGAAATTAAGGCAAACAGGGTTTAAGGGACTTCCACAAGATCACACAGTTAGTCAGTATCCTAGGTCATATTTGAACTGAAGGCTTCCAAACTCCAGGCCCAGCAATCTTGCCACTGCATCGCTCAGGTGCCCCATAAAGATGAAATTTTTTACTCATCTGAATAGTTGAAAGGTTATAAAGAAACCTTCCCAAGAGAAATCAATGAAGAGCTGGCAAGTAGTCAGTACTCAATAAACAATAATTAAATACCTATTTCGTGTCAGGCATTGTGTTAAATGAGAGGGATTGTGCATAGTTGTGCTTTGTCCTTTGTTCTCTAAGAGGAATCTTGACATCAGGGACATGATGACATGACTTAAAATTTAATTAGATTTGAGTGAGGGAGGGCTGTACAAAGTCACCAACCTCATTTTCTCCTGCAGAGCCATCTGGGTCCAGAGGCCAGATATAGATCAGGAAGACTGGAGATGGTCCAGGATGCAATGGGAGACCTTGGACTTTTTAACCTAAGGTCTTTTCAAGATCTGACTTTGAGTGAGGCAACTCCAGTGAATAGGTCTCTTTAAGATGTGAGTCAAGGGATGGCCCCTTTAATTAAAAAAACTCAAACTGGGAGGGGGAGACCCTCAGGGTTGCTGGCTAAAAGAGAAACAGTTACTATTTATATTCACTCTGAGACTAGAGGGCCCAACAAAGAACTATTAAGTGGTACTTGGGCAGCTTGTCAAATATTGAGATCCAGAGTAAATTGGGTTTAAGGCATGGTCTTTGAGAAAGAAATCTAGCCAACACAGGTTAAGCCATCAAAATTTACCCTCTTTTGAGCAGAACACTCTCAGGCAAGGGCAGGGTTGGGGAGGGGAGGGGAAAGGATGGGAGGGGAAGGGAGGGGAGGAGATTTGCCCAACTGCGCAGCTGGGTCCCCATCCAGACAGCTTGGACTACTCACAGGTTGTGGTTTGTCCTTCTTGAAGAGGACCATAACATCTGAGAGATGAGGACATAACTTGCAATTGAATTGGATTTGAGTGAGGGAGGGCTGTGCCATCACCAACCTCACTTTCTCCTCCAGAGCCATCTGGGTCCAGTGTCCAGATATAGATCAGGATGACTGGAGATGGCCCAGGATGCAGTGGGAGACCTTGGCATTACCTCACTCAAAGTAGGAACTTGAAAAGAGAGGTATACAAAGAAAGGCAAAAGACAGTCCCTGCCCTCAGGGAGCTCATGGTCTAATGGGAGAAGACAAAATATAAAAAAGAAGCTGAAAAATGGAGGTAGGGATAGGGTAAGTATGGGAGCAACATGAAGTCCTGCAACCAGGGTTAAAATGATGAGGTTACCAGACAGAGGGAGGCAGGAGCTCCAGGGGCAGGAGGTTATGATGAAGTGTGAGTTATAAATATCATTTTATATGTAGTACTTTGGGAAGACCATTCCTGTGATTACTGAAGAAAAAAGGCTAGTCTGGCTTATTTCATGAAAGACTGAATTCAGTTATTATCATGAAGAGAAATATGAAGAAAACCCATGAAACACTTTAATCAGTATCTGGAGTATGACACTTTTCTGACAAGTGAAGAGGAGTCATTTGCTATTGTACTGAGAATTTGAGGTGACTGTAACATTGATCGTAGCGAAAATCTTGTGTGTACATATACATGTGTGTGTGCAGAGACAGAGAGAGATCATTATGTTTGTTATTTCTTAACAAATTGCATATATCCACTCACTTCATAGTTATTTAATTATAGAGAAATAAGTATAAATACTAATAAGAAAGGAGGTTTCTTCAGCTGATTAAATAATTAATATTTAATGAATTTGCCTGGCAACCAGTTAATTGGTGAGAAGAGACTGCAATTTTATTAATGACCAAGAAACTATCCAACATGCTGCTTGATCGCTCTAAAGCCTAGGAGAATAAAAGTAAGAAAGAGGACAAAATCAAATAGAAGGCTGAGAATGTGTGACATACAAATGAAGTTATTGGTCAAACTTTAGATCATATCATGTCTTGCTCCACACAATGGAGAGGAAAGGAGTTCATGTGTCACCAACTTGCCCAACCAATTTTTGTCTTCCTTGCTGGTTTGCTCCATGTGAAATAGAACTTTGGATTTGCATTTCTCTTATTATTTGTTTTTTTTATAGAGAAAGAATTCTTAACTAAATAAGGCATAGAAAAAATCATAAGACATAATAGGCCATTTTGAGTATGTAAAATTTTTTAAATCTTTTAAGTGAATTAAATTTTAAAAAATTAAAATCAAAGAGAATTAGATGATAAATAATGTCAACAACAGAGAAGAAATAAAAGTAATTATCAGAAATTACTATACACATTTAGATGCTTGCAAACAGAATTCAAAAGGCATTGAAAAATATCTAATAATGTGAGAAAAAATTATCAAATAACTCAATTGAATCCGAAAATAGCGTTAAGCACCTCTACATGCCATGTGTTGCACTACAGTAACTGCTAGGACAAAATTCAAATAATCTTCACCCTCAGAGAATTTGTATTTTATTATCAATTAAAACCGATATCCAATATATATAGGGAACCAATACCAAGAGCCATTTTCCAATAGATAAGTGGGCAAAAGATGCTTAAAGTTTTCCAATATACTGAATGCTTTAATAATCACATGAAAGCATGTACTAGCCAGGGCTTCTTAAACTTTTCCACTCATGACCCCTTCAGTGCTTCTTAAACTGTGGGTCACAATCCCATGTGGGTTGCAACCCACAGTTTAAGAAGTGCTGTGCTAGACCAACATTATCAAGACAAATGCAAATGAAAGTGAATCTGAGTTTTCATTGATATGTTAGCACAGATGATAAACGGTGAAAAAAGTGTTGGAGGGGCTGAGGGAATAGAGGCAAACTAGTACACTCTAGTGGAGCTGTGAATTGGACTAAGCACTCTGGAATCCGTTGGGAATATTTTAAGAAAAGTGATAAAATTGTCCAGACCTGTTGATCCAATGAACTTACTACTTGCCATTCCCCATAAAAGTAAAATGTAAAAGCAAAGATTGAACATATACCAAAATATGAACAGAAATCAGTCATTGTTGCAAAAAAAATGGAAACAAAGTGATAGCCCATTGAATAGGGATTATTAGAAAACAAAACAACTCTAACTTAAGATATAATTGATTTTTTCTCTTCAGTAGTAGACTGATTTCCCAATTACAGGCAACTTCTAGTGAGGAGTTTTCTACTCATTCATATTAGGTATTTATATTCTGAAAATTATCTGGGGGCACTGAGAGGTTATAAGTGAATTGCCCAAGGACATGTGCACCTGTATTTATCAAAGGTAGGATTTGAACCTAGGTCTCTGGATTCTGAGGTCATCTTTCTATTACATCATGCTGGTAAAATTATTGTGCAGATAGAAAGAATAAATACAAAGAGTTCAGAGAAACACAGGGAAAGTTTTGTAGTACCTGACCCAGAGCAAAAAAAAAAAAAAACCAACAAAGACAAAGCCAGGAGAATAATGTACTTAACTGACTGCAACAATATAAATATAAATAAAATGCTCACTAAAATTAACTTGACCCTTGAGTGATTGAAGAATCAGTAGGTAACTGATAGAAGATAAAGACGTATTTGGTTCTCCTCAATTCCTGCCCTCACCTCGTTGTCAAGGTGCTAAGGGCTAACAGAATGGAATCCCATAGTGTTTGGGGGAGGGGGTGGGGATGAAATAACTGTGAAGTTAAGATAAAAGACATCAAGAAATAAATAATACTTCAGACAAAAGGAAAGATCATTATGTGACCCATCTGTGCTCAGAAGTAGCTAATATCTCCTTTCTTATACCAGAGACTTATTCTGAGAACTAAATGAGAATATGGCAAAGTCCTTTGTAAACAATAAAATGACGTACACATGTAAAGTGTAAGGTTTCATTATTATGGTTTGATATGATAAGATTGAGCAGGAAAGATGAGAAATTGCAGAGTCTTTATTTAACAAGGAATAGATTATGGCTGGAACATATTTTATAAGTCAGCAATGGTAACTAAAATGTTAACAGAGGCCAGTTTGTAGAGCCTTTTGAAAGCCAAAGTAACTAGCTTTAATTATGTCTACTGGGCCTGGCTTAGTCATCCAAGGTATTCAAACAAGGCAATGTGATTGGGGCTGAGTTTTGGGAACAATAATCTACTACTCAGTAACAAATGAAAACAAAGATGATAAGTGGCTGCAGTGGTTGAGAAGAGAGCTAGCAAAGGCCTAAACCAGGGTCAGGGACCCACACCCTTGAGACCATATGTGACCTTCTATGTCCTGGGGTGCAGCCTTTTGACTGAGTCTGGGTTTTACAGAACAAATCCTTTTATTAAGGGGATTTGTTCTGTGAAATTTGGATTCAGTCAAAGTGTGGCACTTGAGGACCTAGAGGGCTGCATGTGGCCTTGAAGCCACAAGTTCCCCATCCCTGGCCTAAACCATTATGGTAGGAAAGGGAATATAAAGATATAAGAGAAGTCAAGGTGGTAGAATTTTCTGATCTTGGCAATTAATTGTATCTGGAGGTGAGAGAAATTGAAATTCTCCCTCTCTGATTGTAATCTCACATACTTCTTACCACCTCAAATCTTCTTAATATGGTATATGGTCTCATAGAAACATCTAGTCCCTTTATTTCTCCCTATATTTCTACTCCAACACCTTTTTTCCTGCTTTCCATTGTCTTTTCTTTATACTTTTGACCTCTTAGTTGACTGTTTCAACAGTACACTGTCCTCCATTGGAATGTATTACTTCCTTATAGTTTTATGTTTCTGACTAGTCCCTAACCATTAATTATCTTCACCATCTTCTTTGTTGGCTTCCTACTGGACTGATAGAAGTGAAGGAGTTGGATAAGGAACAGGTTTTAAAGATTAAAGATGCATGCAGTTTTGAATATTTTCAAGTTGAAGTTCTAGAGTTACATCAGAGTGGAGCTTTTAGATAGGTTGTAGGATTGGAAACTGAAGAGAAATCAGGGCTGATACAT
Organism: Phalanger gymnotis; assembly: GCA_028646595.1. Taxonomy (NCBI): domain Eukaryota; kingdom Metazoa; phylum Chordata; class Mammalia; order Diprotodontia; family Phalangeridae; genus Phalanger; species Phalanger gymnotis. Next base: position 146,535,410 of record CM053626.1, on the reverse strand, counting down.
GGATTTGGGAATCTTTTGCAAGGAGGTGATCATTGACAACCCAAGATATTCAAGAAAGATATTATATAGATAGAAAATGGCCACAGACAAAGTCTGTTGAGTACACACACATAATGGGTTGAAGAAAGAGGAATCAGTAGAGGAGAATGAGAGATTAGTTAGACAAGAGAACCATGAGAGTTTATTATCACTGATATTGAAGGCAAAATAAGGATTCCATGTGAAACTGTGTGTTTTTACTTCACTATCTTTGTAGATAGGTAATCTATCTATCCATCTGTCTGTCTGTCTATTGCCCTGTCCCTCTATCTATTCTACACAGTGGATATAGAGCACTAGGCCTGGAGTCAGGAAGACTTGAGTTCAGTTGCAGCCTCAGAGATACATTAACTGTGTGATCCTGGGTAAGGCATGCAACCTGTCTGTCTGTTTCATCAACTGTAACATAGAAATAATAGCAGCAGCTACTTCACAGGGTTGTTGGGAGGGTCTAGTGAGATATATGTAAAGTGGTTTCCCTATTTTTTTCCTCTTGGTTAATTGAGAGAGGGAAGAGGAAGTGGAGGGGAAAAGAGGAATTAGTAATAGTGATTTTTTTAAAAAAATAACTGTTGTAAAACATTTAAAAATAGAAGAGGACAGAGGGAAGTTCTAAAGGTAGCACAGAATAGGAGGGTATGTAAAGAAGGAAAGGGGTAGGGAACAAGCATTTATTAACCACCTACTCTGTACTAAACACTTTACATATATCTCACTTGATCCTTGCAACATCCCTGTAAGGCATGTACTTTCTAGGTTCCATCTTAGAGTTGAGGAAACTAAGGCAGATGGAGCACCTTGCTTAGAGTCGTACAGCTACTGTGTGTCTGAGGTCAAATTTGGACTCAATTCTTCTTGAATCCATACACATTTTTCAACTCTACATAGAAAAATGAGTGCTCTTCAGAGGCCATACTCTCTGGATAAAGGTTTTTTAACTTTTCTTTTCTTTTTTGATACTGTGCTGATCAGTATTGTGAACAGGCATACTATGACTGTCTAGGACAGCAGCCATTCATTCACATACCTGATCTCACTGCCAATCAGTGTAGAAACGTTGACCTACTCTGTTTCCAGTGGGCTACTTTGCCCTCCCCTTAGGCAGCCTATTGACATCCTCTTCCAGGGGGCTTACTATATTGGTGCCAGACTTAGTATACTGAGACCATACTGACTTCAGCCCTACTGAAACTCAGAACTGCCAAAGTTAAGCAACCTGTTGGCCTCAGCCTCTCTAGGAGCAAAGATTATAGGCCTGTACCACCACACACAACTAAAGTTGCAAAGAGCTTTTAATTATTTGTCATTAACCTACAGCTTTTAAAATAATTTTATGATCTCTTTATTTTTGCAGTCTATAGAGGAAAATAGCTAACTGTTGTTATTTGAAACTATTCAGTATCTGTGCCCTTTGTGTTCTGTGAAGATTCTTTCAATCATCAGTCAATCAAACAACATTTATCAAGCACCTTCTATACACCAGTCACAGTGCTTGGTGCTGAGGATACAAAATTTCCTCTGCACTAGGAGCTTACCTGCTATTGGGGAAGACCACACATATTATTTTATATAGTATAAAATTTTGAGAGGAAGAACTAGCGCTTAAAGGTATCAAGAGATACTTCATGTAGAAAGTAGTACTTGGGGTATGTCTTGGAAGATGATATATATTATAAGAGGTGAAGGTAAGGAGGGAATACTTTCTAGATATTGGTGAAAGCCAATGCAAAGGCACAGATATGGAAGATACAGTGTAGAGTAAGAAACAGAGAAGTTCGGCTGGATCAGAATATGGGAGGGGTAGTAATAAACAATGGAAAGATAGGTTGGAGCAAGGTTGTGAAAGGCTTTAAAACCTAAACAGGGAAATTTGTATTTAATTCTTGAGGCAATAGAGAGCCACTATACCTTTTTTGAGTAGAGAATTGACAGATTTGGCAGCATCGTAGAGGGTAGATTGAAATAAAGAGTGATGTGAGGCAAAGAGATCAATTAGAATGCTCTTGCAATAATCTATGCAAGAAGTGATATGGTTCTGATCTAATAAAGATGGCTGCAGTGTAAGAGAGACAAAGTTGGATGCAAGAAATGTTGTCAAGGTAGAAACGTTAAGATTTTGCAGCAGATTGGATATGAGGAGTGGAGAAAGTAAGCAATCTGGGGGAATATATACCAAGGTTAAGAACATGGGATCCTAGAAAAATAGTGGTGCCCTCAACAGAATTAGGGAAGTTAGGGGAAAGGTTGAGTTTTGAGAAAATATAAGTTCTTATTTTAGACACCTTGAATTTGATATGTCTCAGAAATCCACTTTGAAATGTCCAATTGGAAGAGATGCAATAATAGGAGGTTATTATCAAAGGAGTGTCAGGCTTTCTCTCTACCATTTAGAGTCATGTAGCTTGGTTGCAAGACACTAGACCAACCTGAAATGTTTTGTTCCATTCACCACTGTAAATGTACCTCTGTGTAGATTCATACTAAATTTGGTTATTATTTTCCTTCCTTGCTGAATAATGTGAATTAGATATGCATCAAATCATTATTTATAAGATGCTTTCTGAGTGCCAGGGAAAAAATGGGGAAAAGAGAGAAGATGTAATAGTAATCTTATTTCTAGGTTCTTTTATCCTCTTCAATCCTTGTTTTCTACCTTGGAGACTCTCTACTCATCTAAAATGTAGGGCCGTAAGGAAATGTCTTACACAAAGATGAAAAATTCTACCACTTAAAAGTGTCTATTTTCTGATCTTCACATATCTCCATTTCTTGAGGTTTTTTTTTCCCCTAAGAGATCTTCACATACAACATGTGGTGCTTTGAAAATTAGAGTGGAGAAAAACTTGTTCATAGTTATTCATGTTCTAGGAAGCTTCATTCATCTTATGCTAGAAAAATAGAAAACAACTTAGATAAGAAAGAAATGCATTATAAAATATACTTATGAATTCAGGAATGCTTGAATTATTGACTATCTGTATAAATGTGGCAAACAAAATTAAATCTAGTGGAAAAATGATTATTTTAAAGTATTTTTACAATGGATCATGTAATAAAAATATGTGTGTAATTATACCCTCAAATAAATGAAATGATGCTTGTCATCCACTAAATAAAAATGGAGATAATCTAATCATTAAAATGTTAGAGTCAATCTTAGGTGTAGAGAGTTGTTAAACATCTAGTGTACATGAAATTTCATGCTTCTGTGGGAAAAGTACATGAAATTTTGACAGTTTCAAATAGGATGTTTAAATCCCAGCGTATGATGCGCATAAGTTAAAAAAGTATTTTAATTAAAAGGAATAAGAATGTTCATTTGTAGGAAAAAATATCATTTGGGACTTTGTTTAGGAAAAATGTGAAGCATGGTTTTATATGTGTGTGTGTGTGTGTGTGTGTGTGTGTGTGTGTGAATGTATAATGTGTATATATATATACATATATATTATATATATATATAATATATGATTCCTCTCTCTCTCTCTCTCTCTCTCTCTCTCTCTCTCTCTCTCTCTCTCTTTCTCTCTCTCTTACTCTCTCTCACATTCTTTTCCATCACTGGCAATTCACACAGACTCACTGACACCTACTAGAACCCTAGTAGGACAAATCAACACCCACCTCAGACCTGAAAATTGTATGCTTTATTCTATATATCTAGTCCATCACAAATCTCCTAAGAGGCAGGAAGCAATCTTTAACATCAGCCATTGGTGGGGTCTGGGGGGACAGTAGTAGACAGTGGATAGCTCTTTCTAGATATTCCATTTAAGGAGAGCACCAGCTGCAACTATCCCTTCATTTCCCAACCAGCTGCCTTCCTCTAGACTTCATCATGCTCCTTCCTCCCCCATTTAGCTTCTTTTCATGTATTTCACCCTCCATTAGACTGCGAGATCCTTAAGGGCATAGACAATCTTTCTCCTTCCTTTTTATTTCCAGCACTTAGCACAATGACTAGTACATGGTAGGCACTTAATAAATGTTTATTGACTGACTGCCTCATGGGGATATTTCTGGGTCAATGGGTATGTACAGTTTGATGACTTTTTTGATATACTATTTTCCATAATGTTTAGGCCAATTTGCAGCTCTAACAGTGAATAATAAAGCCTCTCTTCCCTTACCTCCTTTAAAATATATCAGTTTTTTTCAATCTTTTGTCATCATTCCCAGTTTGATGGAAGTGAGATAAAACCTCAAAGTGCCTTATATTTGGATTTTTATTATTGGTGATTTGGAGCATGCTTTTATATTGTTATTGATAACTTTACTTTCTTCTTTTGAAAAGAATATGGCTCATATTCTTTAATCAAATAACTCTTGTGGAATAGTTCTTATTATAAAATATTCATAAAGATTACCTACATATATTATATATTAGACATTTATCAGAGAAATTTGTGCAAATATTTTTTACAATTAACTTTGAAACATGATGTTTATAAAATATGAGAAATCACTTAATATGACAAAATTCTTATTTTTGGAAATCTTTGTAGTGAGTATGATGGGTTGTTTAATAATTTATCAGTCTTAATTTTGACAAAATGCTAATCTAACATACAAATAAGTGATATGAGTAGGATATTTTTGCTAAGGAATGGATCAACTATAAATAAGACTAGTTAAAATCAGAAATTTCTTTATCTTAATGTTATTTTTATTTCATATATGCTGAGATTCAGGTCAGAGAAACTGTTAAAAATCAATTTTTATAACAATTGCATAAAGCTATAAATTATATAAATTATACCTAGATCTGTTCCAAATCTATCATTCTGTGATTTTATATTTTTTCATGTAAAATTAACCTTAATCATAATAATGTGACTATAATTTATATAATTCTATTTGTTATATTAATTCAGTTGTCAATTTATTCTTGTCATAGTTCTTATTTTATTTTAATGTTTAAAAAATACTGTTTCCCCCAAAACTATTTGTGGTAGGTAGTCATGCATTATTCTTCTCTTTTGTGATGGGGTAACAGAGGATGAGAGAGGGTAAGGTGATATTCATAAGGAAATCAGGCAAATAGTTAGATAAAAGAACAGAACTTAAACCCACGTCTGCTGACTCTAGGAATTCCACTACAAGAAGTTTTTGAATAGATTTTCATAATTTAAAGATTATTAATAGTAGAGTTGGAGTGCATTTGGAATGATCAATAGGTCATTCTCCCATCAAATGATTACTATATAATGTGTATGGTATCTTTTGTTCAAAATTTTAATTAAAATAATCACACGATTTAATATTGTGTCATAACACTCACAGAGATAATTATATTTGTAAGTAAACTATTCAAAAATTATTTTGTCAACTTTATCATTTAAAGGACAACTAAAATCCACTTTCCATATTTTTAATGCAAAGATCTTTCACATGTTTACAATATCTGTTCTGAAGAGCTTTAAGTGGCCCCCCAAATCCATTTTAATATTCTCCCTTCTCATTAAGAACTAGGAAAATGTCACTATAACTTCTGGTTAGAAGAAGAAATGTGAAATTAAATAGGGATTTTAAAATAGTATCTTATTGGATTGATTTGTGATCTTAATCTATATACTAATGCAAAGGAAAAAATTTCTCAAATTTTCTACATTATTCACTAATGGTGGATTTTTAGCATTATATATAATACTAAATATTTTTAGAAAATTGGATGATACTAAATCCTATTTAACTCATTTTCCCTCTTCTTTTAGTATAAAAACATTAATCCTTTGAAGTACAATACATTTTAGAAGTATAATTGTTTATTGATGCTTACTACAGTGTTTTATTTTTCACTTTCTTAGTTTTTACATCATACTAAATATTCTACAAATTTTATGTTCAATAGGTCACAGAAAATATTTTTTCAATAAAATTTTGAAGCACTTAATATATAAAAAATTATCAATCCACTATTAAATATTTGAAAGGAAAGGACAGGCAAAAGCAAAACACAACATCAGAACAAATTGTGACTTTGCAATTTGAGTCTAGCAGTTCACCAGAAGTCTTCCTCCGGACCAATTCATCTTAAAATGCACACTGTCTTTGAAGTAATACCACAAGATGCTTGTGCCTATACCAGGAGCTCTGATCTAAAACTGTAAATCTTTTTGTCAGCATGTATTGTGTAAAGCAATCAATCTCAATCCCTTGGGACATGAACTTTATGGGAAAAAAAAAAACAAACCTGTTTCACCTATAGTGAAAGACTAGTAAATCAGTTTCAAATTGATGTTTTGTCTAGTTCAGCGTGTAAAGTGTATTCTTTTTGAAAAATGGACAGAATAATAGAATGATTAGGAGAAATTTTTTTCAGTATCATTAATGCCTTTTAAGTAAAACATTTCATTTGATACCTCAGTGTCCTTGTCTCAAAAATGAGGAGGTTAGACTAAAAACTTTCAAAGTCCCTTCTTTCTGTAAATCAATATGTTATGATCATGCTATCAGCATGAAATTATTGATATCTATTAAAGATCACTTTGAATATGTACTGGAAAGCTTGTTGAGTTAGAAGATCGATATGTTTCAAATAAGTTTATGTGCATTTCCTTAAGAAATTTAAGTTCCTTTACTCTGTAGATGCTTTTAATGGTTTTATCCTAAAACATTCTATATTCATAACACAGAGGCTGTCTGTACTTTAGGTAAATATTTTCCAATGATAATAATTTATTATTATTTAGATTTTAATGTGCAGGTTTTTACCCCTATCCATATATATACATATGCATACATATGTATATACACATATGTACACATATGCTATATATACATATATGTCACATACATATGTGTGTATGTTTATGTATATGTGTGTATATGCATATATAGTGTGTATATGTGCTAAACTTATATAGTACTATAAGTATATATTTCTATATATTATATTTGTGGTATATATAATATATAGCAATTATAATTGCTAATATAATTATAAGCAAAAGGAAACAAAACAAAACAAGAATCCTGCAGTTTATTAAGCCAAATGATACAGTGAAAAGTTGTTCATGTTTGTTGAGCTTCAGTTTCTAAGAACATTCCTTTCCCTGCTGTGAGCATATAAGGGGACAGTAATGTTGATGCTGAAAGTTAGCATGTTTGTTCATGGAACATGCAAGGTTTTTAAGGTGAACAATTTAAAGCAGCCAAATCATTCAGTGGGCAGTGTCTTCCAAAAGTCCATTCAGGTTGCTTCTAGAACAGCAAAGAATCATTTCGTCAAGGAATCTTCCTTTAAATGGCAATATATTAAAAGGTAGTGTGGTACAGTAGGGAAAAAATCAGACCTTAGTGTTAAGAAATTGAGGTACGTGTACTGGTTCAGATACTTGCTAGCACCATGACTATGAAAAGTAGTTTCATCCTTTTGAGCCTATTTTTCTTTTCATGGAAATGACAACAAACTCAAAATAAGATTTTTTTGGGAAAACTCTCAAAATAAGAAGGATGAGGGTTTTTTAAATTGGTTTGTGATTGTCAAATTTTTATTTGAAATTTTATCCTTTGTTCTATTAAAAATATTTTCAAGGCAAAATGGTTATTAAATATGTTTGTAGTGTTGATTTAATTAATCACTAATCTCTCCTAGAGTTAAAGATTTTTAAAAATCATAAAAATATACTGACCAGTTTTAAGGCATTTAAATGCTTCTTTTCATACTGTCCTGGGATTACTGTGAAATATTTTTAATTACAAGCACAAAACTCATTAATATTACATTAGATAAATACCTCTGTTAATCTCACCTATGCTGTCATATTTCATTAAATTTTCAAAAAGTAAAGAGAAATTTGCCCAATCATTTATTTTTAACCATTTATCACTTAGTCCTTTATTTTACATCTTTATTCAGATACTTTAAAATCATATCAAAATAATTTTAAAAATCCAAATATATTTCTACAGATCTTGGAGACATAAAATTCTCATACTAATATAATTTGGTCATCTCAGCTACATCATATGTCACTTCATAGCAGTATGTTAACAGTAAGTCAGGCATTACTATATAAACTGTATCAGAACCTGGTCCTTTTCTATCTTTCTGGGCTCTTTACACAAAACTACATCCACTAACCCCATGAATTCTTTACAATTTAGGTATATTGCCCTAATTTCCTTTCTTCACACACAATGTTCCTGTCTCCCAGCTCTGTGCCTTTGCACTGGCTCTCCCGTATGGTTGGAATATTTTCTCCTCCCTCTTTCTTCCTCTTAGAATCCATAGTTTTCTTAAAGATTCAGCTCAAATATTAACTTCTGCAGGAGACATTTTTAAACCTGCTCTTCACTCCTCTGGCCTCCTTCTCCAAAGCTACCTTCCAACTGCTCCGTATACATTTTGTGTTCATCTATTGATATAATCACTCATTCAGTATACAATTTCTTTATCAGCAAGGGATTTTTTTTGTCTTAGTATCCCAGAACATTTAGCACAGTGCATGGCAGTGTGAGAAATGTGGTTTTGGGGATCACTGGACTTCCCCAAATTGTGAGAAAACACAGTTTTGGAGATCACTGGACTTCCTAGGCAGGGCCAGAGTCCTGAGGAAGAACCATGTGATAATCCCTAAGGAAGGCTGTGTGGACCACAGAGCTCCCAGGGGAAGGCCAAATGGTAGCCCCCCCTCCCCTTAATCTGTGGGGATCGCAGGGCTTCTAGGGGTCAGACCCTAAGGAGCACCCAAGTGATGTCCCTTTAGAATGGTGGTAAGATCACAAGGCTCCCGAGACAGGGCCAGAAGTCCCAAGTGATGTCCCCTTAAGAAGGCTATGCAGACCACAGGGCTCCCCAAGGGAATCCAGGGAGGTAGCCCTCTTAACACCACAGTGGGGATCACAGGACACCCCAAGGCCAGATCCAAGAGTAAGCCCGGGACAAGCTTCCGCTGCCCATTGCTTCCCTTCACTTGACCTTAGGAAGATCCGTGTGATTTGCCCATTCTCACCCAAAGAACTGAGGGCCAGAGTGGGAAGAGGAAGGGATTTTATTACACTCCTCCAGAGAGCAGGTGTAGTGCTCACTGGAACACTCACACTGATACAGCTGCAGGAGCAGGGGTAACCATTCCCTCCTGCTAGAGTTACGGTTAGTTTACAATCTTTATTTTCTTACATAGTTTTCCTAGGTTATACAATTTATATAGGTACAATAATAAGGATACAGAAGCAAAAGTGAAGTTAATTGGATTTTTCTTGTCTTAGTTTAGGATTAAACTACATTCTTTTACTTCCCCTACTTTCTCTCTTTAACAAATGCAAATTATGCAAATCAGTAGGCCTGGACTCTTGACAAAGACCAGCCCCTAGATAAGCTTGAGCTGGTTCAACCTGGTTTGGCCTTTCTAATTCCCCTGACTGTCTTCTCAAAAAGCATTCGAATGTGTGCAAGCTTCTGACCTCTCACCTTGAGGCCTGGTTTCTGCTAAAGCTGGGGGGGGGGGTGGCAGGGGGAGGCGGGAGTACACCTTTAGTTCTGTGGAAACAAAACTCCTCCCATTTCTTACAGCAGGGAAGTGAACACTTAAAAATGATTATTACTCAAGCACCATCTTCTACCTGAAGCCATTTTTGATATTCCAAGAAGGCAGCTGTCCTCTTTTCCTTACTCCTTTTACTTAATTACCTTGTTTATTATTATTATTATTATTATTATTATTATTATACATATCTGTGCATTTAGGGTTAGGGTTTGAGTTGGAGGCATGCATTTATATGTTTTTATTCTTTCTTACCACTCATCATTGCCACTTTTTAAAAAAACTTTTCCCCCTCAACTTCTCCTCCATTCCAGTTTACTCTCAGTATAGAGCGCCTCCTTCTGGGAGAAGAAGGATCTTGCAACAGGCATAGTGGTAGGGAACAGTGAAGAAAGTGGAATAATCAGGTATATGATTAGATTTATATATAGTAAAAAAGATATAGTCAAACCAGTATAATACTGTAATTTTTATGGCATTATTTATAGATATCATCTGATCCTTACAAGAATACTATAAGTTAAGAACTATAGGTATTATCATCTCCAATTTACAGATGACTGAGATGAGTCTGAGAGTACCTAGGACTTTCCCAGGGCAACACAGTTATTAAGTGTCAGGGGCATTACGTTTTAACCCACACTGTATATTTCTAATTTTTTTTAAAATCGCCTATCTTCCAATACTCCTTAATGATAGAAAAGTTCTTACATTGGATATACTCGGGGCATTGTCAGGTTGAATCCTGTTCTCTTGTCTGATGGCGTGGATAGCTCAAGAATTGGTGGCTACAATTTCCTCCATTATTTCTATTCCATTTGCACCCCATAACTAATCAATATATTATGATTTATGCAGATATTTCACATAATTGTCTCCTATGTTGTATTAATTCACTTCAACAGCAACATCTTGCCACTTGTATTTATCGTATAATTGCATGTAACTTACTTGTACAGAATAAATTTGCCTATATTCTATTTTTCCATATGAGTAGTCCTATAAGTTCATATTTTCTCTTTTAATAGTAGAGTTGAATTAGCTCTCAACTTGGACTAGGAATACATGGATTTGAGTTCAGTTTTTGCCACTTACTAACTCTGTGATCATGGTCATATTGTACTAGATGAGTTCTAAGTTCTTTTGCACTTCTAACATTTTCAGAGATGCTTCTTGTCACCTTATAAATGCATTTTGCTTTAAAACAGAACATTGGATGCTTATTATCTAGCGAGATGTTACAGGCATTCAATTTTGTTAAACAGTTATTTAAAAATATTAAACTATTTGTAGTTGGATATCTAAGAAATTGCTTTGTAGTAGGTTGAAGTGGCTTATTACAGGTGGGGTGAGCAGATGAGATATTATTTTAAAAACATATTTTACAAGGCTCAAATATTAATTACTGTGAATAGTAGAAAGGATTGGTATACAGTAGAAATAGTGTAAATCTAATGATGCATAATGGTACCTGTGATGAGCAAAGGAAGTGACAATTGTAAAAAGTGGAAGATATGCAGACAGTCACCACAGTGACCCATATGGAAATAGATTGTAGGTCTTCTCTGGCAAGCAGAACAGGTAACCCATTAGTCTTGTTAACTGCAATCACATGAACAGGATATAATAACAGCATTTTCAAATGTAAAAGACAACCATTTAGATAATGCTTTGACCAGGGCACCTAGAATATAGAATGCATCCTGACTTAAAAAATATATTACTTCAGCATTAATATACTGTATGACATGGTCCCAATGAAGACATACAAAGATTTCTCATATGATGGGTGATAGAGTGAAAAAAGCAACACAATTCAGAGAAGAGGTTACTCTTGGGGTCTTATTAGAGTATACAAGGGCTTAGGAGGCTACCATAAGACTAGGAAAAAATGAATTTACTCTGAGCTGAAACAGAACACATGAACATGACTTGAAATCTAACAGCCCTAGTGTAATCCCAGGGCTAGGCCAAATGCCCTTAGGAGCATCAGAGTTTGGAACTTTTAACCCTGAGAATTTTTTATTACTTTTGTCACAACAATTGAGACAAAGCAAAACAAAACATGAGCTAGTTAGGTTTCAATGTATTCATAGTAGGAAAATAAATACATTTAATTATAATTTATCTAATATTCTTTACAGGTTGCATTGCCATTGTTAGGATTAAAGAGAAAATAGTTGGACTTCTTACAAGGACTTTTTGTTCTTTCCTGTCCTGTGGAATATTATTATAGTGGCCAAAATATCATATGATGTTTTTGTTCATCCTGTTGATTCTAGGGAGAGGCAGCATGGAGTAATGGGTGCAGAGCTAGCTTTGCAGTCAAAAAACCCATCTTGGTCAAGTCCTGCGTAGGACACATATAAGCTACTTGAGTCATAGAATCTCTTACTGTAGGAGAAAACTCTCTAATTATAAATTAGAGATGAATTAATGAGCTTCATCATTGTAGTAGGAAGGCCGAATTTATGATCTCAAATATAATCATGTATAGGTTTGAATGGTCCGAAATCACAAGGTATGAGAGATTCTCTAAGGAGAAAACAACAAGAAATTTATTTAGGCCCCA
>CM053626.1:146499960-146522811 GCA_028646595.1 Phalanger gymnotis | reverse complement strand
GGGAGGGAAGAGGAGAGAGAATTTGGAGCTCAAAGTTTTAAAAGCAGATTGTCAAAAACAAAAATAAAAGTTTTTGCACGCAACTAGGAAATAAGATACACAGGCAATGGGGCGTAGAAATTTATCTTGCCCTACAAGAGAAGAAGGGAAAGGGGGATGGGAGGGGAAGTGGGGTGACAGAAGGGAGAGCTGACTGGGGAACAAGACAACCAGAATATGCGCCATCTTGGAGTGGGGGGGAGGGTAGAAATGGGGAGAAAATTCATAATTCAAACTCTTGTGAAAATCAATGCTGAAAACTAAATATATTAAATTTAAAAAAGGAATGTAAATTGCAAAAAATAAATGAATGAATGAATGAATGAATAAATAAATAAATAAATACATGAATGGGGGGAGAGAAAGATAGAGGGGAAGGGGGGAGGGAGAGAGAGAGAGAGAGAGAGAGAGAGAGAGTTGAAATATTCTCATCAACTACATGCTTTGTTTCACTATCCACCACCTCAGAGTTTATTTGGTAAGGTTGCAATGGCAATCGATATTAGGGGACAAAAAAGGAAGAAAAACTTGGTGGCATCAGAATTGACATTCAGCAGTGAATAACTACCTGAGAATAAATTTAGACTCGGTAATTAAAGGATTTTGAAAACTAAAAAGGATACCACATGGAGGTTTTGAGAGAAATGTAGGAGTTTCGTGCAAGGCCAACTGATCATGGAAATATTTGAGGATGCGTGACATTTCCCTCCCCTAACTGCACTCCCTTCAAAAACAGCTTGTTATATGTTGCTAACCTTGACTCTCTGTTTTTATATAATCACTTTTTATTTTATGTATGGCTATGATCTTTTTAACTTTAATATCTCAAATTTCCTCTGTAATTACTCATTGAAAAATTATTTCCAACCAAGGTTGGAAATGTCCATTTCAGTGTGGTGAAAATATTTTAGTAATTTGTAAAACAACATTATCAACTTTTTCAGATAGTGTTTATTTATCATTTTAGAAATTAATGTTTGGGGAAGAAGAATACAGATTTCCTATCAAAATAAGGATCTGGAAAATGTGATATCTTGTGTTTCTTCTCAAAATGAAAATGGATTATTAAAGAATGCTTCATTCTGGATATGCTTAACATATGCCTTTAAAATGTACATGCAAACTTGTTTCCCTGTATTTGATTGTCTTGCTGTTTTTTTTTTTTAATGTTTTGATACTATGTTTCCACAATCTGGCTAGCAGCTTCTGTGGGGGTGTAAGATCCACCCACAGCCAGCACCCAGAAAGCTGCCAACAACACAGATTCTTTTGATCTGCTTAACTAAGGAAAGCTACATTAAGGGGTGATAAGCTTACTTTAATTCAGCCTATAAATATCACTTACTTAGTTCAGGGGAAAAAGCCAGCATCCTGAACTTCAGAACAAATACACACAAATTACAAACATGGACAGACAGACCTTGTCTGATTCAAATCCCAATACATAGTTACCAGAATTTAACAAAGTCTCAGCATCTGGATTACAAGCTGGAGGGCCCTTAGGTACAGCTGCCTGGAGTCTGCACGTCAACACCATCTTGAGTGACAGCCCTGCGCAAATGGCTCTGTCCTCTCTTCTTATATGGCTTCAGACATCATCAAACGTCATCTGAATGACCAGAACTTAGGCTCCTATGATTGGTTCTTGAGTTAGCCCCTCCCCTTAGGACCCTAGGACGTTCACATCCACATAGGTTAGGTTAACACCTAATAGGGCATGACTCTGGAATTAGCCCCTCCCCTTAGATATCCCCACCTTGGGCCCCACCTCAGTCACCAATCCACACCCACATAGGTTCCACATCTAATAGGGGTTTGGGCCTGGGGCTTAGTGCCTAGTAAGGCTCAATGAAATACACTGAATTACTCAAAGCAAACAAAAGCCAAACTCTTCAAGGGCGCTAAGTGCTAAGGAGCCCATTTTGTTTACCAACACATACTCACCTAAGGTATTTCATTTTTTTTTTTTTTGGCAGGGGTTTCAGAATGGGATTAGTGTTTTTGCTGATGTCTACAGTATTTTCATTTACTTATATTTACTCACATATTGGTCGCCATCGCATAATTGCTGCATGTAGACTTTTGTACAGAGTAATTTGAATTGAACAGCTTGAAAAACAAGGATGAAAAGGGCAGCAATTATGCAAGTAAATACAGCATGTGATTTCTTTTCTATTTAATCAGTATGGTGGCATTAAGTATCAAAACAAAGATTCATTTAATCTATTTCTTGACATTTCTCAATATAATTGTTTTATAGAGAAAAAGGAAAAACCTAAGGGATGTGTTTGTGTTTGTGTGCTTGTGCATAATTTGTCATTTGATACCTTCATTTTCATCTCCTATGCTTTTTGGCTAAGTAGATGGAATACAATAATATGTATATAATACATATGTATATAATTTATAGATCTATCAGCATATACCTATATGTATATATAAAATTTAACATTTGAATTTGCTATTACAGGATTTTGAATACTTTTGAAAATGTAAGTTTTATGATATGAAAAAGCTTTATGATTTTAAATGGCTAAATTCCATTTACTACTAGTGGAACATATTTGTATTTAGTGCATATTTAGTACATTTTTAAAATTATATCTCAATATCAGAAACAGTTTTTATTCCTTTGAAAAAGATATGATTTGATACTGTACAACAGAATTTTAATATTGACAATTCTCAACTTGATCATTATGGATTTTTAGATGTAGAAATGACGTAGTGCACCATCTACTCCAACAAGAGATCTCTGAAATGGAAACAATAGTGCATTTGAGTTAGGAGGCATTCAGAATCAAATCCCATCCAAACTGTTCTCAGTTGTGTGAGCATAGGAATATCACTTTATCTTTCTGAGCCTCAATTATTTCCTGTAAAATGGAAATAACAAGTTCCATGGGATTATTATGAGCACCAAATTAGTCATTGTGCTGTATGTGTAATCAAGGAGAGAGGTTCTGGCACATATAAAACAATTTTTAAACCTCAGTGTGATAAAAGTCAGGCTCGTTACTATTATTATTTCTGTATTATGTAAATTAAAATAACAAATACTTTTTAAAAAATCTTTGTGTGCCATAGTGTCTGTTCCTTCTTTGATTCATCTAAAATAGTTTGAAGAGGAAAAAAAGATATTCAGAAAGATAGATTCATGTTTCTTTTAATATGAATTCTAGAGAATTATAATTATTTATATTGGTTTTAGCTTATTAGATTTCACAATTAAAAAATGATACTTGTGAGAAAAAGTACCTTCAACCAAAAGTATGATTGTCTGTTAGGTTTTTAGAGATACAACTTAATTGAAGGAATTATGAGGAAGAAAAGTTTGCCTTGAAACTGTATTTATTCCTTTTATATATTGTTTCAGATCAGCATTTCATTTCCTTTACTTGATGGAAAAGGCATCTACCTTTTTTTTTTTTTTTGCATTAGACATTTAGAATAGAGATAAATCTAAGTGACAAAACCTTTTACTAATAGTTTTATTATTACAGCATTCCAATTCACATATTTATCTTCAATTATTTCTATCATGTTGCATTCTTTCACATTAATAAAAAAATTGACTGATTCTATGATAGAATATTGAGTAATATATTTTCCTTTTTATTTAATAGTGACTATAGTTGAAAAATTTTAATCACGACACAGAATAACAATAATGGCTAATGATATTCTTGAATATTAGTTTATCATTTCAACTTAATAGCTCTTGAAACCAAAGTGTTTTTTTTAACATTATGTTCTCTTTGATAATATGCTTTATGGACTATGCCAAATTATTCTTAATTTTTGGTCCAGATTTGTGATTTTGTTAGTGTAGGCAAATCCTGGTGAGAAGACTCCTTTTTGTCAATATGAAACAGGCAGTGTTCTATAATTTCTAGTCTTAGAGAGTTAGATATTAGATATTAGAAGTTAAGTGACTTTTTCAAGGTCAGAGAGTCAGTGTGTAAGTGTTGTGATTGAAATTGTTTTCCTCATTCTGAAACCTATATATTCTATTTAGTATTGCCTCTCTGCGTCATTAAATAAAAAGGTCTCAGAAATCATTACCATATAAATTTTAACATTTTAACACAATGAGAAATTTGTGAATTACCAGGGCCTTCGCTGTGGTTGACTTTTTCTCTCTAGGAGGAGAATCTTCTGATGCAGGGACCAAGCTCTTTTGAAACCCTGAACAGTAAATTAGATCCCATAGGAATTCAGTCTGTCATTGAACCTTGCCCCTGCTGAGATGTATATCCTTAACCCAAACATCTTTCTCTTTCTGAATTAGGATTAGAAATTCTGTGTGTGTATGTGCGTGTGTGTGTGTGCGTGTGTGTGTGTGTGTGTAATCAAGTTAAGATCTTAAGTCAGATATTCTTTAGTCTTTAAGTACAAGAGAAAGGAAAGTCAAGAAACAAAAACCCTTAGGTGTATCTCAATGGTGGCATCACCTTCTACTTTAAACTTTATTTTAAATTCTTTCTTTTATTACCGTTACTGGGTATCATTAAACCTCCAGGACTTTTAGAAGATTCTGTCATTAAGATCATTTGGAATACCTATAATGATCACTTTTTTTTACCCTTAATACATAGCTTCACCATTGTTCTCTACTTTAAAAGCTTAAAATGTAACAAGCTTTTAAATGTAGATATGAGTTAGATGAAAGTCCACACTAGGAAACCATATGTCAAAAAGAAATATTTTGTCCCCAAGAATTTCTTTTTTTAAGGGAAATATTAATAATAATGTGAATACACATTTCTTCACTAGAATTTGTAGCACATGAACTCCCATCATGTATGCTTTATTGGTGATGGCTCACAGTTAATAGAAAACCAAAGGAAAAGAAAAAGAAAGGCACATGTGGGTGTAAGGCATAGAAATGTTACTTTTTACCTATTTTACATGGCACTAGTAGAGAAGTGACAGGTAAATAGGGCTCCTTAACTATTTAGACTTGATCATCTACATAAAACACAAGATTTTACTTTTTCTAGCTCATTTACTCTCTTCAGTCTCTCCCCAGCACCTTACTATGAATTTCTGGCTTGCATTTGTGCTAATAGCAAGAGACCATCAATGATCTAGATTTCAAAATCCTAGTGCCTCAGCTCTGATTCGATCTTGTACCATTTAGTATAGATTTAAATGATGTAAAGATGTAAGTGTAAAGATGATCCTAACTTATTTGATTGGAAGTTCCCTTCCAATTTTCAAACTCCAAACTCTGAGGTTCCATTGAAAACCCCTGGGTGGTATTCAAACTCTTCCTTCTCAAAGCTTCTGCAGCTGTTTCTGCTAAGATATGAGTTCTCAACTTCACTTCCACAAGGGAGGGTCATTTACAGAGTCCATTTGCATAGTAAGGTTATCTGGCATTCTTCCAGTATCAAAGTCACAAATAGGGAAAATAGGATGGTTTTGCAACATGATGGAGATCGATCCTAATCATTATTCCTATATAGACAGCATCTACTTCCTGGCCAGACCCCAGCTAAAACCTGAAGTCTGATCATGAGGAGAGGTTTGCATTGCTTTGCTTCCTTATAGCCTCTCACACATTCTCACTTGTAAGCTCATCTCAGATGTCCTGATGCATAGCCTGATGTAGTTTTGGCCTATGCAAGCAGCCATAGTCTCACAGCAGTATTAACATTGCCAGTATCAACCCAGAATGACAAGGAAAAAGAGGAAGATGGAAACAAAGACACAGAGTACAACATCATAACTTTTAAAATTTTCAATGGAATTTCAAATCTTGTTGTGATGCTTTGACCTGACCCTTTGAAACAATTCAAATACATTCCTTTGGCAACTTAGTTAAAATAAAGAAGGAAAATATTTTCAGTTTGTGTAAACAGACCTAACATTTGTATTTGCATAATAAAGTCGTATTAAAGTTACCTAAAATATAGGGAAATATTTTGTGACAAAAGCTAATAAATATTTGTGAAGCTAGTTTATTTTTAAAAAGATCTGATTTTCAGATCTAGGAAATAGCATAGAAAGTAATTTTATATTTAAATTTAGCTTAAAGGAAATATTTGCTTTTGTGAGTGAAGTATCAAGGGGAAAATGTTGTATAAGGCCAGGGATCATGTATTAAGCTTTTTATTGTTCCCAAAACCCTACACAGTACCATGTACACAATCATTGCTTAATAAATACTTAGTGAATGAATTGAATTGATTGGCCCTTTCAGGTTATATTGTTCTGCCAAGTGTAAAAATCCCCTCAGAATATTACTGACAAATGAAGAGGCCTAAAAGGATTGTTTCCCATTGTTAGAAAGATAGTGACCAACTATATATAGAGCATTTATATATGATGATTTGATTGTCCCTTATGGAGATGGGGATTGGCTTTTTTAGTGCTGTAGCCCACAAACCACTATGATTGTATAACTGCCATGATTATTAGTTATATCAATTAGTTAAACTTAACTAGTTTTCAGAAAATGGTATTTAATAAAGTGGTACAGTTCACACAAACACCCCCCCCCAAAAAAAAAACTGGTGACAAAATCTCATGTAAATATATATTAAGTCCAGAGGAAGGTAAATTCAAGCTTAGAGGGCATAAACAAGTAACAGCTCTTGGAAGTATTTTGCTGAAATCCTCTTAGGTGTATTGTATCTTTTCTGCTGGTCTCTTGATCCTTGTTTTTGTTTTCTTTATCACATCTGGTGTGTCCTTGCCTCCAGACACTTGCACCAACTTCTGGGGATGCTGCTAGGATTCTGAAAAAAGGCCAAATCTCTGGAGCCCTCAAGTTCAAAGGCTGTGCTTCCTTATCCGAACTGTTCCCTTCTCAGGAGTTTAGGGGTAATACTCTCTCCACTTAGCTGCCAAGAATTTGACTTTCTGATTCCAACTAAGTAGATGGTTTATATATACCTTTGAGGATGTGGCCAAGACCCTCAGCCAATCCAAACATTCTTTTGTCCTTAGCGGGAGGACTATCCAACCTATGGTCACTTACTGGACAATTAAGAATTATTCTCTCCTGATACATATATCTAAAAGTAGCATATTATCATTTAATTTAAGTGGTTTGGGATAATTTTCTAAGGTTAACCTCTCTCCCCTTGTACTAATGTTCTATTCTCTGTATAGTTTTCTCTCTTCCACATGCTCTACAATCTAACTACACTGGCCTACTTGCTAGCCCTCATATATAGTACTTAAACTTTGGATTCTACATATTTGCATTGACTGCACCCATTTCTGGAGTGTTCTCCTCCTCCTTTAACTCCTAGCTTTCTTAACTCCTTTAAGATTCAGCTCAAATTTCACCTTAAGCAGGAAGTCTTTCTTGGTCTTACTCCTCTCTTTTCCTCCTAATAAGCCTTTCCTCTGGTATTATATTGCATTTACACTGTATATATCACATATATACAAAATTATCTTCTTATTCTTTCCACCATTAAAATGTGAGTTTCTTGAGGACTGGAATAGTGTTTTGGGCTTTCTTTGGCCCCAGCATTTCTGGCATATGGCAAACACATAATAAATGCTCTTGATTTGACAAGTTTCAGTAACAGAAAATTTGGTTAGATAATTCAATTTAACAACTGGTTATTAAAGGTCCATTGTGTGGTAGGCAAAATAACAATACAGGAATAGCCCAGACCTTGTTCTCGAGGAACTTACAATCTGATGATAGAAATAGCATCTACCCAAATATATAAGAAGACAGACAGGCAGATAGATAAATAGATAGATAGACAGACAGACAGACAGACAGACAGATAGATAGATAGATAGATAGAGAGATAGATGGATGGATGGATAGATGATAGATCATCATTTTTGATACAAAAAAGAAATTAGGTTTCATACCTATGCTTTTTTTAGATTATATGTAAGGGAATTTACTTATAAAAGTATTAAAAGCTAATGGTTGGAAGCCTAGTTCTCCTGAAAGGTGCTAAGATATAGATTCAAAGGGGGAAAAAAATCACAAGTTCAAATGTAGTAGTTTTGTTTAAAGAATTTATTTTATTTAATTTACTTAAATAAGCCAGAGAAAGACATGCCTTGTTAGGGTGCACATTTGAGGAATCAGAAGTACATTCTGTTTATTGCAAAAGCATTTGACACTTTTAAAATCAGAACTGTTGTCCTTTGCCCCACCTCCCCCATTATGTATGCTTAAACAAATTAATTCTAAATGGAAAAGTGATATAAGGTTCAAAAGAGAATGTTCAGCTATAAATTATCCAACTTGGTGAATTTCTTGGGAACAGTAATAACCATTTTCAAGTGCTGAAACAGTGAAGCAGTTGTAATCTCTTACTTTTTTCCTGTTTCCCATGGATATCTATTCCAATAGAATCAGAACAAATTTTTTTCAGTGGTAACATCTTGCTTGGTCTTTATGCAGAAATACCATGTCTATTTGTTACTCACTAGTCAAAATCCAAATTTTTAAAATTTAATAGAATTTTCCAGGAGAATTTTTGGTGGGAAACTGCAATTCTGGGAAACTATCCAACATTGCCTTCCTTGTGTTGGTAAGCCAGCATAGTAATTGAGAAAAATGACATTACCATGTTAAAACTGTGAGGGAGCTCATTATTGCAATCACTCACTAAAGTCATGGTCTTTAATATGGTCATATGCACATTTAGGAAGAAGAGAATTTTGTCACAAAATAGTTGAATCACAGAACTTGAAATACTCTCCAGTTGGTCATTCCACTGAGCTGTAAATATGATCTTCCCAAAGGTGCCCCTCTGACCATATCACATCCCTACCCAGTTAACTCATGGCTCCCTATTAACTCCAAGTTCAAATACAAAATCCTCTGTTTGGCCTTCTAATCTCTTCACTACCTATCTCCCCAAACCCCATTACAGTCATCTTACATCTTATACCCCCCTCACGTATTCTGGGTTCCAGTGACACTGGACTCCTTACTGTCCCTCTTATAAAACACTCCATCTCCAAACTCCAGGAATTTTCATTGGCTGTCTCTCACATTCTTTTCCCTCATCACAGCCATCTTATTTCGTTGTCTTCCCTCAAGTTGCATCTAAAATTCTGCCTTCTAAAGGAAACTTTTTTTGATTAACTCAATCATATTGCATTTCTTTGGTAGATTATTTCCAATTTATTCTATCTATAGTTTGTATATAGTTGTTTGTTATATTAGGTTATTAGCTCTTTGAGAACAGAAGCAGTCTTTTTCCCTTTCTTTGTAATCCCTGGGTTCAGCATGGTGCCTGGCATATAGTCAGTTGCTTAATAAATACTTATTTACTAACTCTGCAATATTTTCTCTGAAAGCTCCTACTATGTTATCTTTACTTTCTAGAGATTTATTATACAATGAAAAGTTAAACATTTCTTTTAATTAGTATTTTTTTCCAATTACATGTAAAGACAATTTTGGAGGTGGGAAGGCAAGGTAATTGGGGTTAAGTGACTCACCCAAGGTCACACAGCTAGTAAGTGTGTCAAATGTCTGAGGCCGCATTTGAACTCAGGTCCTCCTGCCTCCAGAGCTGGTGCTCTATTCACTGCACCACCTAGCTGCCCCATAAACATTTCAATAAACATTTATTTCAACTAACACACAAAGACATTGGGTTAAGTACTAGACGTAGAATCTGCTCTCTAGGAGTTTACCATGTAATGAATCAAAACGATACATACCCAAATAGCTATAATAGAAGTAATGTGATGAACACGAAGAAGTACAGGCAAAACATTCTGAAAAACTTGAGCAGAGGGAAAGGATTTTCACATCTAGAATTTAGTCATTTCCTGGGAAAGGGGAAAAAACCCCAAATACAATCAAGCTATAGAATATTTAAAAGGTTAACCCAAAATGTCATACTGCTTTTTTTTCTTATAAGTACACACACAGATTGATATATCACTTTCTGAAACCACATTGAATCAATAAAAGATCCAAGCATAAGTTATTGTGGCAAAAACTAAAAAACATGAGAAATAACATGAATTTATGTCTTATTTGTTGTTCAAATCCTTCATTAACCATTATATAACTACATACCAATTTATATGCCAAATCTATCTTAGAAATTCATTCTCCCATTAGGTTGGGAAAATCATATACAGTTTCCTCTCCAACATGTTCATATATAATTTAATGCATCAACCTTTGTCAGAATTTTAGACTATGCTGATTAACCATGACATTAAAGGAAATTATAATCTCTTTCTAAATTTGAAATTAAAAGTTAGGAAAGGAACTTTTACTTACCAACTATGTTGAGTAGATGATTTTCTGTTCTGTGAATTTATACTTCTAGTGAAGTCATATGATTTTTAATGTACTTTTCTTAGCAATGAGAGAATAAGTAAAGAATGAAAATGCTTTCAACATGAGAGTCTTTATTGCTACAAAATTAAGTGTGCCTAACCTTACCCTAAAATGATGAAAGCATGCAACTATATAAAGTCAAAAGGGACAAGATAGGAACACAAATTCAGAAAGAATAATAATAGCATTACCATTGAACCTCAGCAGTTTTCTGTAATAGGTAGCACCATCTAGGAAAATACACAAATTGCATTTATCATTTGTTCAAGTTGTTAGAAGACAATTTTTATTCTATCTCATTTTTAAACAAGTTGTTGGTGTGGCTATGTGATTTATCAATTTAAAAAACTGTAAGCTTTTTGGGGGGTGTTGTTTTGCAATACATCAGTATTAAATGTTTTCCTGGACACAATTTAGAATTCTATCAAATTACTTGTAAAGTGAATACTCATTATATGTATAAGTCTAATAAACTCAATGGAATACTGTGAAAAATGGCATTATAGAATAGTGTATTGCCAATGCGATATGAGCAGCTAATATGAATATATATGTGTGTATATATATTTTAAAGATCAAATCACATAGTATAATAAGTGCTTTTCACTCAAAACTAAACCAGTACATTTATTCTGCACAAAACATCATTATAGAGATATATAAAAACAAAGCTCAACAGAGTAACAGAAATATTTACACACATCACCAGATTGGGGAGCACCAATATCTGTAAAATATCTTTCCCTTAAGCGAGCCCCTCCATGAGCAAGTCCCCTCTAGCAAGTCTGCCCCCTCCCCAGATGATTGACTGACTGATATTGTGGAAGACTGTCTCAAAATTATGGTAGAATTTGTCAGAGATGTAATTAATCCTGGTGACTGAGACAAATTTTGGTGGGTAGGGATGGGTTAGATATAACAGTTTACCATAGTCAAATGCACTTGCATCATTTGCCTACTGGGAACAAAACTATAACTACAGCGGGTTGATCAGACCTTTATCTGAGGGCACAGAAATTTGGAAAACCCAAGTAGCAGTACTTTAATTTCCATTTCCTTCACCCAGGCCACTGCTATGGAGAAGAAGCTTATGCCCCTAAATGTTGAGGCCCTAAAACAAATCTCTGGTTATCTCTACCATATTTAGGCTTTTGTTTGAATATTTTAAAGTCGTTATGGTGATACCATAATAGCAAGGCAGCCTATTGTACTGTGGTAATAATAGGAAGTACTTTGATGGTTTGTTTCAACAATCCAGCTAGCAGCTGTTGTGGGGGTGTAAGACCAACCCGAGCCCAACAACAAGAATGCTACCAGCACGCTGTAAAAGCACAGGTTCTTTTGATCTGCTTAACCAAGGAAAGCTACATTAAGGGGTTGATAAGCTTACTTTAATTCAGCATATAAATATCACTTACTTAGTTCAGGGGAAAAAGCCAGCACCCTGAACTTCAGAACAAATACAAACAAATTACAAACATGGACAGACAGACCTTGTCTGATTCAAATCCCAATACATAGTTATCAGAATTTATAAAGTCTCAGCATCCAGATTACAAGTTGGAGGGCCCTTAGGTACAGCTACCTGGAGTCTCCACGTCAACACCATCTTGAGTGACAACCCTGTGCAAATGGCTCTATCCTTTCTTCTTACAGGGCTTCAGACATCATCAAACATCATCTGAATGACCAGAACTTAGGCTCCTATGATTGGTTCTTGAGTTAGCCCCTCCCCTTAGGACCCTGGAAGGTTCACATCCGCATAGGTTAGGTTAACACCTAATAGGGGTTAGAGCCTGGGGCTTAGCACTTAGTAAGACTCAGTGAAATACACTGAATTACTCAAAGGAAACAAAAACCAAACTCTTCAAGGGTACTTGGTTGAACTAAGTGCTAAGAGCCCATTTTGCTTACCATCATACGGTTCAGTCAAATCTTTTGGAGGTCTGATGATTTCATCTGACAATGTGAATTATCAGTTTAGAGATCAGAGAAGTTTGATGTTACTCAATATTTTTATGGTGCTGGTGGTATACTATCCATAGATTTATCTTGTAGGATAATCTTTTACTATACCCTCAATGTGTTGTAATGTAAAATGCACTAGACTTGAATTGAAAATACTGGTTTTGTTGAGGCTCGGGTTCCTCTTTGGCAAAATGAACAAAATAATGTTTAATAATAATAATAATAATAATAATAATAATAATAAATAGCTAACATTTATGTATCACTTACTATGAGCCAATCAGTTTACAATTGTTAACTCATTTGATTATCAAAGAATCTTGCTCCTATCATCCTCCATTTTACAGATGAGGAAATGAAAGCTAGCAGAGGTTGACTAAACCAGGTTCACACAGCTAGTAAGTGTCTGAGGCTGGATTTGAATTCAAGTCTTAATTCCAAGCCCAGCACTCTATCCACTGTGCCACCTAGCAGTATACTTTAGAGAGATTATTTGAGGAACAAATAAGTCAAGGTCTAAAAGTTCTTTTGTAATGGCAAAATACCATGTTAGTATAATTTTATCTTGATTATGATTATTCCTTGCAGGATGGATGATACCAAAAAGTTATCATTCCCAGTGAAAGACTTTCTGTAGCTATCTGGCTATTCTCTATATTGTTTTTTAACTTGTATTTTGGGGTGTAAAAAGAAAAGAAAAGATTTATTAGGTAAGCTGTTTCATTGAGTGATATGGGAGATGATGAAGCACCAGAGTGGTATTTTAGAAGACTAGCTGCACCTTAATGTCTGAAAGTGTCTAAGGTCAAGGATATCATGGGAACTAAATGCATTAATGATATCAGTTTAGCTAGGGTTTATTTATTTGCTCATTCATTCTTTCAATTATCTGGTATTTTTAAACTTACAGTATGAATAAAAGCATTTTTAAAAGAATATTAAAATTACCTTTTTTTTCCTCATGGAGAAAATGAAAATACTCAGGAAAACCATTATAGATTGCCTCATTAAAGGATTCTTGAAATTGCTTACTTGTGTCTACCTGCCTAGAAAGCAATCTCTTGTTTTCTATTGGAGCACTGGAGGAGAGAAAGTTATTGAACTCTGTGTCATATAAGGAGCTTGAGAATAAAGAAGAGTATACTGAGTAAATCATGCAACTTCAGTGTGAAGATGAATTCAAATTTACATATTGCCCTGTAGACCTAGAGAATGGAATTTTTCCCCAATTATGGATAATATGGAAACGTACACTTAGGCTAACAATTGAGTTCTTTTTTTGGATAGTGGTTCAGAGCTGCTAAATTAACTATTTCTGTATGAATAGTGTTTCCCATAAAAACACATAAAAGGAATCAGAAAAGAGCTTCCAGCCAGAAATAATACTTAGAATAATGATGCAGCCTTGCATTCAATCAAACCTGTCATAAATACATAAAAAGGAAGTACAGAGTATTCTTTTTGTACTCTATCTTTACTACTCCCATTTTGAGGAGGAAATGTATAATGTTATTACTGTCTTCTAATCCCTTCTGATAACTGTGGTCATAACTTTCCATCAGCTACTTCAAATTAGCCAGGTACTGTCTTTTTCTTAATGTTTCTCAAGATGTTCCATGATATTCCTTCACTAGGTTTTGTCTGTTTATCCCTAGCACCTTGCAAAGTTTCTGGATATACTGTAGATACTTAATTTTTTTATTGATTTCACTAAATTGGTGTGAATAACTTGGAAAAATATTTAATAAGGAAAATAACGAAGTATTTATTAGACACCCAATATGTATCAGGCAGTGTGCTAAATACTTTACAAATTTTGTCTCATTTGATGCTCAAAACACCCTGGAGGTAGGTGCTAATATTACTCCCATTTCAGTTGATTGCCAAAGGTCACACAACAAGAAAATTCCTGAAGTTGGATTTGACCTCAGGTTTCCTGACTCTAGACCAAGCACTCTATCTACTGTATTACTTTGCAGGTCTTTCTAAAAGCATCTTACTCATCATTTCTAATAGAACAATGGTATTCTATCACAATCATATACCACAATTTGTTCAGCCATTCCACAACCGATGGACATGCCCTCAATTTCCAATTCTTTGCCACCACAAAAAGAGCTGCTATAAATATTTTTAAACATATAAGAGCTTTTCATTCTTTTTTTAAATCTCTTTGGGATACAGTTCTAGTATTGGTATTGCTGGGACCAAGGATATGCACAGTTTTGTAGCCCTTTAGGTGTAGTTCCAAGTTGTTCTCCAAAATGGTTACATTATCCCAACATAATCAATTCACTTCTGGACCCTCTTTCTATGTAGAATCCTTCTAACTACCCTAATAAAGCTAAAGTTCTTAGATGTTAACTGTATCTTCTTCTCTTATAGAAAAGTAAACAACTTAACACTATTGAGTCTCCCTTTTTATGTGTATATTTTAATGTTTCTCTTGAGAATCTGAAAATCAAATTTTCTATTGAGCTCCGGTCTTTTCTTCAGGAATACTTGAAAGTCCTCCATTTTTATAAATATCCATTTCCCCCCCTGAAGGATTATACTCACTTTTCCTTGGTAGGTTTTTATTTGTTTTAATCCTAGGTCTTTTGCTTTCTGGAATATCATATTCCACGCCCTCTGTCCTTTAGCACGGTAGCTGCTAAATCTTGTGTGATTCTGCCTGTGTCTCAACAGTATTTTAATGATTTCCTTCTGGCTGCTTGAAGTATTTTCTCCTTGACTTGGGAGCTCTGGAATTTGCCTGTAATATTCTTGGAACTTTTCATTTTGGGTTCTCTTTCAGGTGGTAATCAATTGATTATTTCAATTTCTATTTTTCCCTCTAATTCTAGCATATTGGGAAGTTTTCCTTGAAATTTCTTGAAATATGATATCTAGTCAATTTCTTTGATTATTGTTTTCAGGTAGTCCAAAAAGTCTTAAACTATCTCTCCTCAATCTATTTTCTAGATCAATTGTTTTTTGATGAGATATTTCAAATATTTTTTCTACTTTTTTCATTTTTGAATTTGATTTATTGGCCTTTGATATCTCATGAAGTCATTAACTTCCACTTTTTCAATTCCAATTTTTAAGGAAGTTTTTTCTTCAGTTAGATTTTGTACCTCTTTTTTTCCATTTATCTGATTATGCTTTTTAAGGTGTTATTTTCATCATGGTTTTTGTTTGTGCCTCTTTTACCAAGCCGTTAATTACCTTTTTATAATTTTCTTCCTTTGCTCTCATTTCTTTGCCTAATTTTTCCTCTATCATTCCTTTTTGATTTTAATTCTTCCAGGAATTCTTGTTGAGCTTATGTTCAATTTACTTTTTTTTTTTCTTTTGAGGCTTTATTTGTAGCTGTTTTAACTTCATTATTTTCTGAGTTTGTGTGTTTATCTTCCCTGTCACTATAATAGGTTTTTTTTGATCAGTTTATTTTTGTTGTTGCTCTTGTTTGTTTCCTCCCTTGATTTTGAAATTTGTGTGAAAGTTGGACTTTATTTCCAGCATGGGGTGATGGGAGGAGGAGCACTGTCTGAAGCCACAGGCCTTTTTGTGCTCTTCTTTTTTTTTTTTTTGAGGGTGTAAGCCAAGCAATCAGGGAAGGTTAAGTGACTTTCCCAAGGTCACACAGCTAGTGTTAAGTGTCTAAGGCCAGATTTGAACTCAGGTCCTCCTGACTCCAGGGTCAGTACTCTAGTCACTGTACCACCTAGCTGCCCCTACTGCACTGTTATTTTCAAAGCTATTTCTGGGGGTTTGTAAGTTTTCATTGTTTTCAAGGTGGTGTGATCAGGGGAAAGGTATGGTCACTCATCTGGTCTGCATGGGTCCTTCCCCAGGAAAGACCCCTAATCCTTTGGAATTACGGTAGATATTATTCATCTGAGTTCCTGATCCCTTGTGTACCAAAGCCATACTACCCTTCAGGGTTCCCACTCCTTCTTGACTGAAAGTACTCCTCTGTGCCATTGAACTATGACACAGAAGTGGCTCTAGGAAATTGAGTTGCCAAATGGCATCTGGTCCTCATCTAGGACTAGCACAGGTTACTCTTGTAATTTCATTCTAAGCAGTGCCCAGGACCCCTTACCTTCTCTGGTTTGAGAGCTACCAAAGCTGCTGCTGCTTCTGTCAGCATCACCTAGTCCCGTCGTTGGTATTTCATCCTCATGGGCTTGGGGCCAGCCTCCATTCCTATGTCACAGGTGTCTCTTTCCAACCTCCTAAATTGTCTTGGCCTGGAAGCCTGTTTCACTTTGACCTTTTGTTGGCTCTGCCACTGCAGCATTCAATTTGAGGAGTTATTTAAAAGTTGTTTGGTGGGGAAGAGCTCAGCTCAGTGCTTTCTCTACTCTGCCATCGTGGCTCTGGCCCTGGAAGTCCCTTTTCTTCTCCAGCCAAGGAATTTTAAATTCACTTATTTCTCCTTGTTTTGTCCTGAGAATGGAGGGATAACATCTAGATGCTCATTCCCTCTTTTCCTGTTTTTGGGAAATATATTTGAAACATCTCTAATCATTACACTTTCATCTCTAGCACTCAGCCTGCCCACTTATTTAAATCTTGTCTCATTGGCAATCATTTCTAAATTCAATCATATCATTGACTCTTCTCTTAAATCATTCTCAATTTTTCTAAAACTTCTCAGTCCACAAGTGTCCAAGTAGATGTGAAACTGTAATAAGAAAGCCAATGTCTGACATTGGGAAATAGCTTTAAGCTCCTGTTTCAATATTTCCATATAATTGCTTGATTGATAATATTACATCACTTTTTCATGTTTTATATGTAGTTTGTTTTCACCTTGAAATCATCATCTGTCTAAATTACACCTAACCATTTATGCCTCATTCATAATTATACAACTTTTTTGATCTCTATACCCAGTTTAGTTAAATTTCATTCTACCTTTTTTTGCCAACAGCTCCAATTTGTCAAGGTCACTTTGAAATCTAATTCTAATCTTCTGTGTTACTAGTGCCCTTGCCAAATTTAGCATAATCCAAAAACACACTGAGCCAGATTTCCTTCATGCTTAAAAACACTTGATCACTGTAACTTAGGCTGCTTTGGAAACTATCAAGTCTTTATTGAGGTTGCCTCAAATGAATTAACCCAATTCCTTGTGTTTGAGTCTTTCTTTGTGTCTTAGTTATACGTGTACCTGTATACATACATACATATATATGCATGTATGTTTATATGTATATAAACATTTATATCTATCTATAGTGTGTGTATTTATATGTGTTATAAAGGCACTCATCACCTAATGAGTAACAGAGTAAAGTAACATAGTTTGCATCAATTGTGAATGACAATTCAACAAAATCCTCTTTGATAAATGTTAAATGAAAACTCATTTTTTATTTAAAAAGTTATGCCATCTTTTTCTTGCAATATAAATACAATCAAAGAAATGGATGTAGTTTATAAAGTTAAAAAATTATATATATTATATATTTGTATATAATATATATACATATATATATATATATGGTTTTATTGCTATTGTCCAAAATCATTATTCTTGTGGATTGTTATTGTTGAAACCAATCACTTGTTCAACATGGCTCAGTTCATATTATGTTTTTTTCTTCTGAAGCCTTCATAGACCACTGTAAACTGCATTATTTTTTTCCTCAGAACTTCTAGCACTTGCTATCTGTATAGCACCTACTTAGCAACCAATTTCATAATGCCTTGTAGTATGTCATAGGATCATAGTTTTAGAACTGGAAAAGACCTTAGAGGTTTATTCCAAAACTTTCATTTTATATCTAAGGAAATTGAGGCCTGGCCAGGTAAAATGACTTGTCCAATGTGTCTCATAGGTATAAAGCGACAGAGGCAAGATTTGAATTCAGATTCTTTGACTCCGAAATCCAATATTTCCTCTAAAGTACACTGCCTCTGCTGTGTTGTGTAGCATTTGTTTGTATATCCCTACATAAACTTTCAGGTATTTGGTTTTATCTCCCCAGCTAAATTGTCTACTTGAAGACAGGGGTGGTGCTTTATTTTTCTTTACATGTCTTATAGTGCTTACTGAGGATTGTAGGTACTCTATAGGTATTGATTAGATTGATTAATACCACCTTAAATTCATTTAAAATTTTATATTTAAAAGTGTTTTTACCTATCTTGCTTTCTTTTTTCTTCATAATTCTTAGTGGTTAGTATGATAAGAATCATTACCTTAATTTTTCAGATAAGGTAATAGTCATAAAAAAAGGTGCAATTGTCCAAATTACGTGGACTCCAACTTCCAGTCAAATGTTCTTTCTACCACATGAAACTACCATCTTAAGACCTAAAACAGAGCTGTGGGTCCATGGGAAAAAAGTTTCTAAAGAAGAGTATTTTATAAACTGAGAAATTAGTTGAGCCCTGGGTCCTTGAGATTGAGAACTCCTAAGCTTCTATTCTCTGGAAGCCATTTTTTGAACTTGAGCTTTCCATAATGATGCTGTATTATTTAACCTTATCCATTTCTATCTATATTTCACTACTTCTTTGTAAACAATCAAATGCCATAGATTACAATAGTGTCCCATCCTCTGCCTTTTCCTCTCTACCTTGCCACATCTTGGATCTCTTCCCCAAACATAAGGAAATAAGCTTTCACAGTTGCACACATATACCCATAACAGAAGGATTTCATAGGCTTGACCTTTAGGTGAATTTTTATTTTTGTTCCTATGGAGGAGTATATAAAAATAAAGAACAGATTGATAGAAATTTAATTTTATTTTTAGATTAGTATGATTGCATTTTAACACCTGCTATTCACAAAGACAGAGTTCAACAGATAATTAACATGTAGCAGGAATGTGAAATGAGTTTTTGAAGCCATATTTGAGGGGGTAGGAGAGTACTTCACATATGACTTACTAATGAGTTGATTCCAGTTAGTCTAAAACTCTTCTTAAACGTAAATGAACCAGCTAGCTTCTGTATCTCTAACTTATTCTTTTCCCTTTCTTCAAATCAAATCCATTGGATAATTTAACAGAAAATCAGTGAATTTTTAAACATTTTAATTTCACCAGAAAAGATGGTTTCAGTAAACTAAATCAAGAATTAATCTCTTAATATACTTTTTGATTTGCATTGATTCTCTTGTACTTAGAAGAAAGCAGGTGACTTTTACTTAAAGTAGAAATATCCATTATTTACTCTTAATAAGTGGCTTAATAGAGAAATTCTCAAAGAACAATTTCATTGACAGGGATCAGTTATATGCCATATCATCATTGCATTTAGAGCTTGAAGGGACTTCAGATTTCATCTAATTGAAATTTCTTACTTTCTAAATGAACATACTGAGGTCCAGAGGCTTCAGTGACTTACCCAAGATTATATTAGTACTATTAAAATAGAGATTTGAATCAAGAGGTTTGAAAATAGAGATTTGACTCCTAAGCTATTGCCCATGACTCAGGAAATTGAATACAAAAGTTGGAAATTATTATGTTTAACATTCTAACTTTCAGCAGCTTGGTAACAAATATATTCTGTATATTTTCTATAAATAATCTCTCAAATTAATGGGTAAAGAGTAAGGAAGATGATAGAATTTATGTGAGTGAATTATTTATTATCTCTTTAAATTTTTTTTTTTCAACAGAGGCCATAGTGTTTCTCAAATGTTCAGGGGAAGAGTTCAATCAACATATGTCAATATAGAGGATGTCCACTAATAAATGTCACATTTAAAGGTACTTTTCTCACAACCATTCTGTGGCGTTGCTATGCAATCCAATTTTACACATGAGGAAATTAGGTTGTGAGAGGTTGAGTGATTCATAATGACACAGGTAATATTAGAGCTACAAGTCAAACTCAAGTTTCTTAACTCCAAGCAAGTGCTTTATCTAGGCAGCTAAGTGACAGTAGATAGAGACTTGGGCCTTGAGTCAGGAAAACATGAGTTTAAATTTAGCCTTGGAAAATTACAAGTTACAAATAAAATGATATAGCAGTTCAGAGAAAGGAATATTGACTGGTAAAGGCAGGGAAAGGATGTACCAAATAACCTTTTCTTAGGGTTATATCTCCAGTATTTATTAGGCGGGACTTAAGGCAGATTTTCCAGGTTCCAAGGACAACTCTCTATCCACTATACTTTAATTCTTCTCATAGGGAAAAAAGAACACATATATGTGTGTCTGTACATGTATATGTACATATATAGGCATGTATGTGCATATCTACATATGCAGACATATACATACGTGTTCATATGTTATATATAGATATCTATATATATATATATAATGTGTGTGTGTGTGTGTGTGTGTGTGTGTGTGTGTGTGTGTGTGTGTACCTTTCCAAGATTCAGTAACTTTAAGCAACTAAGTCATTTTGGAAGATGGTCAACAGAACAGTTTGGATGTAGCAGATGGAAAGCCTCAAATAGTTTACAAAGGACTTTAGGTTTGTTAATAAAAGTTGATGATATAAGAAGCAGAGAGGAAATGGAATGAGGGAGTGTGAATGGTGGCTAGTCTAAAAGAATACAGAATATAGAAATGTAAAGGGTACAGCTAGTATTAAACCCCAAAATATTGGAAAGATTTTTTTGCCAATGTTTATATATGTATCACAAAAGCAAAACTGGCTAAAATGTGGGAGAAAAAAGGAAATCTGATGACTAACAAATCAATTTTTTTAATCTCTTAAAAGCCTTTGTCCTCCTTCCATTTCATAATCACAACCTCCTTCAGTCACTTTTGTAAAATACCCTCTTTGTTCCTCCTCTAGTTAGTCTTATACATTTATAGAACCTTGATGAAACATAAATGTGAAACTTGGTCCAATAAAATTATTGAAATCATCCAATTAATAGATATGTTATACTTCGTGTGTGCCACTTGATTGAAAATAACAGACTAAAATGATCAGTAAGCTTCTAGTGTGACAGTGGACTATCAAAGTCTCAGAATTATGCCAAGGACATGCAATTATATGTATACTAACAAATACATACACACATATGCACATACACACAAACATATGACAGAAAGGAGAGAGCAACATTATTTAAAGTGGTCAATGATGTTTCAAGGAGATTATATCATCAAAAAAAAAAACCAAATGCTACTAAAACATCACTTTCTAAATAATAAAAAATCGTATTGATTTGTATTTGTCCTGAATTACTTTTTACTAAAGATACTTTAATTCTTTAATAAATAACTTTTTTTTTTCTACCCAGTTGTCTGGCTGAGCATTAGCCTAAGCCAGAAGGCCAAATTTTATTGCTTGGGTTTTTAGAAGTGGTTTGCTGCTTGCTTTTAATGTCTTAAAGACACAGAAACTTAAGTAATATTTGGTCACAGTTTTGAAACTGTTAAAATGCATATATTTCAAAATAAGAGGTAATAAAACCAGCAATAGTTGCAGTGATTCCATGCTTCTATGTTAGGACTTGGTTAGATGGAAACAATTTTGGATATTATTTTACTAGCAGCCCTCTTTTTTCCCCTTTCTTACTACTAGACAGAATCATAAAATGAATATTTAGGGATTTTAAAAACTTTTGCCAGAATCACAGAATATTTAGAGTTAAAAGGGACCTCTAGATATTTAGTCAAATTCATTCCAGAAAGAAAACTTGACTACACAAATAGTCATCTTGCAGCTGCATAAAGACCTCCAGTGCAAAGAATCCACTTACTTCCCAGGCCTCTTCTACAGAAATTGTTATAATTAATCAAGCTAAGAATTATCATATATCTTATAAAATCAGCAGAAGATGCTTAACAGATTTATAAGCTAGATTATGAACAATGCTTATAAATTTATGCACATATGTAATATGTTGGTACATGTGGGTATGTATATAAATGTGTGTAATAAATGTATATATACATATACATGTTTATATATATATGTATTACTCCATAAAATTGCCATATTTTATGTAAAATTGTAATTGTATTTCAGTGGATGAGAAAATATTTTACTGTTTTGCCCATACTGGTTAGGAATTGCGTAAGTAAAAAATATTAAAAAAAATTATTTTCTTGCTACACCAATACTTTAAATGATGCTAGTTATAGGAATTACTCATGACTGGTCATTAAGTATGGAAAATATTTAGGAGAATCCTAATGAGCCATGAATGTGAAATATCATCTAAAAATGTACTTAAGTTCCAGATAACAAAAATGTCATATTTGTAAGAAGTGTGAATAGACTTTCCTTAAAACCATCCTAAAAACATGATAATAGAAATTGGCAAATGCAAGCATTCAGACTTTTTTTTTCTCAGTGGAGAGACAAAACATACAATATTATATACTTAAAAAAAACTCAAACAGCAACAGATTTACAGATGGGATAAAAAATAGTGGGTGGGCTTAAACTGAAAAAAATTTAAGAAGCAGCTACTTTTTCAGCATAGCTTTTAAGGAGGCTTTCATAGTTTTTTAAATTACAGTAAAGAAGTCCTCATGATCTCTTTCTCTCTGATTTCAGATTTTTTTTATAAAGCCATTTAACTGCTGACTTCTGCAGAAAGTTAAACATTTGTTCTA
>CM053626.1:146450010-146499460 GCA_028646595.1 Phalanger gymnotis | reverse complement strand
GGATAAAAAATAGTGGGTGGGCTTAAACTGAAAAAAATTTAAGAAGCAGCTACTTTTTCAGCATAGCTTTTAAGGAGGCTTTCATAGTTTTTTAAATTACAGTAAAGAAGTCCTCATGATCTCTTTCTCTCTGATTTCAGATTTTTTTTATAAAGCCATTTAACTGCTGACTTCTGCAGAAAGTTAAACATTTGTTCTACTTTTTAGCTTTCCTTATTTGAAATAGAATTAGGTTTGAAGATAAAGATAAAATATTATTATAATATTTTATGAAAGATTTTCAGGGCCTCTTCAGAATTTATATTATACAGTGACATGCTTGTATGCCACTTTTTATAGTTGAATATTTAAATCACTCAAATTTTAATTTTCATCAGTTTTATAGACCTTGTACACACAGAATCAGAACTTTAAAACTGTAGTGTGTTGAAATGTGTGCATTTGTTTGAGTACATGTGTTTAAAACTTTTATGCTGACCTTCAAAGAGTAGGTGGCTAATTCTAGAAAAGAATACTATATCCAGAGGTCACTAATTGAAATGACATGAGGAAGAAAATGAAAGAATTATCTTATAAGTTGCAGTAGTTATGACAAGAGTCAAAGATTGAATCACAAAGCCATTTGGGATTTTCAACTAATTCACCTTAATATTATACACACATGTATATGTATATAAACACATATGTGTGAATAAATGGAACACATATCTATGTGTTTGTATATATGTATATGTATGTATATATACATATATAATAGAAAATAGCAATATATAAGTGTATTTGCCCTTGGCCAAACTTTTTGCCTATCATCACTTTAGATAATTTTATTTTCCATTCAATTTATTCATTCCAGCCCTTTTATTCAGTAGGATTTACAATAGGAATACAGTTTGGTTAAACTTTGAATGCATTTGTCAGACTGGTGAAACTTGTTTCTTAGAAAAATGAGCAATGAAATCTATAGTCGATATAAATGGTGAAAAAGCTATAGCCACCCTTCATTTCATTCATGTTTATTCATGATGGAACAGGTTTTTGCTACATAAAATTTCTTGAGAATTTATATTTTGTGAACATGTTTATGGAATTTTTATTGCCTATATGTCCTACTGCTGTAGCTTAACAAATGACATTGTATGGTTCATCACCTGCTATTTTGTTGTACAAAAAACAACTTTGTACTATGGGCTCTGACACTGGTGCCAGCAGGTAGAATGGAAGGAATTTATCCTCCTTCCACCTACCCCCCCCCCATTGAAATCTGGTTCAATTCTGCCCTCCAGAAGTTAATTGTAATCCTAAGAACATTCCAAACCCAATGCTTTACCCTTTAAGGCAAAGTTTATCAAATATATTACTAAATGAGGATAAGATTACATTATTGACCCAGGGCAATTATAACTATGTTATAACTACATTAAAAAATCTAGCAAATAGAGAAAAAGAAACTGTTTGACCATTTCCTTTTTTAAGAAAACCTGAGTAAATGAACACTTTCATTTTTTATAGTATAATTTATCATATACAAGTACTTACATGAAGGTGTTTATCAGTTCTCTCAGCAGAATTCATTCTGAGTAATCCACATGGTACTAAACCAAGAAACTGACAAAGGAAAAAAAAATCAAACCTGCTAATTCTTGCTATGTACCCAAATTTCCTTTCTTCTCACAGAGATTGTTAATTTATTTTTCTATTGAAAACCTACACTTCCATATCTTATTAGGATATGATGTTGACCCCTATCTAGTATGGTATAGGAAGTCAGTCAGTTGACAAACATTTATCAAGCACCTATAATGTGTCAAGTACTGTGCAAAGCCCCAGACCTGCGTTCAAGCATACTTCCCACTATTATTCTCCTTATGATCTTAGATCACATTTGTTTATGATTTTTTTTAAAGATTTTTACATCCCCAGGTCTCAGTTCCATTCTGTGAAATGAGAGGGTTAGATTAGATGGCTTCTTAGGTCCTTTACAACTCTGGAACTATAATCCTTGCCTCTTGAAAGCTATGCCATCAGAGTCTAATGTTGGAAAGGGCTGAAGTACAAGCTTGGTGGTAGTCTTTGGGTAGCCTTGCTAAGCTCAGAGACACTCCTGGCTTATAGATCAGTCACCAATTGATTTTTCCCCCAATTAAGGCAGCTCATGAAAATTTCCACTAAGCTTGTAATCCCACTCGTTTGAAAGGGTATCTACTCTAATCAAATCACAGACCCTTGAGGTGGTGCATTATTTGTCTTTTTATTTTGATGATTTCAACCTTTTTTGTGGAGACAATTTACCCAAACTTTTTTTGTTTTTTTTTTTTTACATTAGTAGTGATTCATTAGACCTCATGGAGTATTGATCAGTAGAAGAAAAACCTTCAAGTAGTCTATCCTCAGAATTAAAGACTTAGACACATGTTGGTATGAAAACCAATACAAATGGTATAAAAAAACAGTTTCACTGAATTGTTCCCACTCTCTCCCCCAAAAGGTTAAAATCATCAAAATTAAAAGACAAATACTGTACTCTTTCAAGGGTCTATGATTTGATTAGAGTATATATTCATTGAAGTCTCAAGTTATATATATATACATATATATATGTATATATACATGTATATATACATATATATGTATATATATATATGTATATATGTATATATACATATATATGTATATACATATATACACACACATACATATACACACATACATATATACATACATGCACATCAAATTGATTATGTTTATATTAAAGGTGGGAACACTTTTTTAAAAATTCAAGGGATTGTAGAGTAAGATGGGGGGAAATGCTCTGGATCAGGAGTCAGCTGACCTGAGTTTGATCCGAACCCTACTTCATACTGTGTGACCTAGCGAAATTAGCTTAACTTGTATTTGTCCCCACTTTCCTAACCTATAAAATGAACCAGACTATTTTCTAAGGTCCCTCCCAGTTTTAGATTTTTGATCCCTCTCCTCTCCCTTCTCCTATCCTCTCTTGTTCTCTCCTCTCCTTTCCTGTCCTTTTCTCTTCTTTCCTTTCATGTCAAAGGAACTTTTTTAAGTATTGAAAATAACTTTATATATGATCAAATTAGTTTGTGATAGTATGGTTGATGGTTTATGGTAATACCAGATCAAGAGAGACCAACCAGTATGATACTTGGAGTCTTGGAGCTAGGTCACACAACTGACTACCTGTGTGAGAAGTATTCAAATAATTTCATCCCTCTGGATCTCTCTTAACAAAACAAGAGGATAGGTTTGAATTAGATAACCACTGAGGGTCTTTGCATCTCTAAAGCTATGATTCTATGACTCAATGAAATATTTCATGAACATGTTTCTTAGAAGCTAAATTGTTTCATTATATTAAGGTAAATTTCCCAATACCATTAATCATTCCCTTGTGAAATCATTAGAGCTTAATTCATTTGTGGTTCAGTTATTTCAAATATAATTTCTTTGTCAGTCATAGGGTTTTAAATTACAAAGTGAATTATCAGACTATAAGAAGGCACATAAAAAACCAAAACCAAAACCATAGGGTTCATATAGATAGATTCAGCCCATTGATATGCTTCACAGATTCATGTGGCTTAGATGATCAAGGAGTTGCTAACTCTATTCCTTCCAATGAGATGGAGGACCATTATACCTTGCCATCAGCCCTGTTGCTGATTCCTAAGGTCCACCAAGACTTACCCAAAGTACCCTGCTTCTGTGGTGGTCAGTCTGACACTGTCATATGATCTAATGCTCTAACCTATGAATGCCTGGGCTTGCTATCTGTTTAGTTTTAGAACTTTCAGACTTTTTCATCCACGAGGCACCTGAACTTTATTGTTGTGTCTTATCTCCACTAATTAGAGTATAATCACCTTGAAAACAGAGACTTATTTCTTAAATCTTTATGGGGTGGGGGGGGGTGGAGCCAAGAAGCTCAGTGTAAAAGCAGGGTCTTGCTTGAGTTCTCCAACAAACCCCTCCAAATACCTGTAAAAAATCACTCCAAACAAATTCAAGAGCAGCAGAATCCACAAAATGACAAAGCAAAACAAATTTCCAGTCCAAGACAGTGTGGAGAGCCAACAGGAAAGCTGTGTTGCAGCAGTCTGAGAGAGGAACGCAGTCCAGCACAAAATGCACCAGCACAGACCGGGCCCCGGCAAACCTGGAGCAAGCCTCTGGGGACTGAATCAATGGCAGCTCTGGCAGTTTCCAGATTTCTAAACCCAAAAATACTAAAGACAACTTAAAAGGTCAATAGTAAAGTTCTGTCTGGCCTGGGTGAAAGAGGAATGCAGTCTGTCCCCAGGGGACTATGTCTGGAGCTCTCAGTCCACAGAAGAGGGGGTGGGGATCAAGCAACTGGTCATAGAGAGTTGCAGAGATCTCTTTGCTGGTGCTAAGGGAGGATTCTCTTGCTTTGCCCATGGTTGGATCTGGGTCACAGTCCTGGGCGGCAGTGCAGGGGCAAAGGGAAGTGCTGGCATGGTGAAGCTTGGGGTAGCAGTGGAGAAGGAATCCTCCTCACATTTCCAAGGCAAAAAAGGGTGCTTGTGGTCACTCACAAACCAGAGCACAGGTCAGAAGATGAGTAAACACCTCTCCTTTGATAATATCACCTTGAAAGAACTAAAAATTTACAGGTCCTTAGAAATATCTATGAAAACAGCTGCCCAAAACCCCTGAAGCTTGGGTCAGTACACCCTCCACACTGAAACCTGAGTCGTACCTTAACAAAGAGTTAAAAAGTCAAGTAATTGGCTGGGAAAATGAGCAAATAGTGGAAAAAAAACTCAGACTGTAGAATGTTACTTTGGTGACAAAGAAGATCAAAACATACAACCAGAAGAAGACAACAAAGTCAAAGCTCCTACATCCAAAGCCTCCAAGAAAA
Source organism: Phalanger gymnotis (assembly GCA_028646595.1). Classification (NCBI taxonomy): domain Eukaryota; kingdom Metazoa; phylum Chordata; class Mammalia; order Diprotodontia; family Phalangeridae; genus Phalanger; species Phalanger gymnotis. The sequence continues at coordinate 146,494,560 of CM053626.1, read as the reverse complement.
ATATAAATTGATTGCAGGCCATGGAAGAGCTCAAAAAAGATTTTGAAAATCGAGTAAAAGAATTAGAGGAAAAACTGGGAAGAGAAATGAAAGTGATGTAAGAAAATCATGGAAAACAAATCAACAGCTTCCTAAAGGAGACCCCCCCAAAAAAATACTGAAGAAAATAACACCTTAAAAAATAGACTAACACAAACGGCAAAAGAGGTCCAAAAAGCCAATGAGGAGAAGAATGCCTTAGAAAGTAGAGTTGGCCAAATGGAAAAAGGAGGTCCAAAAGCACAATGAAGAAAATAATTCCTTAAAAATTAGCATGGAACAAATGGAAGCTAATAACTCTATGAGAAATCAAGAAATTATAAAACAAAATCAAAATATTGAAAAAAATAGAAGACAAGGTGAAATATCTCATTGGAAAAACCACTGACCTGGAAAATAGATCCAGGAGGGATAATTTAAAAATTAATGCACTATCTGAAAGTCATGATCAAAAAGGAGCCTAGACATCATCTTTCAAGAAATTAAAGAAAACTGCCCTGATATTCTAGAACCAGAGAGTAAAAGAGAAATGGAAAGAATCTACTGATCACCTACTGAAAAAGATCCCCAAAAGAAACTCTAGCAATATTGTAGCCAAATTCCAGAGTTCCCAGGTCATGGAGAAAATATTATAAGCAGCCAGAAAGAAACATTTCAAGTATTGTGGATACACAATCAGGATAACACAAGGTTTAGTAGTTTCTACTTTAGGGGATCAGAGGGCTTGGAATTATTCTGGAGGTCAAAGGAGCTAGGATTAAAACCAAGAATCACCTACCCAGCAAAACTGAGTATAATCCTTCAGGGGGAAAAATGGACATTCAATAAAAGAGAGGACTTTCAAGCATTTTGATGAAAAGACCAGAGCTTAATAGAAAATTTGATTTTCAAATACAGAACTCAAGAGAAGCATGAAAAGATAAATATGAAATGGAAATAATAAAGGACTTATTAAAGTTGAACTGTTTACATTCTTACATGGAAGTATGATATTTATAACTCATGTGACCTTTATCAGTATTAGGGTAGCTGTGTGTGTGTGTGTGTGTGTGTGTGTGTGTGTAGACAGAGGGCACAGGGTGAGTTGAATATGAAGGGATGATATCTAAAAAATAAAATAAAGGAGTGAGAGATGAATGTACTGGGAGAAGAAGAAAGGGAGAGGCATAATGGGGTAAATTATCTCACATAAAAGAGATAAGAAAAAGCTTTTACAGTGGAGGGGAAGAGGAGAGAGGTAAGAGGGAATGAGTGAACCTTACTCTCATTGGATTTGCCTTAAGGAGAGAATAACACACACACTCAACTGGGTATGGAAATCTATCTTACCCTAAAGGAAAGTAGGGGGAAAGGGGATAAGAGAGGGGGGGATGATAGAAGGGAGGCCAGATTAGGGGAGGGGGTAATCAGAAGCAAACACTTTTGAAGAGGGACAGGGGTCGTCAAAGGATAGAATAGAATAAAAGGGAGGGGTGGGATAGGATGGAAGGAAATATAGTTAGTCTTTCACAACATGACTATTAGGGAAGTGTTTTGCATGACTACACATATACTGAATTACTTGACTTCTCAATGAGGGTAGGTGGGGAGGGAGTAAGGAAGAGAATTTGGAACTCTAAGTTTTGAAAATTAATGTTAAGAATTATTTTTATATGCAACTGGGAAATAAGATATACAGGCAGCGGGGTATAGAAATCTATCTTGCCCTACAAGAAAATAGAAGGGAAAGGGATAAGAGAAGGGGGATGTGTGATAGAAGGGAGGACAGATTGGGGAAAGGGGTAATTATGCATGCTGTCTTGGGGTAGGGGGAGGGGAGAGATAGGGAGAAAATCTGAAACTTAAAAGCTTGTAGAAGTGAATGTTGAAAACTAAAAATAAATTAATTAATAAAAAGATTATAACTTCCTAAAAAAAAATCTTTATCACCAGCACTTTTCATAGTATTTGGCACATAGCAAACATAGAATAAATGACTTTAAATTCTTTTACAGTGAGCTCCCTCATCTCCACCCCTATTTAATCCTAGAGTGCATCTCTTAAATGCCAATTGCTATGAATTAATTTTTATTCACAATGATTAAAATAAAATATGGCAGGTACTTGAGAAATACCAGGGCTTATTTCTTTTTCCCCCCAAGGTATTAACATAGTCTGTCAAGTGGAGTGATAAATTCTAGGTTTTTCTCAGCACATATTTTAAATTTGGACTTCGCTGGTATACTTTGAAGTTGTGGAAAGAGGTGAGGTTGATGTCTTTTGTTTAAACCTTAAATACAGAGGGAGTAGAGTGCATTGATTCTTTGAAACTCTAATGTTTTCACCTACCTGTCTTATAATTAGTCACAAAGGACTCAGTCCCAGTTGAGTATTTTGGCCTGTGGGTGGCAGCAGGGGCATCTGAGATGGTTGGATAAGGTCAGAAATCACTTGAGAGCTCAAGAGGGTAAAACTGTTAAAATGTTCTCAGTCAGGTAGAAGTGCTGATTTTTTCATGTTACCTGAGGCAAAACCAGAAGTGATTAACTTCTCTGTTCCAACAGAGCATTCAAATTGGTAAGGAGAAATTCACAACCTTAAAGGAATATACTTTGTTTACAAAAAACTAGGTGATATATAGTGTGAGGACAGAAAACACAAAAGCTTTATCAAACTAATAATGAAAATATTTCTTTCATGGAACCATGGTGTAAATCAGCCACATTGGAATTATTTTTCCTACATAGAATTATTGCACCTACAGTTTTTCTTTCTTCAACCAACAGAATAGTTTACTCAGACCAACATATTTTACTGACCCAATAAAACACACATATGAATGACAGCACATACTTTTTTAGATTCACAATATATATGTTTTAGTTTCAGATCAGCGAGGAATAAAACAAGTAAGTTTGCCTATGTATCAGATCCCTTGCAAATTAATATATAGTACATGGTGGTATGAGATACATCTGGCTTTAAGTCAGAAAGACTGGGGCTCAGATCTCACTTCTGATATGTGATGGCTGTGTGACAATAGGAAAGTCATTGAACCTCTAAAAGTATAAGTTGTAGAACTATTACCTCCACTGATAAAGGGACTTCCCTCATCAAAATTACTGAACAATCAATCAATAAGTATTTATTAGGAACTTGATGTGGTTTGGAGTGCTGGGAACCCCTAAATATCAGGATACAAGGTGAGTCTGCCTGGAATGAATTCACACACTCAAACCATCTTCCAGTCAAGGGGAAGTTTATTGTATCACCAGTAGGAGCAAAGAGATTCTTAAGGTAATCTTGAGCTTAATGGGGATGAGAATGATACTTTTACACAAAAAAAAAAGACTGAGAGAAGATTTAGATGGGATTAAAGGGTGTTAAATAGCTTGAGGACCCAGGTACAAACAGTGAAAGGAGTTAAGTGGTCTGGGCTGGATCAGGGAGCCATGGTGAAAGGACTATTAAGTATGTAAGTGGGCTGATGTAACAACAATGTGGCTAGCAGCTGCTGCTGAGGTATAAGGCCCAACAAGACCAGCAACAAGAGCTGCCAGCACAGGTTCTTTGATCTGCTTTTCCAAGGAAAGCAACTTTAAGGGGTTAACAATCTCACTTTAATCAAACATACATATATCATTCACTTAGTTCAGGGGAAATTCCAGCACCCTGAACTTCAGAGCAAATACAAATAGAAATTACAGAGACAAACCAGTTTAGCAATACATAGTTACCAGGGAAGCATCAATGTCTGGGTTTCTTCAAATCTGGGTGACTCCAGTGGTTACCCAGAGTATCCACACCAACATTCTTCCAGTGAGTGAGAGCCCCAAAGGCAAACAGCCAACCTCTGAGTTTATATACCCCGTTCAGGGTCAAAGGGAGTCACAACATGTTGTGACTCAAACTCATATAAAGTAGGATTTCCCTGGACAGAAAGGGGTCGTCAAAAACTATGGATTTAATCAAATAAACAAAGGCCAGAGTCATCAAGGGCCACTTGATTAAATAAGTGTTCCAAAAAAGAAAACCCATAAAAAAAAATGTCCTACCCAGCTTAACCTTAAAGCTGGGATGGGTCTGATACCTTGGGCAAGATCCCAGGGACTGGATTGTATGGGAAAATCAAGGACTGGGTTGCTGAAGTGTATGGGAAAATTTAGGGTCCAAATCCCATTACCCCATCACACCTACTCTGTATCAGACATTATGATACTTTCCTGCTCTCAAGAAGTTTATAATGTAGCTGAGGGAGAAATTACACATACAGATAGGTATATGCAAATACATACAAGATATTTTTGGGTAGAAGGCACTAGTAGGTATGCAGATGAGAAGAGGCTTCATGTAGAAGGAAATTAGGAATTCTATGAAATTGAGGCAAGAAAAGACATGGGGAGTTAAGAGAGTTAGATATTTAGAAGTCCACTGGAGCTGTAATTTGTATTAAGATTCCATGTATTTCCATGCTGCTAGTATCTTTTGTGAGTTAGTTAGGCAGACAGCAAGGCGGAAGAGTGGAAAGAACACTGAGTCTTGGCTCCAGAAGACCCGATTTCAAATCTAGCTTCAGATATTTATTAGCTGCATGACATTGAACAAGTGACTTAATCTCAATTTCCTCATCTGTAAAATAAATGCTCTGATTTAAGGAGTCTGAGTCATCGAAGGCCAAAAATGTCCTCTCTCTCCAGTTTGCACTGCTGTTTCATCCCCATCACTGAGTACAGAGACAATTTTTATGCTTCCATTTTTATTCAGGGTTCTTTGCATAACTCAGGACATAGTATGGAATTAATTAATGCTTATTGACTCACTGACTAACTGCTGCTACTTCTCAGAGTTTTAAGGCCTGGGTGAAAAAGAATTTGTGAAGCATTATGTAAAGGTCAGCTATCATTATCTGACTACTTTCTCTTTGCATAGTTCCTTCCTGTTTCTTTCTCACTGGAATCATTTGTACTTGTTCTATGGGAATTCCAGTCATATCTCTCTGGAGAAAACTTTCACTTGTAGAGTATTAAAACATTGAATTATAATAGTTTTTCTTTCTTTTTCTTTTTTTTTTAAATTTTACCAGAACATGAATACAGAATAGAGAAAAGAAACAAAAATATATTGTAAACTTAAATATTGAAACTTAAATACAAAGTAAGAAAGAAGAAAAAGCATGTCATGTGCATAGCGGGAACATAGGAGAGGATTCAAAACATGTAACAATAAATTTCCATTTCAAGAAAACCTGTATGAAAAATAATATACCTTGTGTTGAGAATTGTCCATCTTCTCTTTGCTTTCTCGTGTTTTCTTTTGTTCTCCACTGTGCACTTTTTAACTTTGTTTTTTTCCCTTCCCTCTACCCCCCTAGAAGACTACAATATAGTTTAGATATGTTTCACAATATATACATACACGTACAGATGTATACATACAGTTATGCATATATACATGTATATAAAGACATATACTTTCCCAAACATACTCTACTTCTGATCTTTGTTTTTATGTTTATACATATATCTCTTATTTCTTATCCCTCCTGCCTCCTCTACTTTACTTCTACTCATTGCATTGCCCTTCTATTACTTGCCTTCCCCTGTCCAAGGATTCCCTCCCATATCGTCCCATTCTCATTGATCTAAACACCCATGACCTATTCCTTCATTCTCCCCTCTAAAAATAGCTCCTTTGTCCTAATCCCTCCCTTGTCCTCTCCCCCCTCACTATACCCCTACCATTTTACTTCTTCTAAATTTAGAAGACTTTTATACTCTTCTAAGTATGTATGTATTGCTCCCTCTTAAACCCATTCCCAATGAAAGTAGGTTACCAGACTACCAACCCTCCTCCCCCATCTAATTCCTCTGTATCCTTTCTTCTTCTTGCACCTTGTTTGTATAAAATAGTTAGTGTTTTTGGCTGTTTCTACATGGTTTTACTTTTTAAATTCATATCATAGTCAGGTTTATCCTCTGCTTTCTTATGAGCTTGAGAATTATTAATAAGAATGTTAGACATACATTTACATTTTATGTTATATACAGGTAAGTAGACTGGTCTTATGAATCCCTTATAGTCAGTCTTTGGTATGTACCTTATGTTCCTCTTGGTTCTTGTATGTCTAATCCTCTATTAAGTTGAGGATTTTTTAACAAAGTCTTGAAAGTCTGAGGGTTTGTCAAAGGTTCATTTTTTTTCATTCAAGATAATACTGAAATTTGAACGGTATGATATTTTCAGCCAGAGCCCCATGTCTTTTGTTCTTCAATATATTGTGTTCCAAGATCTGTGGTCCTTTAATGTCTCTGCTGCTAGGTCTTGTATAGTTTTAATTGTGGAACCATCACATTTAAATTGCTTTAATCTCGATGCTTTTAATATTTTATCCTTGAGCTGGGGGTAATACTCTTTCTTTTAAACACTGAAATTTGATCTCCCAAATTCTAGAGTATATAAGTCAGTCTATGTCAGCCTTTCCCCACCTCATTGGTTGTTGAAATGACTCCAGTCCCACAGCTGCCCCTTATCTATCTATTATAAGATAACAGAGATTTTTGTGGGCCAGAATACTCCTTCCCTTGGATGTGACTATCCAGTCACTTTCTAGGCTCTTCCTTCTTGGAAGAACTTTCCTCTCAAATCAAACCTGAGGTGAAATCCCAAAGGCCCTGACTCAGTAATAGGTTTGATAATCACTTTTCCTCTAATCATTGATGATACATACATTCATGGCCCAGAAGGATACTGGTATAAGTGCTCTCTCCAACCTTAAGAAAGTTGTAAAAATGAACTAATAATTTTTTTCAGCTACAAATCGCCAGCCAGTAAATTGTTAGCAAAAATATGACAATCCTCTGTCTCTTTCTGTCTCTGTCTCTGTCTCTGTCTCTGTCTCTCTCTCTCTGTCTCTCTCTCTCTCTCTGTCTCTGTCTCTCTCTTTCTCTCTCTCTCTCTCTCTCTCTCTCTCTCTCTCTCTCTCTCTCTCTCCCTCTCTCACTTCCTCCCTCTCTCTCTCTGTCCAAACCCACCATCACCTCTTCCCAACTTTATTCTCAGTAAATACAGCCAGATTGTCAAATGTGTGTGGTTAACAATATTTAGCAGAGAAAAAGCAAACATATTCACTATGAAAGAGAAGCAAACTCATGTAGTGTGTATAAATGTGTATATTGCCCCTGTACATTTTATGTATCCACAAATACCTAAAATGTGAAAGCGTGGCTAAAAGGTAGGTGTGAATCAAAATCTCTATAGTCTTTACCATCCTCTGTTATCCAAGGAAAGCTTAGATTTCTGCTAGGAGGAGAGCTATAGATTGGGACCATTAGGATTGCCATTCTATTCTCCTTAAAGAGGGAGTAATATCACGCTAGAGTTATCTATGGGCAGCTGGTGGCATAGGTGAATAGAGTACCAGGCCTAGAGTCAGAAAGACTCATCTTCCTGAGTTCAAATCTGACCCCAGACACTTACTAACTATGTGAAGCTGGGCAAGTCACTCTTTGCCTCAGTTCCTCATCTCTAAAATGAGCTGGAGAAGCAAATGGCAAAACACTTCAGTATCTCTAACAAGAAAAACCTCAAATAGGGTCACAAAGAGTTGGACACAACTGAATAACAATAGAACAACAACAAAAACCACAACAGAGTTGTGATATACAATTACTGGCATATGTATATGTGTGTGTATTTGTTTGAGCCACTCTTCATGCCAGCATGCCAATTTCACAAATATACCATATGCAGCAAATAAACCAATTTAACCAGGCAGATTACAAACAGAAATTAGAAAAGTAATACAGATTAGGCCAGACAATACAGACTGAATGAGCTTTTCTACTGGGAGTGAGATATATCAGTTTAACCATAAGAGAGAAAGATTTCCAGATCTCTTCCAATGGGAAATTCCCTGAAGTCTTTTCATCATAAATTGGAGATAGGGACATGATGAAGGTGCTAGCTAATGTGCTGGCCTATTTTGGAGTCTTTCTTTCCCTTCTGAGATCTCACCCTGAAGAAAAACTAGAATGTGTATCTTCCTTCTGCAAGTTGAAAGCCAGAAGGATCTCTCTTCTACAAAATTCTAGACAACTCCCCAGTCTCATGTAAATAGATTTGAGCCTTGGGTTACATTTAAAAGAAAGACTTTTGTTGTTCTTCAAGAAGAAGGATACTGAGAAATCACCTTGAAGTCTGTAGATAAGGTTGCTCCTAAAGTGATTCAATAAAGATCTTTTTCATCTGAGAAAACTTTCTTCTGACCCCACCCTTCCTACACACAAAATAATCCCTTAAAGATGGGAACAATTAGCTTGTCAGTCAAAGTCAATTCCAATCAATCTCTAGATCAGGACAAACTCTCAAGAGAAAAGTGATGTTTAGTAGGATTTTCATTCAACCAGTAGTCATTCAACTCCAGCTTTGCTTCATAATGCCAAGGGAGTTTATATATGTGTGTGAGAGTTTATGTGTATATATGCTTATTAGTAATCTAAAATGCTCAAACTACACAAAAAAACAGAGGTGAAATCAGTCATACTTCATGATTTCTAGGGTTTAGTGGAAAAGCTTAAAAATCCTTTGGAATATGTTTAGGTGAAATGACTAAGAGATTCCTTTCACTATCGCAGATCCTTTAAGCATATTATTGCATAGGTCTTAATTCTAGGAAAAAGGAGAGCATTACTGCAACTTAAAATAGACATCTACAACCTGTACATCTCTGTAAAGCATTTGAAGTTTGCCCTTCTCTTATGCAATGCTTTAATTTTTAAAAGAAGGGCATGTTTTATTTGAAACATTACACAAGGTATGCCAAACTAAAAGCCTTCTAATCCTTTCTGCATTTCAGTACGCGTGACAGGGGTCAATAACTTAGCCACTAATATGAAGCGTCATTTCACCAAGGCTGCATCCTGAATGTGAGTTGGGATAATATGGAAGCTTTTACTTAGGAGACTCAGTACTTTTGTGCAGTCCACAGCACTCAATTTCTGAGCTAAATGCTTGACTACTTCTCTCTGTGGCAAGTCAATATGTCTAGGGAGTCTATGGTGACTAGGGGATGTTGCTCCATGGTGATACCCTTCACTTTCCAATTTAAGAAGCAATTTACATTCCACATTGTTCTTCTATACTTCAACTGTCACTGTGATGCAATGAGGAAGCAATAATAATGGATGTCCAAAGATAGAATGTCAAAATACTTGCTTTCCAAAAAAACAAAAAAAAAAAAAACTAGTGCCACAGAGATAGCAGAAGTACCTTTGTTTTTCTATTTTTTTAATCTACTTTATTAATTTGTTGCAGTTTTTTCACTACCTTTAAAATGTTTTCTGTTGTTTAGGAGTTTGTTTTTTTTTTTTCCAAAACGAGATATGCATTCTTTTCTTCTTTGAAAGAACTGCTTAAGAATTCTCTTTCTTTTGGACTCTGTAGGATTTCTCTCTCAGTTCACCCCTAGAGATAATCCTCAGCTGAAATGTCACTGGCAGTTTAATTTTGGAAGTTTTCTTAGTGAACCAGATGTGATTATGCTCCTTTTTCCAAAAACTGATCTGGTCCGAGAGAGAAACAAACTGTTTTCCCCAAAACACCCCAAACCAACATCTTATTAGAAATATCCCAGAAGTGTAAGGTTCATAGTCATATTTGTTGTTTTAAAGGGTACATGAATTATAAAGATAACAGTTGACTACAACCATGACTATGAATATTATATTTAGAGCAGATAAACAAATCTAAATACTTTCTTTAAAAATATTTTTCCAAACTAGTAAAATAACAATATTCAATGTGTAATATATTTGCCAAATGCCTACTTATATTAAAATCCACTGATATTGATTTATTCAATTACATTATTTTAAGGTGCTGTATTTAAATTTCTTTTTTTCCCTATATTTTCTTGGGTTTTACATAGCTGATGCAAGAGATGGCTACACACAAACACACACATACACACACACACAGAGTACCTATATGACTACTTGTGCAGTCCTCTGTGCTACTTCTCTGCCTTGACCTTGACCTCCTGGGTTGGGTCATCATTAAGAGGCTCTTATTTTTTCAGGTTCTGCCCAAGTTAACCACTCCAAAACTTTAACTCATACTTATTACTAGTGTCCTTCCCGTTAAAGTCCAGCTAATAAGTCCAATGAGCTCTTAGTAAAGGCATTCACTAAGATGGCATAATAAGGACGTTATAGTTGCTCAACTTTCCCTCTATAAACTTACTTGGTATATTCTTTTACAAATACACACAGTTTACTAAGTAGATGCTAAGTTCAGTTTCCAATTGTGTCAATAGCATCTTAAGTGTGGTATGTGGAAGCAAAATTCTATTCACCCTGTAGTAATTTCAATTTTGATGAAATCTACTAAGACATGGAGGAGTAGAAGTTTGAATCATGAAGAAAGAAAATTGTAGATTTTAAAAAAATATATTAAAGTGTGTGTATATGAATATAATTATATTAGATAGAGTTTAGAATGCATATTAACTTTAGAATCAGATGTCCATTTGGATATATTCAGCTTAAACATAAATAAATAGATCATGTGATGCTGGGTTGTAGGATTTCCCCTAATAAATTGCCTTTGAGTAACTTATACTATTTGGAAACCTCGAAATTCTTCAGAGTAAAAAATTTAGCAAATTATAGCTCTAACACAAAATGACTGTGTATAACCACTTATAAGAAAAGTTCTTTGCCTGCTACCTTTCTTTTTAATTTGACCATATTCTCAACTGATTTCAGTCATGGCAGTGTGGTGATCCTTATCCATCATTCAGACAGCTTAAAGGTGCAGCTAGATCAGGATGCCCTCCACTGGTGTATATAAAATTAGTTAGGATCTAATAGCACCCCAGTGGCTTGAAAGAGTTAATGAAGCTTCCAGATGTGCCATCTAAAGAATGGTTTGTGGGGTAGGAAAATCTGACTCATTAAGTTTTTTAGATTGAAAAAAAACCCCAATAATACAAATGAATGTTGAAGATTTAAAACTCTCTTTGAATTTAGAACTAAGGAATATTTAGAGAAACATTGCTAAATAACTCAGTACAGGTTGCTAATTGCATTAATTATTATTTGTCACATTTATTACCTTTATCTTGCATAGCATGAGTAATTAAGTGATAAAAACAGGTTTTGTATTGTGATCAAACAATATTCTGTTACATTCACCCTACTGATGACTTCAAAGAAAGTGCGGTCACAGTTTTTCCAGTAAAGAACTCGTAAGTTGATAAGTAGAAAAATGTCTCAGCTTAAAGAACATAAGCCTAAGGCCTGGATGGACTTGATAGCATGGGTAAAAGATATGCAAAGAAAGACTTCCAACAGAAACTAATTTAACATGATTCATACTAGCTATGGCATATGGATGCTCTTTTTTTCACTCACCTATTGTAACTCTTACTTAATATCACAGGGTCCTGTAGTCTCAACTGGAAGGCTTACAAAGTGAGTGTCATCCTAGCAGAAGGGGATTTTTCTCAATGGCTGAGTTCTTTTTTTAAAGTTCTGGCTGGATGCCAGCAGAAGCACAGAGCTTTTAAGCCCCAGACAAGAATATGATTGGCTTCTACAAGTAGAGGGGAAAAACAAATAAACAAAAAAATTGCATATAGGAGAAACTCAAACAATTTTTGTCTCAAAACAAAACATTAAATTTACTTTGGCATGCTGGCAGCTAAAGTAAAATTAAAGCCCTACTCAAAGCTGTTTAATATCAACCGAGAATTATGTAAGTATACGGACTATTGGGGTATAAAATACTGAAAAAATTACCCAGATGTTTCCTGACTATATCTGTACATTTTACCAAAACCAGTGTAACAATAATATAAGCAGAGAGTTTGTCTGGGCATGACTAATAACTGAACTGAGGTTGCGTCTTTGGCGTATATCAGTTGTATGATCTTGAACAAGGCATTTAACCTGTATGTGCCCTAAGTAACCCCTTGGAATTTCTCTTTCTGTTGTTGTTCAGTCATTTAATTCTGTCCACCTCATGTCCATAGCTTCGCTGACACAATCTACCCATCTGATCCTCGGCTGTCTCCTTTTCCTTTTGCCTTTGATCTTTCCCAACATTAAAATCTTTTCCAAAAGAACTGTTTTCTCATTGTGTGCCCAGAGTATTTAAGCTTCAGTTTCAGTGTTTGACTTTCTAGTAGTCTGAATTAATTTCTTTAAGTATGTACTGATTTAATATCCTTGCTGTCTAAGTGACTTTCAAAATACTCCAGCTCCACAATTTGAAAGCATCAATTCTGCAACACTCAGCTTTCCTACTAGGCCATAAATAGGCTATAATCTAAAAGAACTCACAAAACCCTTGAAAATATGCATAAAAGAATGACTACTAGTTCCAGTATGAAGACTGGGTTTCTTAAAGGTATTTTGTAATTGTCCAAGATCTTTTTGGCTAAAGATTCTTTTATTGAAAGTTCAGCTGTGAATATATTTGAGATTTATAACAGTAATAAGAATAAATTGTTTTTCTAGAATTCTTTACTCCAATGGATCTGTCATCTCATTGATTCAAGAGTTCACTCCAATGATTCAGTTTTCAACTTTTCATCCATGTCCTCTCAAAAGTTCACCTCAAGGACATTCACCCATAGGGATAGAGGCCTGCCTTAGTTCATCCTGACATCTCCAGGCTACCAGAGGAGCACTTTGGCTGGCCCACTGTCATCCCTAGCTCTCACCACAAGTACAGCCCAATTTCTCTTTTTCTCATGCAAATTGGTCTCTCAATGACTTCACAATTTTATTGCCTCCTTTGCCAGTTAATGTTTGAAAATCCTTTGTCTCATTTTATTTTCACAATCCCATTATGCCTTAAAGGTAACCCAAAGAAATTTAGTCTGCTATAAAGGTTTATCTTGCATGGAAATAGTAAGAAGATGATATGTCTAAATGTGAAACTAAAGTTTATATTTAACAATGTTGGATATTTTAATGACAGTATAGAAATGATTACTTGACAATATGGAATTGCAAGGATAAATGATAATTATACATATAAATGGCTTGAAGCTTTGCAAAGGGCTTTGCAAATATTTTCTTATTTCATTTAAATATATTTTTATAATAGTCAAGCTCCTAAAAATACTGGTTCTTTTAATACCACCACCACCAATAATAATAATAGAGTTATACACATATTCTATTTTAAAGAAGTCCTATTGATAAAATCTCCACTTTTGAAATAAAATTATAGTATTTTTGTTTTTTCTAAAATGAGATCTCAAAAGGCTTTATAAATTATTTAATCAATTCTCTTCATCTTACATATGAAGAAACTGAGGGTCAGATTAAGTGATTTATTCAAGCTCACACAGCCAGTAAATGATAAAGCTAGCTTTCAAACCTAGGTCTTTTTCCAAAAATGTTGTCATTGTTGTTGCTTTAGTTCTATGGTATAGGCCTATTTTATACCCTGTCTTCCCCCAGCTCATTCACCAGGTATCCTCGTGGGGTCTTTTTCTTATCCAGACATACATATAATTGGCTTATCTCCCTCAATAACATTCTCTCTTCTTGATTTTCTCATTCTATAATTTAAAAAAAAATAACACTTTCTTTTCTTCCTTCCTTCCTTCCTTCCTTCTTCCCTTTCTTCCTTCCTTTATTTCTTTTTTTGGCTTCACTCTCACCTGAAATCAACACATAATATATCTTTAGATATTTTATAAAGTGTTTATTGTTAAAAGAAACATAAAATGGTTTTAAAATAACAAAAATAAAGGACCCAGTTATGAAATTTATAAATCTTAATTATGCAAGTTTAGCTCTCCCATCTGGAGACATATCCTTTCTCCATTCATGTCATTTGCTAACTGAATATCTTTCTTCCAAATTGTTTTAATAGAATCAGCTAATCAAATACTACCTGCAGTGGATATTTGATGGGACTCTGTTGTCTAGTCTTGGCAGAATCACACTGCTGGGATGATTTATTAAGGTTTTTAAATAAATTGCTTCTTTGTCCTCTCTCCCCTCCCACTTTCCCTCCTGTGGCAAAACACCTAGTTTCAACATCAGAAGGGCAGCCAAAGGTTTGATATAACTATATCCTGATAGAAGGGTTCCAACTGATTTGAACCTTTTTTTATTCCCTGCTTACAGCCTGAATCCCCTGATGGACCTTCCATCAAGCTCTTGTTTTTCTTTCTTTCTTTTTGTTTTAATCTAATCTTCATCTCACTATCAGGCCTAGAATATGAAAAAAAAAATCCTTTACTCAATGTATGAGCATGTCTATATTAATAGTCATGCCAAATATCTGAAGATGATTCATTCTTACAGCCTCTCTTCCTATGGTACTGAATTCCTAGTGCCCACTCCAGTACCAGCTTAAAAGAGAAGGCTAATTTTTTTTGTCCATACTTTGTTTTCATTGGAGGTAGGGACCTCCCCATAATAAATAATCCTCTACCAATGTAGATCAATGACTTTAGCTATTTATAATCTTAGAACAACATTTCTTAACTGAACTTTGTGCAGATATCTGTTAGTTCTACAACAGCATAGAATTCTTGAGCTCCAGTGATCTACCAGCCTCAGCTTCTCCAGTAGCAGGGATTATAGCAATGTGCCACTGTGCTCAATGCACTAAATTAGTTTTACCTATTATCTTAATCTTCATTAGAGAATCTCAGAATTGGAAGGGAGATCAGAGTTTATCTATGCCAACCTGTATCTTGAACAGGAATCTCCTCTGCAATATTACCACAAATGTCATCCAGTCTCAGAGTAAATAGCTCCAATAAAGGAAAGTCTTCAGAGGTAACCCATTCTACTTTTGGGCAGACCCAATTATAAGGAAGCCTTTTCTTAGATGGAACTCGAATCTGCCTCTCTGTATCTTCTACTCATTGCTCCCAGCTGCAACTTCTTGGTAAAGGCGAACATGCCATTAAACTTGTATTACTATGAGGAGGTCATTGAATAGCATAATCCCAATTGTTCTGTCTTTCAAGGAATCGTGAGTGATCTTCACATATGAATAGGAAACACCGTTGTAATAGACCCTGTAAAGTGGCATATTATCCTACCAGTCCAATTTTTTTTTTAATAAGGAACAAACAATAAGCACAATGGGATCTTATATTGCCTTTCTCTTTCATTTAATTATAATATGGTCAAGATGTGGTGCATTGTTGAATAATATTTTTAGAAGCCATCTTGTGCCATCTATCTGATCTCCCCTCCCTTTAACACTGGGCTAATCATTTTCTTTCTTTCAGCCCTAGCTTCCTCATTGAGGTTATGGAACTGAACTAAATATCACTAAGGTCTCACCCAAACAGTTTTAAAGCTATTTTCTTTATACTGCTTCATAGTCCCTTGTACATGATGCGTTCCTTTATCTGTTGTTGTATTTTAGTTATGGGCTACATTCCGCAAAATTTCAATAAAACCTGTGAAGCCAACTTCACTTCTTTGAATTAATATCCCAAGATAAGTTGATTTATATCACATATTTGGCACATGTATTTATTTCTTTCTCTCTCCTCTTAAATATCATCTATGTTATGCCTATTATTCTCTGTAAAACATAACTTGAAGATAGATGCTAGAAGATGGCTAACATTGATCTGGTCTAATATAAGACTTCCTGGGTCAGCCTGAGAGCAAAAGAGGCAGGGATGTCAGTAGTCTGGATCCAGGGCAGAAGTGGGATTCAGTACTAGAAAACAAGCACTGTAACAGAATAATTGACAAGCCATTAATTTCTCTAACCTCACAGTTTAGAGAGCTGATCTCAGAGCTAGGAAGACCTAGGTCCAAGGACTGCCTCTGAGGCATATTGGCTGTATGAACCCCTTAGTATTCTGGAAAAACCCATAAGCTAGAGAGAAGGTAATGAACTGTGTTTGTAGAAGGTGTTTCCTCATCTAGGAGTTCTGGGCATTCCTTCACACTAAGTGAGTACATGAAAAGGCCTTAGCCTAAAAGGGCCAAGGTCTCCCATTGCATCCTGAGTCATCTCTAGTCATCCTGATGAATATCTGGTCACTGAATCCAGATGGCTGAGAGTGGAGGAGAGAGGAGGAGAGAGTGAGGCTGGTGACCTTGCACAGCCGTCCCTCACTCACTATTAAAATCTATGAATCAGAAGTTATTAAGTGCCTACTATGTATAGTCAACTGCAAGTCAAAGTCAACTGCAAGTCCTGTCATCATTTCCCTGATGCCATGGTCCTCTTCGAAAACGAAGGACAAACACACAATACCAATGGAATCATAGCTCCGACCCCTATCCCTATCAGTGTCCTTATTTATAAATAATGTTTGCACTACCTTTATTATGGAGTTATGGTGAAAGCACTTCATAAACCTTAAAGAAAAAATGCAAATATAAGCTTTTATCATCTTACACTTACTGAAAGATCCATAGTGAGCTGTTGTTGTTTGTCTTTTGTTCTCACTGAGTCAGCTGCAAGCTCACTAAAGGAAGAAACTTTGCTCTTTACACATCTTTATTTCTCTCTCTTCTTCAGCCCTTGTACAGCAGATGGCCAAGGCCTTGAGAAGTGAAATCATTAACACAAGGTCACAAAGCTGGCTAACCTGGGATTAGGTCCCGTAATAAGAAATTCGGTGTCCTTTGCATTATGCCATACCTCTCCTTATCTGCTAATTTGCACATAGTAGGTGTTTAGTCAGTAATTGTGAATTGCTGAAATTTTCAGTATCTGGTGAAGCATTGCTAGCACCACATTTAGGAAGATATATTATGCATTTATGTGGGGAAATGAGGATCTCAGTACTGATAGACATTAATGTTTTACTTTTCAGTTTGTGAAATTTTAATTTTCTTTCATTTATTCACATATTTTTCAAGGACATTCTTTTGGTTATTATGTCAAGATATGTTTCCAACATACTATATGACCCATTTTTTTTCTTTACTGCACTGTTATTCTAATACTCTTAAGAGATTTACAAATTAAGACCGTTACCTTAAATATGTTGTACAGATGTTTCTCATATCAGATATAGAAATCAATTGCCTACTTAAAACATGAATTTATTCCCTTTGTTCACCCAATATTAAGGAAATCATGGTTAACTGCTAACTCAATGGTTTTTCATAAGAAAATATCTATATTACTAGTTTCTGTTAGTACTACCAGCACTAGAATCTCATCTTCCTCACCATAATTTACATAGATATCTCACTGTCCCCACCACTCCCTTCTACTTCTTGCTCTTGCTCATTTGGAACAAATAATTAAATCAATATTGGTACTGCTACTAGAAAGGACTTTGGGATATGGCTCTGCTCAAAATCCCTTCTCTGGCCACCAGTCTCTTATATGTTTTGTACCTGCCTATTCAAATGTAAGCACCTTGGGGGCAGGGACTATCTCATTTATGAATTTTTATTCCCAATATCTAGCATAGTACCCTATACATAGTAGGCACTTAATAACTTCTGATTCATAGATTTTAATAGCTCACACATAGAACATTAGGGCTTCTAACTTTTTTCCTTATCACAACCTTTTGAAGTAGGTAGAATAGGTACTATCACCATTTTTTTATAGATAAAAAAACTGAGGATCAGTGAAGGCAACTGAGTCATCAGCTTGTCACACAGCTAATAAGTGTTGTTTTTAAAAATATTTTTCTATAACTCTAAAACATGGTTTATGACTTCAAGTTCACTATTCTTTCTACTGCCACCCCCCACCCCAGGCTTTTCCTCCTACCCAATCCACTTTTACCATTAGATTCTTGCTTACATGATTATAGGCTCAAAAGTTACTTACTATGATCCATAGTCACAATTTTTCTGGGATTCTTCATATTTTCATCTTACGGCATTAGATAAGTGTGTCCTAACTCCATATGTTATTTTCATACAAAAGAATGCCAGCTCAATCAATGGTACAGCAATTCCAAATCACTAGTTTGAAAAAAATATGGATAATTTACATATAGATATTAGACATTTCTATATTAAGAGGATTATGCTTAGATTTCTGTATCTTGTAGAAGGTGATATTTTGTAAATAGTATTTTATTTTTTCCCCAATTACAGGTCAAGTCAATTTTAGCATTCATTTATTACAAGATTTTGAGTTCCAAATTTTTCTCCTTCCCTCTTTCCTCTTCCCTCTTTGTTAAATGGTAGACATTTTGATATGGGTTAAACATATGCTATCATGTAAAACATATTTCCGTATTTCATAGTTGTGAAAAAAGAAACAGATCAAAAGAAAAAAAACATGAAGAAGAAAAAAAATAATTGAAAGAAGTGTGCTTCAGTTTTCATTCAGAGTCCATCAGTTCATCATATCTGAATGTGGATAGCATTTCTTCGTGAGTCCTTTGTGCTCATCTTGGATCATTGTGTAGCTGAGAAGAGCTGAGTCATACCTCATTGATTGTCACACAATGTTTCCGATACAGTGTACAACGATTTCCTTGTTCTGCTCCTTTCACTGTGCATCAGTTTGTAAAAGTCCTAACAGGTTTTTCTGAAATCTGCCTGTTTATTATTTCTCATTTCACAATTATATTCCAACAATTTGTTCAGCCATTCTCTGATAGGCTTCCCCTCAGTTTCCAATATTTTTCCATCACAAAAAGAGCTGCTATAAATATTTTTGCAAATATATGTCCTTTTCCCTTTTTTAATGAATTCTTTTGGATACAGACCTAGTAGTGGCATTGCTGGATTAAAAGGGTATACACAGTTTGGTTGCCCTTTAGACGTAGTTCCAAATTGCTCTCCAGAATGGTTGGATGAGTTCATAACTCCACCAACAGTGCATTAGTGTTTCAATTTTCCCACATCTTCTCCAACATTTATTTTCCTTTTGTGTCATATTGGCAAATATCGATAGGTGTGATGTGGTATGTCAAGTTGTTTTAATTTGAATGTCTCTTATCAATAGTGATTTGAAGCATTTTTATATGACTATAGGTAGCTTTGATTTCTTCATCAGAAAACTCCCTTTCATATTGTTTGACCATTTATCAATTGGGAAATGATTTGTAGTCTTATCAGTTTGACTCAGTTCTCTATATATTTGAGGCCTTTATCAGAGAAACTTACTGTAAAGATTGTTTCCCAGCTTTCTTATTTCCTTCTAATTTTAGCAGCATTGGTTTTGTTTGAACAAAAGCTTTTTAATTTAATAGAATCAAAATTACCTATTTTACATTTTGTAAAACTCTTTATCTATTGTTTGGTCGTGAATTCTTCCCTTCTCCATAGATCTGACAGATAGACTATTCCTTGCTCTTCTGATTTCCTTATGGTGTCATCCTTTATATCCAATCTAACTTTTCTAATATTCTGATTACCTCTTGAGTTTCTTTCTTGTTTATTTCTTGGTTGTATTTATCAAGTTCTGAGAGGGGACAGTTGAGGTCTCCCACTAGTATAGTTTTTCTCTCTATTTCTTCCTATAATTCACTTAACTTCTCTTTTAAGAATTTGGATGCTATATCACTTGGTGTTTAGTATTAATATTACTTTATTTTCTTTGGTATCTTTTAGCAAGATATTGTAGTAGGAAGGCCAAATTTATAATCTCAAATATAATCATGTATGTATATGTTTGAATAGTTTGAAATTGCAAGGTATATAGAATTCTCTAAGTAGAAGGCATCAAAACATTTATTTAGGCCCCATAGTGACAGATTCACGAACCAGCCTCCCCATTCCAATATTGTGATCACAAGACCCCAGGCCCAATAGGCCCACCTCACAAGAGTAATCAGGAGGCCACAGAGAAGCATGATAACATTAAACCACATATTCATTGGCTTCAAGTCTTTGCTCACACTCCTGGGTTCACACAGGTCTCCTGCTTCAGCTTTTTTCAGCTTCAGCTGTAGTTGCCTCTTGGCTCGCCTTTCCTCGAAGCCAAGCTTCTGGCGTTCTCAAGCCCTGCCTCAACGACCAGAGACCAATTGGTTCCCGAGTTGGCCCCTCTTAAGTCATCAATCTATACCCACACAGGTTTCACACCTGATAGGGCTTTGGGCCTGGGGCTTAGCACTTAACAGCTGAAAGTACTTTCACTCAAGGTAAACAAAAGCCAAACTCCTCAAGGGCACCCCCCCAAACTAAGTGCTAAGGAGCCCATTTTACCTTATGGACACAGATGTTTCTTTCCTTTTCACTTTTAATTAGATCTATTTTGCTTTTGCTTTGTCTGAAATCAGTATTGCTACCCCTGGCTTTTTATTTTTTACTTCAGCTGAAGCCTAATAGACTCTGCTTCAACCCCTTACCTTTATTCTGTGTGCATCTCTCTGCTTCAAGTGTGTTTCTTGTAAACAATATATTGTAGGATTCTTGTTTTTGATCCACTCTGCTATCTGCTTGCATTTTATGGAAGAGCTCATCCCATTAACATTCACAGTTATGATTACTAACTGTGTATTTCACTCCATCCTGTTTTTCCTGCTGTTTCCCCTCTTGTTCCTTTCACTCTTTCCCTCCTCAACGGTGTTTTGCTTCTGTCTATTGCCTCCCTAGGTTTGCCTTCTCTTCTGTTAGTCCTCACTCCTTACTTAATCTCCTCTCCTCCTACTTTCCTTTCAGGTAAGCTAGATTTCTCAATTCCATTGATTTGGTATATTATCTCCTCTTTGAGATAGTATTGATGAAAGTAAAGTTCAAATGATGTCCATCATCCACCCTCCCATCTTCACCTCCACTGTAACATGTTTTTCATGCCTCTTCATGTGAAATTATACCATTCTAGCTTTCTCTTCCTTCCTCACCCAATTTAGTACTCTTTTTCCTCCCTTAATTATTTTTATATCATTCCCTCAAATTCACCTTATGCCTATAACCTCTGTCTCTGTATATTCTTTCTAGCTGCACTATTAGTAGTACAATTTTTAAGAATTACAAGTATCATCTTTCCATGTAGGGTTGTAAACAATTCAGCTAGACTGAATCCCTTATGTTTTCTTTTCCTTTTTAGGCTTCTCTTAGGTCTTGATGTTGAAATAAACATTTTTGTTCAATTTTGGTTTTTTCCTTGTGAAAGCTTGAAATCCTTCTGTTTCATTGAATGACTGTCTTTTCCCTTAATGTATTATGTTTAATTTTTCCAGGTAGTTTATTCTTGGTTTTAGTCCTCATTCCTCTGCCTTCTGGAATATATTCTGTGATCTCCAGCCCTTTAATGTTGCAGCTGCTAAATCTGATGTAATCCTTTTTGTGGCTCCCTGATATTTGAATTGTTTCTTTCTGGCCACTTGCAGTATTTTTTCCTTGATCTGATAGTTCTGTAATTTGTCTATGATATTCCTTGGAATTTTTATTTTAGAATCTCTTTCCTGAGGTAATCAGTGAATTCTTTCAATGCCTGTTTTGCCATCTGGTTCCAAGATATTAGGGCAGTTTTCCTTGACAATTTCTTGAAAGATGTTGTCCAGGTTCTCCTTTTGACTATGACTTTCAGGTAATCTAAAGATTTTGATATTGTCTCTCCCGGATCTATTTTCCAGGTCAATTTTTAAAAACATTTTCTTTTATTTTTTCATTTTTTTGATTTTGTTTGATTGATTCTTGATGTGTCATAGAGTCATTAGTTTCCACTTGCCCAATTCTAACTTTTAGGTAGTTGTTTTCTCTAGTTACTTTTTGTACTTCTGTATCAGTAAAGCAAGGTTCCAGATATTGATGGTGACCATGAATATGCCTGTATAATTCAGAATTGCAAAGTATAAGAGACTCTCTATATAGAAGGCAGAAGAAGTAAAACATTTATTCACACACTAGAGCATCAAATCCCAGAACCAATAATCCCAATTCGACATAGCAGTAATTGTATTCCAAAACCAGTAAGTCCACCTCAATGTAACAGCAAGGAGATTAAAACATAGTATCGCAGCAAAGAGCCAAGCCATCTTGTAACTTTCTCTTCTGCTAGGGACTTCCCATAAACACCCATTCATGAATCCCAACTATCTACTTGCCTGTGTCCTCTCCTCCCATAGTTCTGAAAGCAGTTCTTAAAGCCCTTCCAGTTCTCTGTTTCTCCATCTCTCCATCTCTTCCAATTCTCCAACTCTCTTGAAATTCTCTCTTCTCACAGTTCTATCTTCTTCACAGTTCTCTCTACTCCAGTCTCCACAGCTCTCTAGTCTCCACAGCTCTCTAGTCTGAGCTTAATGACTACCCACAGGGTATATATACTTTGTTTAGGGCCTTGGGGCTTAACACCTACTTAGCAAAGGGTGTAGACTTGGGGCCTAGCATCAGTTTAGCAAATGGGCCTTCCTACAAACAGGCCTCTCCTAATCAAGCTTTCCTTATCTAGTTCTACCTGAGGCCTGTTGAATGGGCCAGGAAGATCTTTGATCACTTTAGCACCCCAACTTCCTTTTTCTTTTGGCCAGTTGTATTTTTTAAGGAGTTTTCTTCACTTGATATTTGTATCTCCTTCTCCATTTGGCCAATTCTACTTTTTAAGCAGTTGTTTTTTTTTTTTTTTCCGAGTTGTTAACTCTTTTTTTAGAATTGTCTTGCATCACTCTCATTTCTTTTCCCAATTTTTCTTCTCCCTCTTTTATATGATTTTTAAGCTGCTTTCTGAGCCCTTATATGAGTTCTTTCTGGGCTTGAGATCACTTCCTGTTTTTGTTTGGAGCTTTGCCCATAGGTGTTTTGACACTATTGTCCTCTTCTGAGTTTGTGTTTTAATCTTCCCTGTCACCATAATAACTTTCTATGGTCAGATTTTATTGTTTGCTCATCTTTTCTGGCCTTTTTCCCTTTTCTTAAATTTGAGCACTGCTCCTGGAGTGGAAGGGGCACTGGCTCAGGCTTCTTATGCCAGGGGTTGCATGTACTAATGTTGCTTCACTAATGTTGCCCTGAGGTCCATAGGGGACCTTCATGTCTGGTGCTGTGCTGAGGGATTCGGTTGGGGAGTGGCTGGTGCTACTGGAGGCCATAGGCACCTGGCAAATCACTTGGTGCAGAGCCAGGGTCCTAGTGCTGGTGTGGACATTGCCGTTGCCTATTTGCCCAGGGCAGAAACACACGGCAGTTCTCAATGCTAGAGTCTGCCTGTCGCCCTGGCTATCCTGAGGCACAGAGTGGGGTTGGGGGAGCTGATGGTGTTGGCATTTGCCTGCTCTACAGCAGTGGGGCTCAGGATCTCCCACCGGTTTGCTGAGGTAGGGCTTGCTGCTATCTTGCTGGGATGCTTCCTGTCCTAAACTGTGCTCCCCTTTTACCTAAGTGAGAATGATCATTCCTGCTGGTTTTCCAGGTTTCTTGGGCTAAAAGATTCTTTCTCCTTGTATTTTTACTCATTCTGCTACTCCAGGATTTGTCTTAAGGTAGCAATTTTTGGTTGTTTGGAGGTAAATATGGGAAAGTTATGGTGATTTACTACTTGCTTTGCCATCTTGATTCCTGAAAGTCCCTCTGTGAGGTGAGATTTTAGCTTCATCTTTCAGAGGTTCCCAAACTTATTTGGCACTTACTGTCCCCTTTTCCAAAGAACAAAAATTACTCAGTTCCCCCCTGGAAATCTACTTTCTTTAACCCTTTATTTTCTTTTTGAAGTTTGTGTCATTTCAAACTACTACTGCTACCCTGTAATATTCCTGCACCCCCCACCAGCGGATGGTGTAGCCCACTTTCAGAACATATGAAAGACTGAGGGCAGCTGGTAGGCAGAGATGAGTATGCTTAGAATTTCTTAAGAGAAATGATCACTGTATAAAACAAAAAAATTTGTCTGCTATCTTGTTCAGTCATTCAGTCAGTCCAACTCTTTATTACCTGATAGGAGTTTTCTTGATAGAGATATTGGAGTGGTTTGCCATTTTTTTCTCTAGTGGATTAAGGCAAACTGAGGTTAAGTGACTTGGCCAGGGTCACACAGCTACTAAGTGGTTGAGGCCAGATTTAAACATACTTGTTCCTAACTCTGGGCCCAGAGCTCTATCCACTGAGCCACCTAACTGCCTTAGCTATATTTTAAAAAAGAATTAAGCTGATTAGACCCTAAAGGATAAAATCCTCTATAAATCTCAAAAAGGGTACACTCAGCAGGAACAAGTATTTTTCCATAATTCATAGGAATAAAGATCATTTGTACAATTATATAATCCCCAAAATTGATATTTTAATGAAAGTACTCATTTATTATAAAGTAGATCAAGTTTGTTTCTGGTTTCCCATTCTGGTTTTTTGCTCCCTTTCCTGTTTCCTTCCTCCTCGACACCCACTGCATTTTTAATGCAATTCCCCCTACAGAGACTCAGTCCACAATCCTTTCAAATTACCCCCTGCTTTCCACACCAAGAAAGATGATGGAATCATGGAACTGGGATCTTAAAGACTCTTTAAGATTATGTAGTACAATGTTTGAGATTATATAGTTTATTGAATTTAATGTTCTTCAATTTACATTTTTGAGAAAATGAAAAATTCCTTTGAAAGGGCTTATCTAGGAATTTATCTTGCCTACAAGAAAGTAAGGGGAAAGGGGATGAGGAGAAGTGGGGTGACAGAAGGGAGGGCAGACTGAGGAAAGGGGCAATCAGAATATATGCCATCTTGGGGTCAGGGGGAGAGTTGAAATGGGGATAAAATTCGTAACTCAAAATCTTGTGGAAATCAATGTTGAAAACTAAAAATATTAAATAATATATATATATATATATATATTAACAAAAGGCTTATCTAGGTACTTTAGAATATAAAGCGTTTTTGGCCTTTTGAAATCCTACACTTCCCAAAGATCAAATCTGACTTTTTACATGAAGCCTGTCCATAAGCTCTCCATGAGTTTCTTGAGAGTCAGAGACTATTTGGATTTTGGGCTTTGTATCTCTAGTGCCTCACATATTATTGGTATGTACAATATATGCCTAGAAAATAGTTGCTGAATGGACTTGAATTAAGTCTGGAGAAGAGAGTGCTTGCATGCTTCATTTACGGTAAAGAAAATACATGAACTTTAAAAAACCTGAATATAACCTTTGAATAAGAGCCCTTGGACAAATTCTGATCTAGGGAAAGCGTGACTTTTGCAGCCTCCCACTTCTCCTTTTGGCAGCCTCTCTCTCCTTTTAATCATGCTATCTTGAGTTCAAATATGATCTCAGAAATTTACAAGTGTATGACCCTGGGCAAGTCTGACTGTCTCTGTTTTCTCAACTATAAAATGAGGATTATTATATCATCTTCCTCCCAGGAATATTGTGAAGGTCAAATGAGATCATATTTATAAAGTGTTTAGCATAATGCCTAGCACATAAAAGTTACTTAAATCCTCCTTTCCTCCCTCCCTCTCTCCCTTTCTCCCTTCATTCCCTTCCTCCATTCCTTCCTTCTTTCTCTCCCTCCCTCCCTCCTTCTTTCCTTCCTCCCTTCCCATCCTTCCTCCTTCCTTCCTTCTTGCTTCCTTCCTTCCTTTCCCTCTTTCTTTCCTTCCTCTTTTCTTCTCTCACTTCCTCCCTTCTATCATTTACCCAATCTCTCCTATTTTCCTTCTTTAATTCTTTTTCTTCCTTCCTTCCTCCCTCCCTCCCATCCTTCCTCCTTCTATCCTTCTCACTTTTCCTTCCTTCCTTCCTTATTTCCTTCCTTCCTTCTTTTCTTCCTTCCTTCCTTTTTTCTCCCTTCCCATCTGTACATATTTAGTATCTTAACACCAACTCAGCTCTCCAGTAGGTAAAAGCAAAATAGGCATATATTTTCCCAGTACAGTGTCATTTTAAGTAACAATGGGAGACAAACCAGTGAGAGCCCAGACTTTAGCCCAGACATATTCTGCATGCATCCCAGTGACTGATTTCTTTGAAGTAAAATATTTGGAACCTTGGTGGGACAGGGGATTTTAGATGTAATGTCTTTACTGTAAGGAAGGGCTACTCTGGTTTTGGATGAGAAATAATTCTTGACAAAAAAGGTCTTTTACATGTCTGTATGGAGAGGTTTAATAGAATAGGCTATAAAGGAGCTATCCATGTCACAAAGCAAATAGCCACTAGTTCATCCCACAATTCATTAGTATTAATATTCATAATCTAAGATCATCTATGAAACACTAAATAAGCACTGAGAGGAAGTATGTTGCATGTTTTGTTTTGTTTTTTGGTATTTTTATAGTGCAGAGACAGAGTGATTTACTTTCCTTATTTGTTGTCTCTTCTATCCTGGGAGACATAAAAATAAAAAAAAAGATTAAGGTTGAAAAAATATGACTTCATTTGTATGTTGTGGTACTTTTATGGTATTTCTGTCCTACTAATTAACTTAAATATTTTCTTGGTGTGTGTGTGTGTGCGCGCGCGTGCATGCTTGAGTGTGTATAAAACACCCACATGTGTAGAAGGAAGAATCCAAACCTGTTAAAGATGCTAGAGGATAGACATATAAATAAGACATAATCCCAAGCCTCCTGGAGCTGTTCAAAGGCTGAATAGCAGGAAATACTATTTCTTACTAAGATTCTTACAGAGAAAGTTGAAATAACCACTTTTCTTGAATGTTGTAGAAGGGATTCCTTTCTAGTTTGGGGCTGATCTAAGTGGCTCCTAAGCTTCCTTCCAGTTTTGAAATTCTTTGAGTCTGTAAAATTTTGGCCATATCCAAAATGCCGAATTACAAGTGAGAATGTATCAATCTCCCAAATTGTCCTTTTCCCCTTTTCTCTTATCTTGTTATAATTGCAAGCTGTGCATTATATAGAGCCAATTTTATTGCTGATCCATTTTCTGTTTATTCATGTTTGATTCCTATTCACTAGTTTAGCTTTTGAAGAAAGATTAAAAAGGATTTCAATTTGAACTCTGCATGCATTGTAGATTGCTGGATGGCATTAATACAGACTGTGAATTGAGAGGTGTTTCCATTGTTAACTTCTTTGATGCTTGTTTTCTTATGTCCACCAAACATTGTCTTTGGTCCTTTCATTGTTTTATTTCTTTCATTTGCTTTCATGTCTGCTAAAGGTGAAAGATAAACATTTTAAGGATGAATTCTTTTTTAACTAAAAGAAAATTCACTTTCAGGATATCCCTAAGAAAACACTACAGAATAAGGAAAATTCTTTCAAGTGTTGTAGTTCAAAGTTTCTGTCACTTATAGAAAAATAGCCTATGAAATTATGGTGTAGAAAGTTAATGTGATATAGTTGGGTAGACTTGGACATTTTCTGTGGATCTGGACATGCATTCTGACCCTTTTCTGTGGGACA
This sequence comes from Phalanger gymnotis, assembly GCA_028646595.1. Classification (NCBI taxonomy): domain Eukaryota; kingdom Metazoa; phylum Chordata; class Mammalia; order Diprotodontia; family Phalangeridae; genus Phalanger; species Phalanger gymnotis. Next base: position 146,467,317 of record CM053626.1, on the reverse strand, counting down.
TGTTCTATGGTCCCTTGTAAAAGACAGAAGAGACCCGGCAGCCATTGAGTGGCCCCTTGGTTTTTTATGACTGGAAGGCTGAATTGAAGATGATCATTGAGGTAGTCAATTCAGTAAGCTATAAAAGGCAGGAGGAGAAAAAAAGTATTTCTTCCTCTGGGAATTGCTGACTTCCCTTATTGCAGGTCCAGTGGAGAGCTGGTGTTGAATGTCCTAAGAGAAGAGAAAATATTTTTCCTTCTTCCTTTCACAGCATATTGAATGGGCAATTTTGTTGACTCAGTCAAAATTATCTTTGACATAAACCCTTAATTGTGGAGACTGAGACCAGTGTAGAATTGCTGTTCCCCCCCACCCCCTGCCCTTTTATTTTAGCAAGAAGCCAAAGCATATAAAAACCCATAGAAAAAACCCAATGTTTTCATAAGAGTCTCAGGTCATCCCCACAGTAATGATAATTAAAATTTCTAACTAATTTTTTTATTTAACTATAAACATGTAGGGATTTTCAAACAGTTCTGGAGTTCTCCAAATGATTCAACTTCCTTTAATAACAACCACAACAAAAAAATAAGTTTTAGGACATTATAATATGCACTTGACTTGTTACCTAAAAGCATAAACCAGTTGAAAGGCAGAATCCAACTGTATAAAAATACAATTATTTTCAAGCTGCATAAATTAATAATTGATTTTGCACTCAGATATACTTATTGATCAATAATTAAAAGCCCTCCAAAGGCTATTTTTATACTGCCTTGCATTCCAAAGTTTAATTCTAGTTTTAAAAGAAGGAGAAAGAAAATCTTAATTTTCACATCTTGGCAATAGTGGACATAAAGGTCAGCCTCAGCCTCAGTAGTACCTGGATTCAAGTACTGTTTTTGAGACATGATGGGTACTTTGTGATCCTGTACACTTTACTTCCTGACTTAGCAATCCACACAATATAAATTTACAGAGCTGCCTTGATTGAAGATTACTCACAAAGTAATCTATATAATCAATGAAAGAGCAGATTTGGACCCCTTTTCCCATCCCCAACTATTGTCATATAATCTAACTATGGGCAATGTTATAGTGGTATACACTACAGTATCATGAGATTTTCAGTTTTCCATATATTTCCAGTTGCTTTCCTAATTGAATATTCTTGTTGAAAATTTCAATTAAATCTTCCATGAACCTTAATTAGAAATGTAAATAAAATTATTTTACTATTGCTATTATACAACCATTGCAACATCACATAACTATTCTTTTATGTTTGTGATGAATCACTTGAACACTCTAGCCTTCAGTTTCTTCAGCTGAAAAAATAAAGCAGTTGGAATAGATATTTATTTACATCTCTTCCAGCTCAAATAACCTAAGAATTTAGATAAATGAGAAATGAGAGTTAAATGAAATAGGTGACCATTTTAAGAATTCTTTCTTTAAAAACATGTTTGGAAAAGGTCAGGAACAGCAACAAAAATCTTATAGCCAATAGGAGGGAAGGGTAAATAGCCCATAATACAAAACTAAATGGTTGTAGCTTGTAAGACATACGACAGAAGACCATGTGACTCATCCCATCTAGTAGCAAAAAATAATCTACGTTACTTTTTATTAAGGAAAAACTAATGAGGAGAAGTAGTGTGTGAAAATTAAAAAGTTGACTCCACCATTTTTCCTATCTGTGGATTAAGGCTTGGTTTGAACCACTTTAATTCATTAAATGCCTAGTATGTTTAAATCAGTATGCCAAAGAGCTCTTGACTTAAGTAGCTAACATTCTACCAGAGTTTTTAAGATGATGTGAAATATGTTAGTTATTTTTTTTAGTTAATTCAAGACTAATAGTATGACATTAAATAATCCTCTGAATTGTGAACTCATTGAGAGCAGGGACTATCTTTTGCCTTTTTTGTACACCCAGGGCTTAGGTCAGTGCTTATCATGTGATAAATGCTTAATAACTGTTTATTGACTGACTAGATCAGATATAGATTTTTATTCCCATTTACTCAAATCATTTCTCTCTAAAATAATCTTGCATTTTATTTAATTGTTCTTTCATTAACTTATAATGTTCAGTGCATAAAAGAACACAGGCCTCCAAATGGAGGCTGCCCTCTAGATTTAGGAAAAGAATCAGCAAATTTCCCTCTCTGTATTGGAAGTTATTAGGTATCACCACCTGCTAGGTGAGATTTATTATAAACTTTATGACATTGAAACTTGGAAACTATTTGCTAACAGAATTAAGTAACTTCTCTGTTTAACAAGAAATTACCATGTATAGCTTATGTAAGATAAAACGTAATTTCATGAAATAGTAACATGGAGATGATATTATTACCAGTACAAATAGGAAAGCATTCTCCCAATAGATAATCAAAAGATATGAATAAATGATTTCTAAAAGAATTTTAAACTATTGACAACCATATAAAAGAATGCTCCAAATCATTAATAACAAAATAAATGAACATCAGAATAACCTCTTACCAAAAAATCATTTAAAAATTATAAAACACACAAATAATTAATGATAGAAGAGTCATGGCAAGATAGGCACACTGGTTCATTGTTAGTGGAATTGTGAATAAGTATAACCAATTTGAAAAGCAATTTGGAAATATGAAAATTACTAAATTGTCTACACCCTTTGATCAGGAGATTTAATTACTAGGCACTTAACTTGTAAGCTTGTGATGCCTTGATGTCATTGAAAAACAAAAAGTAGCTATATACACTGAAATATTTATAAAAGATGTGTGTGTGTGTGTTTTAAAGAGGATGTGGAAACAAATTAAGTGTCTATCTATTGGGGAATAACTAAATAAATTATGATAAGTCAATGTAACAGAATATTGCCACACAGTAAATAATTACAAATATGATTAATACAAAGAAGCATGAAAAATTTCACATAATCTGATGCTTGGTAATACAATTAAAGAAAAACAAGACACAAAATTACTAAAATAATGTTAATAGAAAGAATAACTCTAAAACCATCAAAAGTGAATGCTGGAAAATTACTCAAAAAACAGTTATTAGGAGACAGAGCCAAGATGGTGGAGAGAAGCCAGGAAGTTTCCTGAGCTCTCCCCAGTTTCCTTCAGAAAGAATGTCAAGTCTTTAAATGGATTATGGAGCAACAGAATCCATGAAAAAATCAAGTGAAACAATTTTTAAGCTTATAGAAGCACTTCAGAAAAGGTCCATCTCACTTGGGTAAAAGGGTAGTGCAGCCCATGGCAGACAGTGTCCGGGCAAGCCAGCAGGAGGCTCTTAGCCACAGCACAAGGCCCTGTCCTGACTCGGCCACCTTTGCAGCCCTCAGCTTCAACACAGAAGGCAACCTGCCAGCCCAGGAAACAGGCAAGACTAGGCTGGGCCACCCCAGCGCAGTGGCCAAGCTATCAGCACCAGAGGCCCCTGGCTCCCAGCACAAGAATTTTGGTACAGTGCCCCCTGTGCCCCAGGAGCAGCTAAATTTTAAAAGTCATGAAATAGGCTGAAACATCTATAAAAAAACAGAAAAGAGTCCTAATTATAGAAAGCTATTATGGTGACAGGGAAGATCAAAACACAAACTCAGAAGAGGATAACTATCAAAATTCCTACATGGGAATCCTCAAAGGGGAAGATGAATTGGTCTCAAGCCAAAAAAGACCTCATGAAAGATCTCAAAAAGGATTTAAAAATCAATTAGGGGAGGTGTAAGAAAAATTAGGAGGAGAAATGATAGTTATGCAGGAGAGTTATGAAAAAAAAAGAGTCAATAGCTTAGAAAAGGAAGCACAAAAAGTGACTAAAGAAAACAACTCTTTTAAAAGTAGAATTGGACAAGTGGAAAAGAAGGTACAAAAGCTACCTGAGGTAAATAATACCTTAAAAATTAGAATTTGGCAAGTGGAAGCTAATGACTGTATGAGACATCAAGGATCAGTCAAACACAATTCAAAGAATGAAAAAATAGATTATATAAAATACCTCATTAGAAAAACAACTGACCTGGAAAATAGATCCAGAGAGATAATTGTAGTAGCAATTTGGATTTGAAGATCTTTCCTAACTATTAATAGGCAATGTGACCTGCTTACATCAAAGGTAACCTAAGACTCATGTGGTAGGAGGAGCTTCCTGACAGGAAATAGGAAGTTATGTCACAGGAAATGCTGAGGGAGAGAGAGAAAGATGTTATGGTTGCTAATGGTTGCTAATGGCTGCCTCATGATTGTTGGAACTGAACAGGCTGACTTAGCTGTACTATGAGTTTGTTTTGGGGAAGATCCCAGTAGGGGGTTGGAGAGGTTTTGGGATGAAGAGGCTACATGTTGTGATATTCTGTATTGAATGTTTTTGGTTCCTTGTTGTTATGATGAAATGGACTGACTGGCTGTGGGAGCTGAGCGTTTGGTTATGGGATATGGTTCTCTGGTGTCTGAATAAATGGTTTACTTCTTCTGCCTTCTATGTGGAGAGTCTTATATACTTCGCGATACAGAACTACGTAGGCATTTTGACAATTATCATCTACATTGTTATTATTGTCTTGCTGTTACAATAATTTAAGAATTATTGGACTACCTGGAACCTATGATCAAAGGAAGGACCTGGACAGTATCTATCAAATTATCAAAGAAAACTGCCCTGATATACTAGAAGCAGAGGCTAAAATTGTCATTGAAAGAATCCACCAATCACCTCCTGAAAGAGCTCCCAAAATGAAAACTCCAAGGAATATTATAAGCAAATTACAGAACTATCAGATCAAGGAGAAATACTGCAAAGAGCCAGAAAGAAACAATTTAAATATCAAGCAGACACAGTGAGGATTATGCAGGACTTAGCAGTTTCTACATTAAAGTATTTGAGGGCTTGGAATGTGATATTCTGAAAGGCAAATGAGCTTGGATTACAACCAAGAATCAATTACCAGCAAAATTGGTCATAATGTTTCAGGGGAAAAGATGGTCTTTCAATGAAACAGGGTATTTTCAACCTTTCCTGATGAAAAGGCCAGAGTTAAACAGAAAATTCAATCTTCAGATACAAGACTCAAGAGAAGCATAAGAAGGTGAACAGGAAAGCAAAAAAAAAATGTCATTCAGTAAGATTAGATTTTAAAAGTCGTTCCTTAGATTCCCTAGAAAGGAAGATGGTACTTGCAACTCTTGAGAACTGTATCATTTATTAGGACAGTTAGAAGGAATATACATAGACAGCACGTGTGGGTATAAAGTTCACTTTGAAGTGACATAAAAAAAATTAAGGGGTGAAAAAAAGGATTGTAGTACTGGGAGAAGACAAAAGCATGACATAGAATAGGGTAAATTACCTCACATGAAGAGGTGCAAAAGATGTGTTAGAGGAGAGGAAAAGAAGACGAGGTTCAGCGTTGTTTAAAACTTATTTTAATTGGAAAGTAAGTATTCTCTCAAAGAGAGAATAACATGCAAACTCAGTTGAATATGGAAATTTATCTTACCCTATAGAGAAATAGGGGAAAGGAGAAAGAAAAGAGAAGGGGAGGCTGATAGAAGAGAGGGCAGATTGATGTAGGTGGTGGTCAAAAGCAAAACACTACTGAGGAAGAACATGAAAAGAGAGAGAAAAGTATACATGTGGAAAAAAAAATAGGGTGGAAGAAAATATACAGTTAGTAATGATAACTGTGAATGTGAAATGTATAAATTCTCTAATAAAACAGAAAGGGATAGCAGACTGAATCGAAAACCAGAATTCTATAATATGTTGTTTATAAGAAACACATCCACAGCAGAGATAGACCCAGAGTAAAGATAAAAGGCTGGAGCAAAATATATTATGCTTCAGCTGAAATTTTTTAAAAAGGCAAGGGTAGTGATCCTTATCTCTGACAAAGCAAAAGAAAAAATAGATCTAATTAAAAGAGATAATGAAGGAAAATACATCCTGCTAAAAGGTACTGTAGATAATGAAATGATATCAATTATATATATATATGTATATATATACATATATATGTTTATGTACAAATATATGTATGTGTGTATATATATATACACATACACATACATACACACACACCAAGTGATATAGAATCCAGATTCTTAAAAGAGAAATTAAGTGAGTTATAGGGAAAAAAAGATAGCAAAACTGGACTGGTGAGGGACCTCTACCTCCCCCTCTCAGAACTAGATAAATCTAACTACAAAATAAAAAAAGAAAGAAGTTAAGGAGGTGAAAAGAATTTTAGAAAAGCTAGATAGGATAGTCCTCTAGAGAAGACTGAATAGGGATAGATAAGATTATACCTTTTTCTCAGTGGTACATGACACCTACACAAAAACTGACCATGTATTAGGGCATAAAAAGCTCACAGTCCAGTGCAGAATGGCAGAAATACTAAATACATCTTTTCAGATCAAGATGCAATAAAAACTATGTGTAATAAAAGGCCATGGAAAGATAGACTAAAAATTAATTGAAAATTAGATAATTTAATCCTAAAGAATGAGTGAGTTAAACAGCAATCAATAATTTCATCAAATAGAACATTAATGAGACAACATAGCAAAACTTGTGGAGCCAAAGCAGTTCTCAGGGGAAATTTTATATCTCTAAATGAATTTATACGAATAAAATAGAAAAAGAGGAGATCAATGAATTGGGCATGCAACTAAAAAAGCTAGAAATAAAATGTCCAACTAAATACCAAATTAGAAATTCTGAAAATCAAAGCACAGATTAATAAAATGGAAAGTAAGAAAACAATTGAGGTAATAAATCTAAGAGCTGGTTTCATGAAAAAAAAATAGAATCAATACATCTTTTGTTAATTTGATTAAAAAAAGAAAGAAGAAAATCAAATTACCAGTATCAAAAATGAAAAAAAGTGAATTGACTACCAATGAAGAGGAAATTAAAGCAATAATTTGGAGTTATTTTGTCCAACTGTACACCAATAAACCTGACAGTCTAGTTGAAATGGATGAATATTTACAAAGTATAAATTGCCCAGATTAACAGAAGAGGAAATAAAATACTTAAATAACCCCACTTAGAAAAAGAAATCGAACAAGCCATCGGTGAATTCCCTAAGAAAAAAACCTCCAGGGCCTATGGATTTACAAGCAAATTCTACCAAACAGTGAAAGAACAAATAAGATCAATACTCTATAAACGATTTGGAGAAATAGGAAAGGTATCCAATAAATTCCTTTTGTGATACAAATATAGTGCCATTACCTAAACGAGCAAGAGCCAAAATAGAGATAGAGAATTGTAAATAAATTTTCCTAATGAATATTGATGCAAAAATTTTAAATAAAATATTAGCAGAGATTACAGCAATTTGTCATGAGCACGATACTCTGTAACCAGGAGGGATTTATACCAGGAATGCAGAACTGGTCCAGTGTTAGGAAAACTATCAGTATAATTGACCATATCAATAACAAAACTACCAGGAATCATATGATTATCTCAATAGATGCAGAAAAAGCTTTTGACAAAATACAGCACCCATTCCTGTTAAAAACACTAGGGAGCATAGGAATAAATGGAGCTTTCCTTAAAATGATAAGCATATCTATCTAAAACCATTAGCAAGTATTATGTGCTTTTGGTCTAAAAATGCTCTAAATCACTACTGATTAGAGAAATGGAAATTAAAACAACTCTAAGGTATCACTTCACACCTATCAGATTGGCTAATATGATAGAAAAGGAAAAAGATATATTTCGGAGAAGATTTGGGAAAATTGGAGTACTAAATCGTTGTTGGTGGAGTTGTGAACTGATACAACCATTCTGGAGAGCAATTTGGAACTATATCCAAAGGGCAACCAAACTGTGCATAACCTTTGATCCAGCAACACCACTACTAGGTCTGTATCCCAAAGAGATCATAAAAAATGGGAAAATGACCCACATGAACAAAAATATTCATGGCAGCTCTTTTCATGGTGGTAAAGAATTGGAAACTGAGTAGAGACCCGACCAATTGGAGAATTGCTGAACAAGTTGTGTTATATGAATGTAACGGAATACTATTGTTCCATAAGAAATGGTGAACAGGTATATTCCAGCAAAACCTGGAAAGACTTATGTGAACTGATGCTCAGTGAAGCAAGCAGAACCAGGAGAACATCGTATGCAGTATAATAGCAACATTGTGCAATGATCAACTATGATAGACTTAGCTCTTCTCAGTAGTGCAATGATCCAAGACAATTCCAAGAGACTCATGATAGAAAATGCTATCCAAATCCAGAGAAAGAACTATGGAGTCTGAATGCACATTGAAGCATACTATTTTCACTGTTTTTGTTTATATACACATATATATGTATAAAACCTAAAACAAAAGAAGTTCTCAAGAGGAGAAATGAGAAGACATCCCACTCTTTAGCAGAGGGAGGGGCACTGCACATATTTTCAGACTTTATTAATGTCTTGATCAGTTTTGCCACTTTGTCTTCCTATTTATCTTCTTTACAAAAAATATATATCATTTGTTAGACAAGATGCTCTTTTGGAGGAAGAGGTTGGCATACTAAGAGAAATTCTGATATAAAAAAGAAAAGATATAAAAATTACTTAAAAACAGGAGTTAGTAAAATTGAGAGTTAATTTTCATCAGTCATACTCTATCACTCCCTAGGGAGTAGAACAAGATTGACAAGACCTAGTTAGTTGCATATGTATGTATATATATATATATATATATATATATATCCCTAGAGAATATGTAATCAAGCTGTTATCAGTTGATATATTCTTAAGAGCATTCAACTTCCTTTACCCTAATTCTGGAATTGCTAAAGAATTTTCTTATCTGTCATTTGGTTTTCTAAATGGAGCAAGCCACTAGGACGAGGATACCCTGGGAAAATAAGCATAGCTAGCACATCTGGAAATTAATGCATTATCACTGTAATTTATAAATTAGACTACTATGAATCTGACTTAAGTAAATCACTTCCTCAGGGAAAACAATTTTTATTATTTTATATCAAATCAAAAAGAAATAAAAAGCTGAGAACCAGAAGCTAGATCATATACACAATATTCAATAAGGGACATATTACTGTTCAAAGAGTTCCAGCCTGAAGCAACAAACAAGCTGCATCCCAGTTCTCCACTAGACTTTTATTTTCAACTTAGAACACACCCAGGAAAATGTAAGTTTCTTGAGAGCAAGTGTTGTTTCATTTTATTTTTTGGATTCCTGGTGCCCTGTATAGTGTCTGTCATATGATTGGTGTTTAATATAGCATCATTGAATAAAATTGAATTAATTGAATAAAATTGAAAACTATTAAATACCTCCTAGAATTATTAAATGCCTATCTTTGAATGACATGGTTTTAGATATTGTGCAGATTCAATTTTTTTTGAAAAACTGTAAGTTTAAAAAGAACCTACTGACCTATGTGAAAGACCTACAGATATCTAAAAATTGAACAAAATAAAAACTAATTCCAACTCTCATGCTTCAGTGTGGCATGGCATGTTGTACCATGTTGAGCCTAGAAAGGCTCAGTGCAGCCGAATAATGAACTGTCGACCAAGGGCCAACATAGATAAATCTGGAAATTTTTCATTATTAGAAAGTTGACATCCATTAAAGGTAATGATGACAATTATTCACAGTAAGTTATGAAGACATAAAGAAGTTACATTCCACATCATTGGCCAGGTACTCACACATGGTAAACCACAACCTATTGTATTATCATCAAGACAGAGTATTTTTTTTTTTTGTATTATAGATTGAATGAAGTAAGGCAACAGAAATTGCATGTATGGAGAGCAGAAAGTAATGTGTGTGGTTGGGATTTGAAAAAGACAATGGAAGATAACATACGACTCTTAGGAAATATCAGAGCATAGACAGAATGGTAAGCAGCAGAGGTAACTTTGGAACTAAGGATGGCTCGTTGCTACAAAGATAAAAAGGGATTATAATAGTTAACATAAAAAGAATGAGATTTAGGGAGATAATTGAAAGGATCTAACAATAGGTAATGTATGAAAAATTAATTGAGGCAAATAATGTAGAAAACACTAAAATATTTATTTGTACAGAAAACTTCCTGGCAGTAGAATTTGTAATAGCAAAAACCTGGAAACAAATTAGATTTTCATTGGGAAATGGTTGATAAATTACAATATATAAATGTATATGGATTGATATTATTGATCTATAGGAAATTATCAACATGAACAATTTTTAAGTGGGAAGATTATATGAATCAATGAAGAATGAAAAGTCCAACAAGCATCTGAACCACAGACACACACGCACATTTGTGTATATATATATATATATACTTATATACACATGTACAATTATATGTAAAGACAATAATAACAACAAAAAATAATGGTATAAGTACCATAAAGAAAATCAAAATAATCAGGAAAATAAGGACATAATGGATCCTATATATTAAATTTAATGTACACATCTTTTGTGGTGGAATTTACATTAAGAAACAAATGCAAAATCATTTGCAATCTTTTAATTTTATGATGAATAAGCACATTTTTTCCTATTTTCCTTTTTGTGGTCTTATTTACATATTTAAATACTCATATTTGTCAGTAGAACTAAAAAATTCTATGTTTAAAAAAATTAAGGTGATTCCAGTTGTGAAATTCTATGATTTTTTGACATACAACATTCATATGCTGCCTAACAATAACAAACCAAGTCTGATCACGTAGGGGGAACAAAATTCTTGGATTTTTCTCCTGCTTATCTAAAATACTATGGAACCTAATAGTTGGAGGAGGAGGAGGAGGAGTAACAGTAGGAATGTTTTGGTAAGCAAAATGGGCTCTTAGTACTCAGTTCAACTAAGTGCCCTTGAAGAGTTTGGTCTTTGTTTCCTTGATTAGATTTGGGTGTCCTTGGTGCCTCCTTGCCTCAGAGGAGGGCCTAGTTTACACATGAGTTTGAGTGACATGTCTGGGACAGCAGAGGCTTTTAGACCACATGGGTTTAAGTCGCCTCTTTGTGATGATTCTAGGTCACATAGATGAGTTACATGTGTGACTCACCCATGACCCTGAAAAAGATATAAAACCAGGAGTTGGCTTTCTCTTCTTTGGAGCTCTTACCCACAGCAGTGGTGGCAGTTGTGACTGTGGGCCAGCCCTTGTTATGAGCTCCCAGGCTGAATCTAGATGTTGGTAACTATGAATCTGTATCTGGTCTGTCTGTCGATGTTTGTAATTTGTTTAGGGCTCTCACTCATGATGGTGTTGATATGGAAACTCCGTGCAACTGTAGCTAAGGGCCTTCCAGCTTGTAAACCCAGATGCTAGGACTTTGTTAAACTCTAGTAACTATGTATTGGGATTTGAATCAGACAAGGTCTGTCTGTCCATGTTTGTAATTTGTTTGTATTTGTTCTGAAGTTCAGGGTGCTGGCTTTTTCCCCTGAGCTAAGTGAGTGATATTTGTATGCTGAATTAAATTAAGCTTGTCAACCTCTTAACATTGCTTTCCTTACTAAAGCAGATCAAAAGAACCTGTGCTTTTGCAGAGTGCTGGCAGTGTTCTTGTTGTTGGGCTTGTGTTGGTCTTTCACCCCAACAGCTGCTAGCTGGATTGTTGAAACAAGGAGTAATAGTGGTAGCTACCATTTATATAGCACTTACTATATGCTTGGCACAGTGCTAAAGGCTTTACAATTATTATCTCATTTGATCCCCGCAACAAAGAGATAGGTACTAGTATTATCCCCATTTTACATATGAAGAAACTGAGACAAACATGGGTTAAATGACTTGCCCAGGGTCACAGAGCTGTAAGTGTCTGAGGCCACATTTGAATTCAAGTTTTCTTGACTACAGACCTGGCACTCTCTCCACTGTGCCACCTAGCTGCCCCAGGTTAAGAATTCATGAAGTCCATTAATATGTATGGAAATGAAGAGAGCAGAATCTTTAAGTGACTTTAAATGCTTTAAATAATTCAAATACACCATCACAACCCAATCTCTCAAGAAAAAATAGTGTTGATCCTGTTAAAATATTACTTTTATTTAATTTTATAATTTTCTGGAATCTATTTTTAAAATTTATTTGTCTTCATTTATTATTTTGAAAAATTCTGCTTTCATTTACCATGTAAATTCATTCTAATGGGTTGTCTAAGTTGTCCCTTGGACATTATTGATGCATTATTTTAAATCGTCGGTCAACTAATATTTATTTATGTATTAGATACATTACTAACACTGGAAATATTTGTAAAATGGCCAAAAAAGAAAGAAAAACCTTTTCCTTTTATGTAAAATCTGTAGATTTCTATAAAATCTATGATAGCTGCTTTAGTTTTATCCATTCTCTCCAACATCACCATGATGCCATTTTTCTTACATTGACTTTACAAGCTAAGGTTGAGATTGAATTCTCTGTAAGGTGAAGATTAGGAGATCAGGTAAAGTAGCATAATGAGTATATGTGCACAATTTTTCTGCAGCTTCATCTTAATCAAAGATTAGCATTTTATAGCCTCATATTCTGATTTAATTCAAACTATGAAAAATGGTTACTAAATATATTAATATTGATTCACAGTTAAGGTATTTCCAAATATATCCTCTACCCCCAACATTAACGACCTTATAGTTTAGAAGGAATATTATTTTGCTGCTTTAAAAAAAAAGGTTTGTAATTTTTTTATTGATTCTTAAAAGAAGTTATCAAAAAAGTCAATTCTTAGATTGCAGACAATTAAAAGTAATAGTGATCTTTCATTAATTTCCTGTACATTATCAAAAGCTACAAAATTGAAAGACTATATTCATTTATAACTCTTATGAAAGAAATATAGACTAATTCATTAATTGAATTCAACTCAATGCCTGCATATCAAGATGTAGCCTCATGTTAGTTTTAAATGTAGTCTGTCTACAGATGTATGATTATGTGGAAAAGAGTATCAGAAACAAATTTAGATCTTTCATAGCTGTAGTAGACTATATGTTATGTGTCTGTATTTTACTGATCAATACTTAATTCCCCCAAAGTGTAATGTGAGCAGTGAGGCATAAGATTTTACTTTCCATGAAATAATGAGTGTATTCTAGATGTAAAACTTTGATAAAACTTTCAGGGTAATATTTGAATGTTGATAACAGAAAACTACATCATAATTTTATACCCGTACTTCATTGCAAAAAAAAAAAAGCATATTATTTTATTACCCATTGGAAGCATAGATTATTTTGTAATATAACTTAAGTTGAACCTTTAAAAATGTTTTTTAACTTTAGCATTCTGATCTCTTCAGAGTATGGAACTTTACAACTCCCCTTCCACCCAAATTGAACTTTTTTTGCTTGGACACTTTTGATGAAAAGGAGGAAACATATAAAAGATGGGCTGTCTGTATGTCTTTTTTGGAAATTTGGATTTCTTGAAGATCAGTGGCAGCAAAGTAATAGATCCTTCACCATTTAAACCTTTCTGAATATATGACATGATTTATAATACAAAAAAGTGAAGTCGCATCAGGGTTAGCAAGTCCAAAATGTGACCTGCCTGTTTTGTTTAACTGTCTGGGGAGCTCCTGCTGTGCTTACTGTCTGGCTCATTTTAGGCACAGATAGAGAAGAGTTACTTGAAAGTTCATTTTTAGTAATTTATCCAAGTACTTTTTGCTATAGTGCTTATGTTTTCTTATTAAAAGAGCAAATTTCAACCATCAGATAAGACATTTTTATGTTTAAATTGATATTATTATTTAGAAATTCAGCAGTACCTTAATCTTCTCCCTGAAACAAATAATTTTAACAACAGTTATTTTATATGGCTGCAATTCATGGCCTACAATTATGTTATTTGTGGACTTCTTGTAACAATTTGTGTATATATCTTTTGATTCATGAGGTCATTACAGCACCATAAACAGCCCATATAAGCTTCTGTGCTATCTTCATTAAACCTATGGAAAGGTAGTATGTTACTATGTTAATTATCCAGTGAGAGGATCTATCTTGTTTGCTAGGTAAATGACATTCTATTTGAACCACTGACAAAGTAGTTTTACCAGAATTTCTTTGGAGCATGTGTTAGCTTCCTGAAAGGCCACAAAAGGGTTCCCAGTCTAAAAACACTCCAGTCACAGTAGCGTAAGGAGACAAGCTGATTACACCCATGCTAGCTATTTTCAAAATTTAGCTGGGGAATAATTTGAAATGTTGACTATTGTACAACATTTATAGATCTTGCCTCCATCTTATATTAGAGACCTCATCTCTCACATTTATAGGATAAAGGCACTCAATATACTGTGACAACATAATTTATTGATCATAGAAAAAAAATGAAAGAAACATGTTAAGTACTCACACGGAGTACTGTCTCCTTAAACCACCTTCTCACACTCCTCTTGTTTATACTCCAATTCTTTCGGAGCATGGCTGGAAAATTGTTGAATTATACCTGCCTAAGGATTATGGAAAAAGAAATAAGGAGGGAGAGGGATGCATCTAGGTCATGGATTACAAGCAGGGGAAGTCAAGGGAATGACAAAAAGAGGAGCAACCCCCAACTTAGCATACTTCCTCCACAAAGATTTAATTCACCAAAATTGGCCTTTGCTCAAAGGTATAGGTTTATTCTCCAGTTTTAGTCCAAGCTCTTCTTTCTTATTCCAACTCACTGTAGGTTGTCTTAGGTCAAATTAGCCTCCAGCCACTTATATTGATCCTCAATCACAAAATGAAAGATTCTTTGCCCTCATGTTGAACTGAAAGCCTCAGTTTGATCTTGTTGGCTCTCTGCTTCACTTTACTAACATAGTAGCCAGTAAATATTGAATCTCAAGGTCTCAGCCTCATTGCCACATGACAAAATGGGGAATACTAAGGTCAATCAGATCTATATGCATACATTGGCATTTGTCACTTTCCAATCTTCCCTCACAAATTATTGTTGTTTATATAAAGGGCAATGGAGAGGCACATGATGGGTGTTAGTGGGCTGCCATGTGTTACCAGGTAAGTATCATTTAGAATAAGAGCAATAAAGACTATACACACAGAGACACACATATGTGTCTTTATATGCATATGCATATATGTATATGTGTATATACACATACACATATGCATACATATATCCAGAAAAAGGAGGTAGACTGGTCTCATGCATTGAATGTGAGGGATAACTAATGAACCTCAATATGCTACATTACTACCCATGCAGAGACAAGAGATTTAGAGGAAGCCTTGAAGCATGTTGGTAGACTTATGAGATCTAAGGATCAAATGAAATAATAATTATTGTGCACTTAGCATAGTACCTGGCAGATATGAGGTGCTATATAAATGTTAGTGGTCATTGTTGTTAATCCCGTAGGAAGGATGAGAAGGTATGGATGGGTTGTTATCTAAACCATTGAAGGGAGTCCTCACATCAATGAAATTACAGATCTATCAATCAATTAATCAATAAACATTTATTAAGTGTCTATTAAGTATCAGTCATGGCACCAGGCACTTTGACACAAGGACAAAGAATGAAATAACCCTTATTCAAGAAGATAATTTTTGACCTTTGAAATACTAAAGGGTTTGGAAAGAGCATTAGATCCAGAGTCAGAAAACCCGTGTTAAAAAAGCACCTCTGCTATTTACCATCTGTGTGATATTGAAAAAAATCACCTCCCAAGACATCAGTGTCTTCATCAATCAAGCTAGGGCCTAAGTGATCTCTCTAAGGTCCTTTCTACTTCTGAACCTCACTGTTCGTTTTCATCATTTTTTAACATCTAGGAGATAGACTGTTTTTTTTTACAAATTTATTTGATTTTAGTTTTTAACATTTACTTCTACAAGTTTTAAATTTTCTCCTCCTCCATCCCCTCCTTCTTCGCCAAGAGGGCATGCAATCTAATATAGGCTCCACGTATACATTCTTATTAAACATATTTTCACATTAGTCATGTCATATAGAAGAATTAGAACAAATGGGAGGAACCATGAGAAAGAAAAAACAAAACAAAAAAAAAGAGCAAATAGCATGGTTTGATCTGCATTCAGACTCCATATTTCTTTTTCTGGATGTGGATGGCATTTTCCATCATGAGTCTTTTCAAGTGGTTTTAGGTCCTTGTAATGCTGAGAAGAGCTAAGTCTATCAAAGTCAGTAATCATATAGTGTGTCTATCACTGTGTACAATGTTCTGGTTCTGCTCGCTTCACTAAGTGTTCATTCATATAAGTCTTTCCAGGTTATTCTGAAGTCTGCCTGCTCATCATTTCTTATAGCACAATAGTATTCAATTACATTCAGATACCACAACTTGTTTAGGCATTCCCCAATTGATGGGCATCTCTTCAATTTCTAGTTCTTGGCCATCACAAAAAGAGCTGCTATAAATATTTTTGCACATGTGGTTCCTTTTCCCATTTTTAGAAGATAGACATTTTTAACTCGGTCATATTGAGTATGATTATAAAACAAAAATAAACAAACAAAAGCTCCCTTAAATCTCTCATATCAGAAATGGTTCCCAGCTCTGACTTTGAGTAAGAGATCAGAACACCTGGGTTCAAAAGGCACTTCTGCTATATACCATCTGTGTGACCTTGAAAAAAATCTCATCTCAAGATAGCAGTGTCTTCATTAGTACAACGACGGCCTGAATGTAGTATTTGTGTATTTTGTGTGACCTTCGACAAGTCAGTTGAACTTTTTGAATTCAGGTTCCTCCTTTGTCAAAAAAAAAAGTGTGTTCAATTAATTACATGACCTCTATGGTCCCTAGAAAAGAATTTAAGCTTTTTTATTATTTTTTATTTTTTTTAATAAATTTTATTTAACATATTTAGTTTTCAGCATTGATTTTCATAGGAGTTTGAATTACAAATTTTCTCCCCATTTCTACCCTCCCCCCCACTCCAAGATGGCATATATGCTGGTTGCCCTGTTCCCCAGTCTGCCCTCACATCACCCCACTACCCTCTCATCCCCTTTTCCCCTCCTTTCTTGTAGGGCAAGATAAATTTATATGCCCCATTGCCTCTATCTTATTTTCTTGTTGCCTGCAAAAACTTTTTTGTTTTTGTTTTTGAACATCTATTTTTTAAAACTTTGAATTCCAAATTCTCTCCCCTCTTCCCTTCCCACCCACCCTCCCTAAGAAGTCCAGCAATTCAACATGGGCCACATGCATATCATTATGTATAACCCTTCCACAATACTCGTGTTGTGAAAGACTAACTATATTTTGCTTCTTCCTAACTTATCCCCCTTTACTGAATTTTCTCCCTTGACCCTGTCCCTTTTCAAAAGTGTTTG